>JAYEVI010000356.1:0-220000 GCA_036346575.1 Dendrocalamus sinicus | reverse complement strand
AGTTAAATTTAATTTTTTTCGGAGTTTGACATCTCAAATATACTTTTATGGGTATATAAAGATACCCACATCAAGCGTTATAATCTCAAAGCAAATCATATTGATATGGGTGCCTAGGCACTGGGTGCATGAAACACTATCCCTATATATATATATATATATATATATATATATATATATATATATATATATATATATGAAGTCTCTTTTCTACTCCTAGGGTGTAATTACACCCTATGTCGTATCTCACAACGTAGGGAGTATCTCGCAATAACGAGAAGTATGTACATGTAGTATATGAGTATTTAAGACTATATAGGTGGTATGAACAATTTTTCAGAGTGGTATGTACATTGTTTTCAACATACTCCTTTTTATGTACGTATATAAAGGTATTTATAAAATACGCTAAAACTATGGACTCCTTGCAATTTTTCATGTGGTTCACATTAGAATATCTTATAATTAGTATATGAGTATACCTAAAATGATAAAGGAGTATTTCAAGTTTATTTAGGTGGTATATTAGAGGTGGGTGTAATTACACCTGAGAGTAAAAGATATTTTTCATATATATATATATATATATATATATATATATATATATATATATATATATATATATATATATATATATATATATATATATATATATATATATATATATATATATATATACGTCTTGTGATCGGATGTGTAGATTGAGGAGTCGGACACCTAATAGCACTCAATACTTTTACTATATATATATATATATATATATATATATATATATATATATATATATATATATATATATATATATATATATATATATATATATATATATATATATATATATATATATATATATATATATATATCTGATTGGTTATGCAGTACCTTTGCAGGTGCCATAATAAGCAGGGAACAAACCATTAATGTCATTAGATGGTAGTGAAGCACAGTGCCTTATCTTTCTGTTGCTCCTCTCCATTCAACCGAAAGTACAACACTTGAGACCAATTATTATAGCACTTGATATCGCCATAATATCTGAGCAAACCGCAAGAACTTTTTTTTTTTTTTGCGAGCAAATCACAAGAACAATTTGTTGATAAGATAGTTGAAGAATCGCACACTTGCATACTCTTTTACCTTTCATAATCTTTGAGGCACAATTTTGACAAATGGTTTGTAGCCTGATGTAACTATACGGTCAAAGTGAAATCGAGGAACTACTAGGCTGAGGACAAGCCCACAGCAAGCATGTAAGCATGGCGGCAGCGTGATGCATATACTCGATCGGCAAACGCACGTCGGCACTTTTGACGACTCCACGCGCCATGGGCATCCGGCTAGAGGACGCCTTGTTTATTCGTCGCCCTCTCTATCCTGTCCTCCTTTCTCCGAACTCCCCGGTAGATGGATGGGGACGGGTAGACACCGACGTTTCCCAGCTTGCTTTTTCTGCGTTACAAGGGAAACACACGTATATACATCCATCATACACGTATACATATATAAGTATGTTATTTACCATAGATAGACAAAGATCAAAGATAAATCTATAATCCTATAAAATTACTATTAAAATACTGTATATAATAGGTGGATATCAAGATTTAGGTGTCGCTCAGTTGGACTGAAATAAGCTGGTTTATAACTGAAATTGTACTGTAACTGACTGAAATTACATTATAACTGATGATGACTTATTTATAGTAACTAAATTTTAAAAAATTTAAAAATAGAAAAACAAATTCGCTCATCATAAACAATATAAATGAATACGAAAGAAAAAGAACCAGTAAGAAAACTCAAAAACTAAAAAAATTAGAAAAAACAGAATTTAAAAATAAAAAAATAAATCAAAAATTAAAAATTCAAATCGAAATAAGTGAGACCTTAAATCTGATGATGGGTAAATTGCGGACACCCATAGCTCCAGTGCTCCACTACAGAGGAGGTTCGCACGTAACCATCTCGTTGTTTACAGGTTTGGTGTCTGCACTGCACTGCACTCACCATCACCCATAAAAGCTAGCTGGCTAGCTCAGTTTTGACTTGCTTTGTACTACTCTTGTCGCATGTATCGCTTCGTCAAAGCATGCATGTCTGTGTCTTTGCACACAACTCCCATGACTCAAGGCCAACCTTATTATCTGTAGAAAGAAGGGCATGTGAGCGACGAAAAAAGGCCTCTACGCTGTATTTTTGAAGGGAGTGTTGATTGTACGGTCTGATTGGGACTTCTTGTACGTCGACGAATTTAACCAGTGATATTCTAGTATAACAAGCACAGCATCCGTTTTTTGACTGGCTAATAAGAAGCGTAGAACTTACAGCGAGTTTGGAGTAGAGTGCAAATTATGATCTCAAGATCAGTAGGTTTTTTAATTCAGCGGATTATGCATGTATGTTCAAAACACACCTCAGCAGTCAGCACGACTGCACAAATGCATCTTTATTTTTGTTTTCGTACTCAAAATGAAGGAGCGACTGGATCAAGCAAACAAACCAAATGTACAACGACCCCAGTATAAAAGTGTGACGCCCTTGGTTAACGAATCAAACTCTAGCAGCTACACGGACTGGACTGAAGTGTCACCTTCCAAGTCAACGGACCAAGTCACACGGCCCTATCCAAATCAGTAATAAAAAAGAAAACGGTTCACTTTTCAACCTCAACTATAGACCTTTCAAGCTCGACTGTAAAACCATTTAAAAGGAGTCCCTAAACTGTCAACACCAGATCACTTGCCCCCCATTGATAGAAGCCAAGGAGGTTTTGTCAAATGTGGCGTCTGAAAGATCAAACTCTGTTTAAGTTGATTTTGGTGTTAATGACAAATGCCATTATGAGATTTTGATGTTAATGACAAATACTTTTATATTGTTTTGGTGATAATGACAAATGTATATATGAGACTAATATGTTTGTTCAAAGTATATTATAGCTTAGTCTCATTTGGATGAAAAGGTGAAATCAAAGATGGATGCATTCAAAATCACTTTCTCATATGCTAATGCATTCCTTAGATCCAAAATATAGATTGAACTCCTCAAATAGTTCAAATGAATATGTGCATATGCTTTTCTTCATATAGACTTGTATGCACACATTTAGGGGGAGCACTCTCTATGTTTTGGAGTTTCATTAGTATTGATCTATGTTTCCTTTTATACATACATTGGGATCAAACTAGGAGCATGCATTCATTAAAAATTTGTTTTAAAAGCCAAATCTGTGCTCTGTGGGAAGAGCGGTAGTACTGCTGATTTCAACGTCGAACAACCGTGAGCGGAAGTTCCGCGCCCGAATCGGTACTACCGCGACCGAAGCTCCGGATAGCGGCGAGCCTTTTTCCGAGAGCACCCTCCGGATGCATTTGAGTTTTCGCGGGATCGAAGTACCGCGATTTGAGCGCGGAACTACCGCATGTTGCGGTAGTACCACAGATAGAGCGGTACTTCCGAGTCCGAAGCTCGGAGGTAGAGCGAGCCTTTTTTGAGAGCGCCAAGTTCGGTTCGGCTCAGCGAAACTACGCGCCGACTTTGCGGAACTACCGAAACAAAGAGTACTGAAGTTTATAACGGCGGTAGTACCGCACTTTGAATTAAAATGATTTTATATTCAATTTATTATCTCATTATTTGTTGAGATTGTCATGAATTACCAAAAAGGGAAGATTGTTGAATCTAGTCCCTCTATTTTGTGTTAATGGTGAAGTTTGGTAATTGATGACAATTATTTTGTGGACTAACGGTTTCCATGAGTTAGATGAATAGGTTAGGTTCCACAAATGAAGATGACTTGGGATGACTTCGTGTGTTGAAAATCATCAAGTCAAGATCAAGAAGAAGATGGTTTTATGTGTTGAAGGCCATCGAAGAAAAAAGGCGCATCATGAGTTGATGCATGGTGATGATCATGTGTTGATCAAGTCAAGGAAGACCATCATGTGTTGATGGAGTTGATGAAAAGGATGCATCATGAGTTGATGCATATCGAGATGATGACCCAAGGCAAAGGTATGACTAGCTAGGGCTAAGGATGTGTTCCTAGTTTTTTACCGGTCTTGGTGTTTGGTTGGAAGACCGGATTGCTAGTATAGATTGCCGTACTATTAAGAGGGGTCATGTCTAGTAGGTTGAGTCTCATCATGTGTTGATAGCTCAACCTCACTTGCCCTAGCTCATCGTGGCATGAGGCTTGCATTTGCGAATGTGTTTTGCAAATGGTTGAAGCCCCTGTGGCAAATCCTTATAATATGTGACTATACTTTGCAAATGTGTTTTGCAAAGGTTGAAGTCCATGTACCTACTCCTTGTGACATGATCTAAGTTTGCAAATATGTTTTGCAAAAGTTGAAGATCATGTATTATTCCTTGGCATGGTCTAAGATTGTTTATTGCTATTTCCTTTGGACTTAGACCATGTGAGTGACTCTTTTGGATCTCTTTTGATTTCTGTATTGATCTAATGTGTTTGAGATCATGCAAATAGATGGGTTATGTAGCTCTTTGAATAAGCTTTCCATAGAGTCCAAGATCACTTAATTCCGACATCGGAGTCAAAAGTTATGACCGTTTTTCTGAGTGCTGTCTGTGCTGGAGCGGTAGTACCGCATTTTATAACTGCAGTAGTACCGCAAATGGCTGAGTAACGGCTATTTTTCTAGCCGTTATGATGGGGAGCGGGAGTACCGCACCTATAACGGCGGTAGTACCGCAGAATCCTGTTTTTGACTCCAACGGCTAGTTTTGAGATGTGGGTTATAAATACTCCATTGTGGCCGGTTGGGGTAAGGTTTTTGGGACTCCATTTCACTCTTTTGAGCTAGTGTGAGGCTCTCCACTCAATTGTGCATGTGTTGCACTTTGTGAGAGAGGAGAGGTGATCTAGAGTGTATGTGTTGCATCTAGAGGAGGACTTTGTGTCCGGATTGAGCTTGTGCATTCGTTGCATGTGGTGAGAGTCAAGTGAGAGACTTGACTTGTTACTCTTGGAGTTTGCCGACTCCTAGACGGAGTGGGAGGCGTCGTGCCCGGTGATCTTCTCAAAGAAGCTTGTGAGAAGGCCCGGCGTGTGTGAAGGTTGGAGCTCACCTACCCGGAGCGGGAAAGAGTTACCACTAGTGGATTTGAGGTGGAAGACTTAATTCGTGGAGCCGGTTCGATTTGTTCGGGCTTACCTCAACGTGGACTAGGGGAAACCAGCAAGTCTCCGAACACCACGGTAAAAAGAGAATGTGTCATTTGTGATTTGTTTTCTTGTGCTCTTTTTACATTGAAGAAATTTATTTACTTAGCATTATTTTGATTGCTTGTATATCTAGAATTGCAAATATTGACCTAGGTTAGAATTGTTGGTGCACTTAGGCGAATGTATTGTTCTAGGAGCTATTTGTGCTAAACCAATTTGATATTAGCTTCCGCATTATATTCTTGGTTTAGGCAAATTGAATAGGTCTTGAATTGTTAGTATTAATTAAAGAAAATTTTTAGACTGCCTATTCACCCCCTCTAGTCGGCCACCTCGATCTTACAGAGTCGACGTGTCCACTTTCTGCTAACATGGATCAAGGTATATATGCAATATCATTATGTTGGATCGAATTCGCGACGAGAGGGCGAATGTCGTCTTTAAAAATTCCCAAAAGTATTCACTAACCACTATTCTCTCTGATAGCTATGAGAGACTCGGAAGAGAAATGGTTCATAAGCTCACTGGAGAAACAAGAAGGAAACCAATTAACAAAAGACTTAGCACCAGAAATGAAATGGCAAAGAACAAAGAAACAACACCGCAACGTGACCAAAAGCTGAAATTAGAGCAAAAGACTCGAATAAATCCTCACGAGACCAAGACAAAAGGTGCAATTTCTATTTGAGAAAGAGCTCCAAATTCAACTGAGGAGAGAACAAAGCTGGGATAAAAACACTCGACAAGGACTAAAGAAACTTCAGTGGACAGCTAGCCGAAAATGCACATTTGGAATGAGAGGGAATTACTTTACTCGCCTAACAGAGAAGCCATCAAAGGATGTTCGGCCAACGATTTTGAGAAACAAAAAATATGCAGTCCCAAACAAAATAGATAACAACAGGGATCTTTGCTCTGACCGAAAAGAAGCTGAGAAATAAGTCCTATTACAGAACAAAAACCCTGTCTCTTTGCAGAAATCAAAAGCTGAGAACAACCAGATGCCGAAGTGCTTTAAAATAAAGCACTGCTGAACTGAACCCAGTACTTTGCTGCCGATCACAGCAAGCAACAAAAAGTGAAGATCCTTGCCGACAACATTCTGAAGGAAAGATTAATTATTGCTGCCCTTTTTTTAGATTACATACCCAGAACACCAACCCAAACAGCTAATACACACTGAAAAACGAAGCTGCAGCCATCTAAAACAGCACACACGTGAGAATGGACAGCAAGCACAAAATGAAGGCAAAGCTTCACCGAGAAGAGCACACATTAAAAAAAATAGCAGCCGAACAAAAAGAAAGGAAGGATCAAAGAGCTGCTGTCCTACTCTGATTAATGATTGGTTTGATTCATGAGCCAATGAAGTAGCATGCTGCAAAAAAAACAACCCAAAACAGGAAACAGGAGCAAACTCAAAACTCAACAAGAGATCATAGAGAGTAACTAAATACCCAGTTCATCTCAAAACATGATTTCTCATATTGAGGCAGAGAGATGAATGATTACACATGATCTTTCTTACAGCCACCACCCAAACAGGAACACGCACTCAAGACTACCCCATACGCAGTTACAAATCAAGAAGAAACAATACAAGCAAGAGAGGCAAAGCCAAAACAAACTCTAAAACCCTAACAACCTCTCTCTCAAGCCATTTCTCTTCTCACAAGTGATACAACATGCAGGAAACAAGCCTCCTTTTATAGCCTCCTACTAATGGGTTTGCACCATGCTTTGCCCATTAAGCCTCCACCAACTCTAGTGCTTTATCCACAATCCACTTCCTTTAGTGTAGCTTTGCGTATTCACCAAAACGCCCCTCGTGCACCTTCCAGGAAGCTTCCTCATTCCTTGCCCTCCAAGCCACGTAGCCACCTCGAGTCCTCGTCGTCTTCGACACACCTCGACCGCTTTGACCTCGGCACCACCTGCGTCTAGTCCGGTCATCTCGTGCCTCGCCACGACTCCACCTCGACGTCCTGTAGCTACGGACAATAAACAAATCACATAGCACCGCTCGAAATATTGTATCCATACATTAACATCGAAGACATACTCAAAGCCCAAACCGATCGAAACGAAAAATAACGACTTAAGCACGCTCGACCTAGTTCGACAAGGTTCGACAAAGTGATTGCACCGCACGCGGCGACATGGTCCAAACCACACAAACCAAAACTCGACTTTCCTAAAACAGATGTCAATTACTCATCACACACACGGATCACCTCCACAAGCTCTATCACATTAAAGCAGACCCAACTGTCATACACATAGAGAGGGGCACGGTGTTCCTCCCGTTATTTAGGTGAAATAGGGAGGCAACCATTGCTTGGCTCGGTCGAGCTCACTCCATGAGCTAGACGACCCTATGTGCGGTGATGGCAAAGCCAAGGGTGGACTACGACGGTGGCGATCTAGCCCGCAATGGCCTTGGCTAACCGGCGGCTAATCCAAATAAACGACCGCACATGAGCATCTAATCCCCAAGAAGATTCTAATGGCACTACTTACTCGACGCGAGGTGCTCTGAGTGAGGCCGTCAATAGCCGTTGGAGGCGAGGACAAATGCGCATGTTGTGGTGGAGCTACAAAGCCTTTTGGTCTAAATCAATCCGTGTAATGAGTTCTTCTACTTCTGGAACATGAGGTGATGCTAGAACTCATAGGATTGTGGCTGAGCACCATCACCACCCCCTTCTTCCCCAAGTCTAACAACGCTTCGCCGTGCCTGAAACATTGCTGTCATGTTTCTCATCACACTAATGAGTTTCTCACAACTGTTGTGGGCTAGATTGCCACCGTCGCCATGCGCAGCCACGCAGCCACCGTAGTCCACCGATAGGTTCACCGTCATCTCGCATAGGGTCATCTAGCTCACGGGGATCCATTTTAGTGCCTACTGGTCACCACCGTGGGTGTCATCGTCGACGTCGAGCTCGACCAAGCCAAGCCATGGTTGCCTCCCCTGTTTCACTTGAATCAGGGGAGGAACACCATGCCCCCCCCTCTCTTTTTGTATGACAGCTTGGACTCGCTTCAATGATATTGCAAACCTGGATACATGTCAGCGGAAAGTGAACACGTCAACACCACATCAGGCAAAACCACTCTAGCTTCGGTCGAAGGGGTCAAGTGGCCTGGTTTTGATAGTTCAAGACCTATTTCAGATGGTTTTATAATTGAAGGTTAAAAACAAACTTAGGCCATAGCTAAGGGTTAAAATATAGACTTTTCTTTAAAAAGAACATCTAAAGATTGGCATATCTTGCAAAGTTGCAATTCGTGCACACATTCAAAACTCTAATCACGGAGAGGGATCATAGCCTTTTTATCCATTGTATTGCTGACAAGTCAACTATTAGTTGCGAACAGCAGAAACATTTGTACTAGTAATTGGGTCGATACTGGACCGTGCATGGTTTTGCACACCCAACCTGGCCCATTCAGCCCACCTAATCTCGACTCTTTGTGTACTGAAAGTTTTCTAGACAGACTCCTTTGTTTAGATTTGAAATTTTTTGTGCTATTTATATTAAAGTATAAGTGAATTGTCTATCTTTTCTTATAAGCTTAAGTTTTTGAGTGAACTGGTTGGTGCATGCAACTCAATATGTATCAGAGTCAAGAGGTCCTGAGTTCAAGACCTAGCTAGTGTAATTAAATAAAAATAATTACAGCTCACTTTTATTCCACATTTTAGACCTGAAAGAACATACACGTGAGAAGGAGTGTTGAAGTATAAGTGAATTGCCTACTTTTCCTTATAAGTTTAAGTTTTTCAGTGAACTAGTTAACTCAATAATTTCTCAAAGATGATCCATTTATCTCCCTATGCTCGATCCCCACCGGAGTACAAATAAAAGGCTGACTTAGGTGCTATGCATTAAGCTATAACAGTATGTAGCAGCATATGACATTATGTAGTAATTGGGCCTTATGATATGTTATAAAACACATGACAATATATGAAAAACAATGAAGAATAATCAAGTACGAGATAAAGATTTAACATAGAAAACCTTTACCAAAAAATCACATTTACAATCAATAAAATCACTATATTGGGGATTATAGAATGCTCTTTGTGTATTACATATGTAGATAATTTGTGTTGTACATGCTACATACCATGAGACTTACAAAGGGTATAAATAGCCTCGGGAATAAAAGTCCCAAACATGTAAGGAACAGAGTATTAGTTGACAACAGAAACAGAGATCTACTTATAAACTGGAATAGTAACCTGCTTGAAGACGAGAACAAACCCCACTCGGAGACAAAGCAGAATCTCAGAAGATAACGGAGCGAATGGAGGAAGGAGAAGAAAACGTAGGCTTGGGCCAGCTCGGCCAGTGAGTATTTTTTTTAATTTATTTATATGTATATTTATATATTCACATGTGTATGCATATCTATTTTGATATATTTATTTATTTGTTTACTCATTTACTTATATCTATTTATTTATTATGGTATATGTTTATGTATGCACATTTATTCACCCTTTTATTTGTTATTACTTTATTATTATTATTATTACTATTATGATTACTAAACCCAACGTGAAATTTCAAATTTTGCTTCAAATTATACTCTTCCCTTTTTCTATTCTCTTACCCTAATTGATGGATCATCTTTTCAAATTTGATTTTAATTTTTAAAGTTCTATTATTTTCACATTTCCTTCATGATTTTCTATTAGTTTTATTTTCCATGATTTTCTCAATTATTGGAACCTCAACCAAAATTCAAAGGAAATTCGTTAGAATCCAAACATCGAGAAGATACATTTCAAAATATTTTAAAGGCTGCACATTTTCCAAATTCAAATTTTTAAGATGTTACACACCGCCGCCTGCCGAGCGCCTGACGGCCTGAGATGTCGTCGATTGTCGAGTGCTTGATGGCCCAAGACGCCGCCGCCCACTGAGTGCGACCCGCCAGGCCGCTACCCGAGTCTTGGTCTCCACGGCTCCACTTTCTCGAAGATGGGAGATCTGAGATTGGGTCATCTGTCGTCAGCTGTCTTTAAGACTTAAGCCAGCGTTGAGTTGCTTTGGACTTAGTACTTGTATAATTGTATTCACTCACTGAATTGCTGTGGACCACAAGACTAGGTGTCAAGTGTGGACTACCGATTGTAAAGCCATAAGGTATAAATTTAAAGCACAAATATAGTTTTTAATTTGCGCAATGATGATTGCTAATTTTATTTGGTAATGTAGTTTTATATATTGTCATTTATCAATTTGTAGAGTTGCAAGAAATGCAGAAATGAATATTGCACAAATATTTTTTAAGCAATACAAGTAGTACTCCTCGTACTAATGAGAGTCAAGTAAAGAAAGCTCGGGTGGATTTTAGTCCCGATGAAATCATCACTGATTTGGTGAATCGCATATCTATTAGTGAGTATGACAATAAAATTAGAGATCAAGTGAGGAGGGCGTATTTGTTTAGAAGTCCAATCCAACTCAAGGCCATAATTTTCCTCACAAAATACAGAATGATTGTTTAAGAGCATTTTAACAATGTTGGTACAATAAATATGATTGGTTGGAATATAGTGTAGAAAATGATGTGGTCTTTTGCTTCTATTATTTTCTTTTCAAGAAACCTGGAACCTAAAAAAAATTGGTAGTGATGTATTTATAACAACAGGGTATTCTAACTAGAAGAATGCTTTAGAAAAATTTGATAAATATGTTGGTGGTCCTAGTAGTTATCACAACATTGCAAGGGGGGATTACGAGGATTTTAGAAATCAAAGAGCAAGTGTGACTAAAAGACTTTCTGATCATGGGCGAGAGTTGGAAATTGCATATAAAATTCGTTTGACTGCTTCTTTAGATTGCGCAAGATTTCTCCTAATGCAAGGTGAAGCTTTTCAAGGACACGATGAATCTTCAACTTCCATCAATAAGGGGAATTTTAGAGAATTAGTTGAGTGCTACAAAGATAAGAATGAGGAAGTGAAGAAAGCATTCGATCAAGCCCACTTACATTGTATGATGATTTTTCTAAAAATTCAAAAGGATTTTGCGAAACCTTGTGCGCAAGAGGTCATGAAGGTGATTTTTGCAGGAGATTGGAGATAGGAATTTCTCCGTACTTATTGATGAGTCACGAGATATATCAATAAGGGAGCAAATAGCCGTGATTGTGAGGTAGGTCGTTTGTTTCATATTTCTACATTGTACTATTTATTCATATAATAATGTTGTTGTGTTTTAACTAAACAAAATATTTGGCATGTAGGTTTGTGAATGATCAAGGGAAAGTTATTGAAAGATTTCTTGGTATTAAGCATGTGATAAATTATACATCTACTACATTGAAGGAAGCATTGTTTGCTTTGCTTGGAGATCACCAATTACCAATTTCTAGGCTACGAGGATAGGGTTATGATAGAGCTTCAAATATGAGAGGAGAATTTAATGACTTACAAAGACAGATTTGAATGAGAATCCGTATGTTTTCTATGCCCATTGCTTTGCCCATCGTTACAATTAGTGGTGTGACTATTGCTAGTTGTAGTAGAGCAATTGATGATTTCTTCAACTATGTTCTTATGATAGTAACCACTGTGATTGCATGTTGTAAGAGAAAAGATGCATTGCTTTCAAAGTATCAAGATATCTTGTTGGAGAAGCTAGAGCATGTAAGACTCCATCGGCGAGAGGATGCATCAAGAAATGAGTCCACCTAGACCTTCAATTACTAGATAGGGCTCTCATTTAAAAACCTTACTGTATATTTACCAAATGTGGGAGGCAGTGTTACAAGTACTAGAGATTGTGCGTAAAGATGCATGTCAACCATCAATTCATGATGGAGCATTAGGTTTGATACAGAAAATGGAAAGCTTTGAATTTGTTTTTATCTTGCATTTATTGATAGACTTGATAAGTATTACAAGTGAGTTAGCACTTGCTTTACAAAGAAAGGATCAAGATATTGTTGAAACTATAGATTTGTTTATAGATATGAAAGTGCGCTTATAGGACATGAGAGATAATGGGTGGGAGTCATTATTCCAGAAGTGAAAAGTTTTTGTGAAGCAAATGAGATTAATGTGCCAAATATGGAAGAATTCACTCCAGTTATATGTATGTTTGCACGTAGAAAGCATACGGTGACTTACCTTCACTATTATCCTGTTGAGATTTTTATTGCTGCTATTGATGCCATTACATCAGAGATGAACCATCGGTTCAATGAAGTTTCTTCAGATTTATTGGTATGCATATCTTGTCTTGATCTAAGAGACTCTTTCTCCAAATTTTGATGTAAATAAGCTTGTTCGATTGGTTGAGATTTATGCTGATGATTTTGACGTGGCTGACTGTTTGTTGTTAAGATATCAGCTTCAAATCTTTGTTCCCAATATCAGGAGAAGTGTATAATTCCATTGATATAGTGATATTGTAAAGCTAACTCAAAAGATGGTTCAAACAGGAAAAAATAGAACTTTCCTATTGGTCTATCGCCTCATCGAGCTAATATTGATCCTTCCAATGGCATCGGCATCGGTTGAGAGAGTCTTTTTGGTAACAAATATTATCAAGACAGATTTATGTAATAGAGTAGCAGATGAGTGGTTTAGTGACTTGATGATATGCTATACTGAGAGATATTTTTAGAAGTCTTGATAATGATAGAATTAAAAAAACGCTTTTAAAACATGAAATCTCGTAGAATGCTATTGCCTTGTACTTCTCCTACTACTCAATCCTAGCTAGAGGTATGTTGTATACCTCTTTCAATCTTTATAACTATTGATAATATCAATTTCTGATTTATCACTAATTTTGCTAATTCTGCTGTGCAGATGGCTACTTACATATATTTATGGGTTTTAGGAGGCATACTGGCTATTATCAAGGCACAATCTTCATTATATTTTGCATTTTTACTATGTCCTTGTTCTAATTATGTACGATTTTAGATTGCAAAAGATAATTCATTTATGTTTCGTGTGTTTATATTTGGTTAGTCATGTTCCACTAGCCACTCCTAAAATTTGGTTCTAGGTTCGCCACTTATCTAAAATATACTATATTATGAGAAAAACTTTCAACTGACCGGATGTAGCAAATTTTGCAACGCAAGGCCACTCAGCTATAGCAAGTATATATCGTATTCTGTATTTTTTAAACATGCGGTTTTGTTTATCCGATGTCCATTGCGACACATGTGCACTCATCTATACTTTGTAACATGAGGACCTTTGCAATGCAAAATTAGAAATAATTTGAAGTTCGAGTTAGAAAAAAGTGTGGGCAATTTGTATACTTCGATAAATGACTTGAATATTCGAGATTGTGTGTTCGGACATGGATAGTACGCATTGCGCATAGGTTTTCGGTGCGTCGGGCACATGACTAGCATTCTATACACGACGGGTAGAATACATATTAAACTCACGTGTGAATTGGACTAGTCCATTTGTAAACTCCATAATAATGCTCAAATCACGTAATGCAACAAAGTAACTTTCATATGTCGTTGCAACGGCGGACCAACTTTTATTTAGTGACCGGAACCGGTTTTGGATTGAAAATCAACGCGATTACTTATTTAACCTCGAAAGGAAATAGGAGCTTGATTTCGTTAGTAGATACTTACAATCCTCTGCGACAATGTTTCTGAGCAAAAGCGTGAAAATAAGCAGCGCGCAGCCGTACGTCATTCATGCTATTCGCCATGTAACATTCGTTCCTGGTCTCCAAAGAACTAGCCTCATAGCGCGGCGCCACGCGCGCGCACCACCGTGTACCAAGTAAAAGAGACGATAATTCGTGAGAAGTTTTTAAAAAATCGAGGGCACATGCGTATTTACAAAAAGTAAAAGGTCTTTTCGTAAAAATTGAGGACTCATACATAACTAAACGAGGACCGTCACGTAATTTAGAAAACCGCGGGGCGCTATCCTGCAAAGTATACAAAAGTTCGGTGAAGTGGAGGGGTGTTTTTAAAAAAAAGTGTTTTAAAAACTGGCAGGGACCTTTTCGCGAGGATCAAGGATCTTTACGTAATTTCGGGAAAACGCAGGGACTTTTTCGCAAAAACGGTCTCCCGACCGTACCGAAATTCGGCCGCCACGCGGCGAACGGAGCGCGCGCGGGCATTCCCCCGCATAATAGGGGGAGTATACTAGGGTGCCATGCTCTATCTCCGTCCTCTCTATTTATATATAGCGAAGCAAAATAACGCCTTTAATGTTTACCAGAAAAAGGCATAATTCTTTTCATCTTATGATTTATAACTTTTTTTTGAACAAACAAATAGGACAATTTCTTTATCACTGTTTAAAATTGGCTTATCGGGTTAGTGTTTTCTTATCGGCGTTCGGTTCGATTATACGAACGCTCACATTAGGATAAAAAACCATAAGCCACAGCCGAAAAGAACCCATCCAAAGCCAAAGATAGATATACGGAGTACATGCTTTTCCTTGCTCTATCCTTCGTACCAAGGATGCAAATAGACTGGATAATTTCTGTCTGATTGACCAACGATATTTGGAGCCAATTTGATTGGAAGAAATGTGTATCTAATATTATTTGTTTTCGACTATGACTCCGAGAATAAAAGCGGAATAGGATATAAAATGAGTGATGTTCATTCATAATTGCTCTAATTGGTACAAGCAAAATGGATAACTTCTGTTCGACCAAACAACCGAATGCTTTCAAAGTGAATGTAGAAGGAAGAAATCGATCTCCGATCAATTTCTGACTTCGTGAAAAAAAACCAAATAAAATGCGTTATATATAGATGGCAAAGCAAATAAAGCATTTAATGCTTTGAAGGAGAAAAAAAAAAGAGAAACACCTAGTTAATAAGCCTCAGCAAGTATAATAAGAGGTCATTAGTAGGTCAGATCTTTGAGGTGGAGGAGAGAGAGAGGAGGAGAGAGAAGAGAGGTGAGCTATAAGAGCAAGTCCAATAATAGAGTCAAGTATTTGATTATAAGTCAAGTTATAAGAGCCAAGTTATACAATAATCTGTCTTCTATTTGTCTACAAAAGATTTTTTTATTATTATGTGGTACCATGTCTCACATTCTCTTTCCTACTCCTCCTCACATACATTTATTATCTGGACCCACCACTGCATAGCCTCCCGTGTGCAGCTTGTTGCTTGCATGAGAGCCAAGCTCTCCTCTCTTCTCTCCTCCACATCAGCAAAAATGCTGACTAGCTTGGCTATAAGACCATTGTTGTACTTGCTCTAAGTTTACAGCCAGTTGAAGCACAAAAACCAAGAAACTTTGTGAGAGAAAGGGGTGGGTCATACAGCCTTCAGCTAGCTGTAAACTACTGTATAAATGGGTTGATAAGTGGGCTGTAAGTGTCTATATAGCCAGCTGAAAGCTGTATTATTAGAGCAAGTCCAATAATAGAGCCAAGTGTTTAGCTATAAGGCAAGTTATAAGAGCCAAGTTATACAATAATTTGTCTACAAAAGGTTTTTTTTATTATTATGTGGTACCATGTCTCACATTCTCTTTCCTATTCCTCCTCACATACATTTATTATCTATGTCCACCACTGTATAGGCTCTCGTACCCAACTTGTTGCTTGCATGAGAGCCAAACTCTTATCTCTCTCCTCTCTTCTCTCCTCCATATCAGCAAAAATACTGACTAGTTTGGCTATAAAACTATTATTGTACTTGCTCTTAGCCTTGCTCTGGGAGGCAGATGTTATGTTTATTGTAACCGAGAATGATTCCCCTACCCTACTGACGAGTGTTTGCCGACGCCGGACGCTGAATCCACGTGACCATCATTATATCCACTCATCGTCTCGCGTAGCGTCAGATTCCCCTGCCAATTTGCGATACTGACGCACTCGACAAGGACACGACGTGCTCGGCCCCCTCCGCCCGACACACACAGCAGCAAGCGGCCAAGCTATGGAGCTCCGCGAGCTCGGCGGCACGGGCCTCCGCGTCAGCCCCATCGGCTTCGGCGCCTCGCCGCTCGGCCACGTCTTCGGCGACGTCCCCCGCGACGTCGCCCGCGCCGCCGTCCGCCGCGCCCTCGACCTCGGCGTCAACTTCTTCGACACATCCCCGTAACCACCACACACCACTCCCTCTTCCTTTCCGCCGCGGGGGAGGCGAGATCTGAGCCGGCGCCCTTCTCGCAGGTACTACGGCGGCACGGTTTCGGAGTCGGTGCTCGGCGACTGCCTCCGCTTCGCGGGCGTCCCGCGCGACCGCGTCGTGGTCGCCACCAAGTGCGGCCGCTACAAGGAGGGGTTCGACTTCAGCGCCGCCCGCGTCACGCGCAGCGTCGACGAGAGCCTCGCGCGCCTCGGCCTCGACTACGTCGACATCCTCCACTGCCACGACATTGAGTTCACCAACCTCGACCAGGTCCGTTCCGCGCCCACCACCTGCTCGACGAATTGAATTTCTCCCCTCGTTGCTTTAAGCCAAGGCTCCGTAACTCTGTCTAGTTGGTTGGGTTTGCAGATTGTGAACGAGACGATTCCGGCGCTCCAGAAGATCAAGGAGAGTGGGAAGGCGCGGTTCATCGGGATAACCGGGCTGCCGTTGAGCATCTTTACCTACGTTCTCGACCGTGTGCCGCTGGGCTCGGTGGATGTGATTCTGTCTTACTGCCACTACGGGATCAATGATACTGCACTGGTGGATTTGCTCCCTTACTTGAAGAGCAAAGCCGTTGGGGTGATCAGTGCTTCACCGCTTGCGATGGGGCTTCTCACAGATAATGGGCCTCCAGAGTGGCACCCTGCATCAGAAGAACTGAAGGTATTATTGTAATGTGATTTGTGTTTGTTTTGCACCTGATGATTGCAGGGCAAACTATTTCTTCAGTCTCACAGACTACATGTTTTAGGAAGATAAACAGACATAGGATACTGGTAGAATCATTTTTTTCCATGTCACTAAAGGTGCCAAAGAATCAAAGATACACCAATGTTGCCAAAATATGCAGTTGTACGCAGTGGAGCCGGTTGTGGTTAGGGGTTTCCAAGAAGGAAAATGGGCGAGAGTCAAGGAAATTAGTAGATTTAATATGAAATATGACTAAAACATCATGAACTCAACTATCAATCATCAAGATTTTGGTAGCTCATTTCTGTTGGGCAGTTGCAAACATAGCAGAGGTAAACAATTATCAAGTAGTTTGTTTTTGACAGCTTAATCTAATGAGATGTTAATTAGAAAGTAGGAAGTTAAAAATCAAGCTACTGCTGGTAACTATAAACACTGGGAGGAGCCTGGAAAATGGAAATTAAATACTGCCCAAAAATTTTATTTCAAGTTGAAATTTCAGTGAACAAACTGTTTACATCATCGGTGTTTTCATGTTGATGTAATTAACTTCAAAGATGTGCTTTGTGCCACTGTGAATTTGATTTGCGAAAGGTTAAGAGTAAATAGTAACTAGCAAAATATTTTTCATCATTTTTTTTACCATGACCTGAGTACCCATTCCTGCCTTTTTCCTTCTACTGTTTTATACTGAATTGCTGAGCCAAAGATGATGTCCAAAGAGTAAAGTTACACAGGAGGCATAGGTGAATTGATAAGTTGATTGACTTGATTCCTGCTGCCAGAGATAGAAAAGAACTTTATTCCCTCAGCTGTTGTTGTTGTACTGTCCTACGTTGTCCATGTCGAAAGATCAAAGTTCATGAAACTCGTAAGTATAATCGCTACTTTTGTCCAAAGGTCACTCACTCCATAGCGCCATTTTCGTTTGCTGGAGCCTGCTTCATCCGAGTTGAGGGAATTTTTTGGGGGGGGGGGGTGCGGTGAGGGAGGGACGATGCATAGTTACCCGGAATGCAGTATGTCTGGGTCACAGTATGTGGTCATGATACGCAGTACACCACTTTTCCTTCCAAATTCCACTGCAAAGGTGTACCATATACCACAAATCATACCAGGGTCGATGAATTGGGTACACGGGAGCAAGGATCGAAAAATCGGAACCGTGGCAAATCCCGGCCGCCGGGCGGTACCAGTAACCGGCCGGTTACCGCTCGGTTACCGGAAATCCCGGATACAAACCGGATAAAATTTGCTAAATGAATTTTTTGGGCGGGGCGGGAGGAGACCGGTAACCGGTCGGTTACCGGAAAAACCAGTGGAATGAAGTATGAAGACTGAAAAAATTTAATGAAGTATTTAATGAAGTTGAGTAATGGAAATATTAAATGAAAAGTATTTAATGAAGTATGAAGACTTCAAGTTGTACATAAAAATTGGTCCTTACTATCTTGAGTGTTGAGTGTTGACCATGTGGTGAAGCCCTCTCGTCGTAGTGTCGTGTTACATATGAAATAATAAAAACACAAGTTAATAGTAATGAATGCTAACTTGAGTAGTATACTAAAAAGTGAAAACACTAATGAAGGATCAATTCGTACCAATACATTGTTGAGAAACACGAATGTTGTGCAATGTACTCATTGTTATCAATGAGAACAAGCCCTCCAGAATGAGCCAGGTGGGCTTTATATTGATTCCAAGTATATGTGGGATGGACATGTTGTACCCAATGATTATAAATTTGTTGGTAGTATGCAGGTTCCGCCCACTGGTAAACAATCCTTGCATTGGGAGGATAAGAGATGTCCGAGGATGAATGAGAATCATCAGCAGAAGATAGTAAGTTGACATCTCGACGCTCATAAGTCGGCAAAGAGTATGAGCTACCATATGATGCGTAGGAAGAAGAGTCTTGTGGTTGAGGATGATCTCGTTGGCGGTCCTTAGCCTTTGTGTAGGTCTTTTGATTATTCTTATTCGTGACAACCATGGTCTTCGCGCCAGGATCGGGATGGCTCAGATTCCTCACAAGGAGACACACAAGACTTAGGGGGAGAGTGATGGATAAGTCTCTGTGTTGTACATGCTGTCCTTGATGCTATCCTAGATGCTGTCCTTGAAGGGCAGCAAAAGCAAAAAAAAAAAAAAACACCATGTACAACACAGAGACTTATCCATCAATCTCACGATGGGGTACAAGGCCAAGAAGACACATCTCAACCATTGGAATTCATCTGTGAGAAAACTCACACATGCTACCTAGGATGAAGACCATGGTTGTCACGAATAAGAATAATCAAAAGACCTACACAAAGGCTAAGGACCGCCAACGAGATCATCCTCAACCACAAGACTCTTCTTCCCACGCATCATATGGTAGCTCATACTCTTTGCTTGACTTATGAGCGTCGAGATGTCAATTTACTATCTTCTCGTTGATGATTCTCATTCGATCCCTGACATCTCTTATCCTCCCAATGCAAGAATTGTTTACCAACATGGAACTCGTATACTACCAACAAATTTATAATCATTGGGTACAACATGCCCATCCCACATACACTTGGGATCAATATAAAGCCCACCCGCCCATTCTCGAGGGCTTATCCTCATTGATAACAATGAGTACATTGCACAACATTCGCGTTCTCTGTGTTGTACTTGTTTGTAAGGAATGCATACGGTCTGCGATAAATGGAGTAGGACGACCGACTTGATGTTACTATTTAATAGCTGATGTGGAAGATTTTATTTTACCATTGCAAAAGAAAATGAAACGTCAAATAGTAGCACTAACTGAAATCAAACTTGAAGATGTATCGATTCGGACGGATATTGCTGTTACCATATCCTAACCCATATTTTTCTCCGGATTCGGTACTAGTCGGATTCGGTACCAATCGGATTCGGTCGGATCGGTCGGGATTAACCCGACCCGTTTTCACCCCTCTGCGACGATTCTGCAGCAGACGCCCGTGGCCGGGATTTGCCTTGGTTCCGGTTTTTCGATCCTTGGATGGGAGCATGGGTGGGTTTTTTTGGGATATGACTTATGTCATGCCTTAAATTTTTGAATCTTGGCTGTTCCCGAGAGATAGTACGTAAAGAAAAATAGTCGCACGTGTTTTGGCTGGCCCAACTGAGCTCAGTACATTTTTTACTACAATCTTTATGTTGATCCCGTCCTAAAAAATTTACCGTTTGAAAACTAATTACTGTAGTATAAACCATAATCCACAAGCTATAAGTGGAAAAGAAAGGAGCCCATGATCTGACAAATGGCTGAAATGAGGGGTGGCACATTGAAACAATCCATATATGCCCTTTGTTGGCATGTTCAAATCGACTTCTGCTTGAAGAAACCAAAAGCCGATTTCAACACTTTGGCTTTTGGAAGCCGCCAGCCAGCCTCCGTCGCCTCCTCCGCATCCGCATCTTCCAAAAGCCATTTTCTAAATGTTGCTTCAAAAGCTATTTCTTCCTGTCGTTACTATTCCATTTTAGCCAAAAGCTCTAGCTAAAAGCCATAAGTTTCAGCCGATTTGAACACCCCTTTAGCTTGTGCTCCTCCATTGATGCCCTGTATGACTACTCCATTTGCTGTAGTCAATTCGCAAATTTTCCATTCCATTGTAATGTGCTGCAATGTGTTCTTTGGCAGCTTCGTCTTTCCTCCATTGATGGTCCTTTGCTGCTTTCTTTTTTACCTTTGTATTGTCTATTTCCCTTCTCACAGCTTCTCTAACCACTTTTAGTACACTTGTGCAAGCAACAGTATAACCATGGTACTCCTTCAGTCAAATTGCACCACCTTCTTGCCTGCTAATTGGACACTGCATTTCCATCCAGCATTTTTTCTTACCAGTTCAGAAATTCCTGAACCTGAGGCCACCCTTATCACCCGACAGCAAAATTTTCAGAAAGTTGGACATGTTATCAACTCATCATTCATTTTACCCAAAGAAACAACAACATATCTGTGTAATGCTTGCTACATTAGTAATATTGAGCTGAACAATGCATTTGATTTGACCATGACAATCATGCACATTACTACCTACACGAAACTATTATACCAAACAATATATTTTAATCACTTAATCCATATTAACAAAAAAGAACTAAACAATTCCCAACACATTTCTCAACTCAAAGCCCTTGAAGATATCTATTACTTTTACTGCACTCTCGATCAATTTGCAAATTGAGAAATGCGTTGGGTCAGACAACAAAAGTTCGCCTCTTCTTGCTTCTCACTTCTATATCAAAAGTATCATATTAGCCTGCTAAAAAAATTTCTTTTTGTTTACGGCTTATACCAATGTCTCAATCAATATATCAATTCACAAATATAATACAGCCTATTATCAGTTGGCATGCAGGGCAGCAGCAGATCACTGTAAAAAGAAGGGGAAAAACATTACGAAGCTAGCTATGCAGTACAGCTTGATGAATAGCGAAATTTCTACAGTTCTTGTTGGAATGAACTCTCCAAAACAGGTATACAATTTGCCTCATTCTTTATTGGATTTGTGCCGTTTATGCACTTGGCTTGACTAGTAGAATATTATCATTTTGGGCCTGTTCTTTTTGGCTTATACCTGTGGTTTATAGTTTTGGCTGAAATTTTTGAATTTTGGGATGTTCATGACAGAGATTACGGAGAGAGATACTTGTTTGTGATTTTGGCTAGTACAGATGTTGAGTTTTTAACGTATACTATAATTAACTTATAGATCCCGTTTTGAGAAAATACTCCGTTTGAAAGTTAGGTACTGTAGCAAAAGTCAAAAGCTACTTTTAGAAGCTGCAAAGAACAGACCCTTTATCAAACTTCTGAGCCACCAGTGCTTGATCTATTTGGGTAGGAAATCCCATTTACATGCCTGCACATGCCTAAACCTGATTAATCACTTGTTGACTCCTAGTGAAAAAGGGTATATTTGGCTCAATCTAATCATCGTGTGGATGCCTAAGGAAAGAATTTTAATCTTTATTTTTAATTAACGGAGAAAATACTATTGTCCTCATAGGATAACTGTTATGGCTTATGATTCGGCAAGACGCTGCATCAAACAGACAAACAGTACTATGTGCACTATTCACATGAACAGTAGCCGCACATACTGTTCATGTGAACAGTGCCCGCACGCACTGCAGCAACCTTATTAGGAATAGTTGTGTGCGTATCTTCGTATTATGAATAATTAGATGAATATCTTTACATTAGGAATAGATAGATGCATATCTTTATATTATGAATTGATATCTTAATATTTAAATAGTATGAATATGATATTATTTTTAGTTGATTGGTTGCATTAGATTGTGTTAGTTTCCATATTGTTAGGGGCTAACCTCATCTATATAAAGAGGGGAGCTGAACTATTCATAATCAAGCAAGGAATAAATACAGATTCTCCAAATAAACCTGAGAGTCTCTACCTCATCAGGGAAGAGCTCTCCTGGTGGTTAGATAAGGGCAAGTGCCCTATCCCTAGTTTTCGGACCTGTACCCAACCACCGACCATATCAATAATAATGTTAGTAGTATATCGATTCACAAGCATCACTTCAATGCGAGCTCAGAAGGTACATATTGAAGAGCAATAGTCGACTGCTAGCAGTGATACCGTGTAAACGGTGCATCTACACCAATATATTTAGTCAACTCATGCTTCACTAGATTATTAGCAATTTGTATGGCGATAGTGTTGTCACAAAGAAGAGGTGTAGGAGCATCACATGGTACACCAAGATCAACTAATAGCCAACAAAGCCAAATGATTCGATGCAGTAGAAGCAAGAGCCTGTAGCTCAGCCTCAACATTAGAGTGTGACATTACAATCTGTTTTTTGGACTTCCATCCTATCAGAGATATCCCAAGAAAGATGTCATAACTAGTGATAGATCAACGATCAATTGGATCACTTGCCCAGGTCGAGTCAGAGTAAGTGTGAAGTTGAAGCTGACTTGACCATGCATAGAAGACTCACGATAAGCAATCCCTCTCAAGTAACGCAAAATGCGAAGCAAATGACCATAGTGAGTTGAAGTGGGAGCACTGACAAACTGACTTAGCACATGAACAACATGAGCGATATCCGGTCTTGTGACTATAAGATAAACAAGACTACTGACAATATGACGATAGCGAGAAGGATCATCAAGTAATATGGCATCAGTGGGACAAAGTTGGAGATGAAGCTCCATAGGAGTAACAACAGTCCATGTATCAGTTAATCCTGAGCGAGCAATGAGATCCTGAATGTATCTATGCTGTGAGAGATAGTAACCATCATCTGTGCAATTGACCTCAATCCCCAGGAAATAGCTAAGAGGTCACAGATCAGACATCATAAACTGCTCAGCAAGACGTTGCTTGACAAAAGCAACATACTTTATGTCATCTCCAGTGATTAGCATGTCATTCACATAAAGCAAAAGTAGAGTGTGGCCATGCTGAGATGTATGAACAAATAAGGTAGGATCATGATCACTAGGAGAGAAACCCACAACATGAATTACTGAGCTGAACTGCTCAAACTAGGAGCGAGGTGCTTGCTTAAATCCATAGAGAGCACGTCGGAGACGACAAACATGTCCTATAGGAGCATCAACTCCTAGTGGTGGATGTATGTAAACCTCTTCATGTAAATCACCATGTAAAATAGCATTCTTTACATCCATTTGAGTGAGAGTCTAGGAACAAACATCAGCCACAACAATTAGAGTACAAATTGTGGTCATGTCAGCCATAGGAGCAAAAGTCTCATCATAATCACGTTCATGTGCCTGCTGAAAGTAACGAGCCACAAGATGAGCTTTTTAGCGTTCCATTGAACCATCGGATTTTTGTCTTAACCTTGTATACCCACGTACATGTGATAGGAACAGCTTGTGCAAGTAATGAAACAAGATCCCAAGTGTCAGTATGCTCCAAAGCTGCAAGCTCTTCAGACATGACCAAATGACACTCAGAAATACTAGCTACCTCCTGATAGGTATTAGGCTCATATGATAGTTCTGACCATTAAGTTTAATATCAGAGGCCAAAAGAGCACCACTACAAAAGAATGGATCAAAAATAGCCATGATGTGAAAAGAGATGCCCAAGCAGTGGCAAGCAACACAGAGGGTGGCGAGGCAGTCATCATAGGCAGCCGGGAGCAGGTGCTCCGGGGTGAGGTGGAGCTCGACGGAGACGCAGACAGCGGGGTAGGCGGCAAAGCAAAGAATAGAGGATGGCGGTGGCAAAGCAAAGCTAAGAAGAAAGCAACACTGGCGGCGGATGGTGCAGGGGAAGAAAACAGAGGATGGCAAGAGTGCCGTCACTGGCGAAGAAGGCACCAGACGAGGAGGCCAAAGCTGCGGCGATGAGGTCCTGCAAGCAGATGCCTCACCGAGAGGAAGCGGCGGCGGAGAGAACCTGGAAGCTCGATACCATGTTAGCAGTATATCGATTCACATGCATCACTTCAATGTGACCAGCAGTTTGTATACGTACAATACAACCCTAATCCTATTGGGCCAGATATATGTTGGGCCAGACCAGATACATATATACGTAACAAATAACAGATAATATATATTGAATAGAACAGTTTTAGTTTATAATTATGAATTAGCTCAATTCTACCTAGAAGGTTCTGTTTATTTTTTTAATGGTATTTGGAACTATGAATAATGAACATACATGAGACACATGTTGATTGGGACCTGTATTTTTCACAGTAAACAATGCCTAATTTTTTAGATTATTTAATGTTTTATTAAACAGTAGTGAATTTGTTGAGTTGGAATAATAGCTGGAATGCCAAGTCCATTCTCATATCTGCTAGAAAGTTAAGAAATTTGTGTGCTTGTTAGAGAGAAAAAAAAAGTGGAATCTGATGCATGTTAGTTCCGAAATTAAAATGATACAAATCTAATGTATTACCACAGGACGAAACATATTGCCATTGTTTGTACCTTTTGTTGATTTCATATTTAAAACATGTTAGTTTAACAACAATGTTAACAAAAATAGACTTTGGTCAAATATCAGGAGCATCCCCTTTTGATTGTAACTTGTTGGATAATTTCTTCTCTATTATGATTGGTCACCAGAAATTATCAACATGCCTTTGTCCTGTCTCGTTCCATGTGCATCAAGGTATGGTGCCGCAGTGGTTTGTTTTGGCATGTGTCTACATGCAAAATGGAATGTTTATTACCAACAGGGTTTTGGGGCCTTAATGATGTGAAACTAAAAGTTAGCTCAAAGATAGCACTCTCCTCCCTTTGGTCTGTTCACCTAATTACTGTTTCGCTCCACACTTACAAAAGAAATGACAGTGAAATTTCCACCATCCCATTGAATGAATTTTCTGTCACGTATCATCGAGTATTATCCAGTTTGCTTATTGGAACATCAGCTTAGAATA
Source organism: Dendrocalamus sinicus (assembly GCA_036346575.1). Taxonomy (NCBI): domain Eukaryota; kingdom Viridiplantae; phylum Streptophyta; class Magnoliopsida; order Poales; family Poaceae; genus Dendrocalamus; species Dendrocalamus sinicus. Next base: position 194,559 of record JAYEVI010000356.1, on the reverse strand, counting down.
CCAATGAAGTGATTATTCATATAATGCCTTGTGTTTCCCTGATTCAAGGTAGAGGAGAATGTGGCTGCTGCAATGGAATTGTCGACTTCAGGCATAGATGAAGAACTTTTGCATGAAGTTGAAGCAATTCTTGAGCCTGTTAAGAACTTGAGCTGGCCGAGTGGTATTCAGCAAGCCTGATGTCCGACAGCAGCTTGGACGGTTGAAATCCATTGCGATGAATGTATTTGCTATTAGTTGATATAGTCAATTGTGTGCATCTGCAACCTTGCCAGGTGATCGAAATGCTATTATCCAAGGCAAGCAAGGGAAGACCATTGTTGAGAGTTTATGGGCGTGCTGTCTAGTAATTTAGATTTGTCTGGGAGCGTAGGCAACACGAACAATAAAAAATCAATTCTGATAATTGAATAAATCGTGCGCGTATGCCTTGCTTGATTGAGGCTTGTATTGATCCAGTTGACAACTGAAGTAAAGGAAATGGCACACCAACAATTTGCTGATGCAAAACATTGCTGAATTTTGTAACACGCATGAATTTCTTTCTTTTTCCCATTTGCTTCTGCCCGGAGTTTCAGTGTGCAAGTTTTATGCTGTTTCACTGCCGGCATAAAAACTCTCGCAGAAAGAAATTTACACATGAAAACTTGCCAACTTGAAGAATCGACACCTCTTGTCAAATCTGGAAATCCTTTCATCTCCAGTCTACCATCTAAACATACACAATCTGAAATGAGAGTGTGAAGCTGTGAAGGCAAGAACAGATAGGTTCCTCTGCTGCTTGTAACTCTGTTGTCAAAGGACCCTTCACTGCTCGACCATGGTCGCCGAGGACGACGACCCCCTCCATCGCCGATAGGATCTGCGGCACCGACATGCCGCCGGAAAGAACGATCTCTGTATGAAACACCCAATCAAATCAAATCAAACCGTTGTACGCCAACATCATATTTCCATTTGCTCAAATGAAAACACAGGAAGAACTTGACATTAGTCCTTACCGATGGCCTCCCGGACAGACAGGTCCGGCGTGATCACGTCGGCCCGGCTCATGAGGAAGATGTCGCCGAGGTAGAGGTGGTTGGTCGGCACGTAGACGCAGGCGAGCTCCTGGTCGCCGTTCGCGTCGTGCAGCGTCAGCGTGGACGTGATGAAGCCCAGCGCGTACTCGCCTATCCTGGGGTGGCGTATGATCACCACCTCCTTGAAAGCCCGTGAGCTCTGGTCTGAAATGATCAACACTCAATAGCTTCTCCATAGTTGAACAATGTGTGTACTGACTCTAGAAATTTATGACAATTATACATCTAGAAATGTATCATCCACAACGAGTTTAAATTTGCAAAACTCGATCGATCAAACTACATATTGGTTTATGCAATTTTGTTGAGAGTGAGTTTATACCTGGCGATATCCTGGCGCTGATCTGCTTGGAAGCAGAGTAGATATAAGATATGGCGCACGAGCGGCATCTTCTTGATGAATAACTCACCAAGGCCAAGGAGAGAGGCTCCCAACCACGACGACATGAACATGCCGACGAGGAAGATGAAGGTGATCGAGGTGGCAAACCCCAGACCTACTTGATAAGAAAATGACCAATTGCAAAGGAACTGAAACCATCAAGAGCTTTTGGCCTTGTAGCTAACTTGTATACATGAATGGTTTGCGCAAACGGTTGTTACCAAAGACATCTATGCCGAGATAGATGTAGATTGGCGAGAAGAAGTCGTCGACGAAGCAGATAAACCACCAAGACGTATAGAATGTGGTGGCTACCGGAAGCAGGATGACACTGCAGAGTTGCAGAGCATGGAGGAAGATGCTGAAGCGCACATAAGTTGAGTTTGCATGTGTCTCTAAATGTGCGACATAGTAGCTACTAGCTATATATGAAGCCATTGACTGAAGAAAGCAGAGTGAAGGACTATGTGAGGTGGGTGCTGAATAATTGGCTCATTTGGGAAGTTAGATTTTGATTTTGCAAAATTTGGCAAAATTTATATTATGCTATCAGGTTTCAGGTGGTCTGATATTGGTACTAATCTTGTTTTAAGACGTACTCGGTGTGTTCAAGTACTAAGGTTGTAGTCGTGTACTCGTGTGTTCGAGTACCGTGGTCGTAGTCAAGTACTCGTCTGTTCGAGTACTATAGTCGTAGTTGAGTACTCGTATGTTCGAGTACTCGTATGTTCGAGTACTCGTGTGTTCGAGTACTGCTTGGTCGTAATCGAGTGCTTGATGTGTTTGAGTACTCCGTAGTCGATGGTCGGTACTCGTGGAGCTATAGTGACGGTCGGTGCTCGAAGACTTATGTGATCGGGGATGCGGTTGACAAGCCGTGGTCGGTGAAGCGGTCGAAGTGAAGTCATGGTCGTGTGGTCGACAAGCCATGGTCGGTGAAGCGGTGGAAGCACCGTGGTTAAGTAGCCATGGTCGTAAGGCATGGTCGTAAACTGTGGTCGTCGAAGGACACGGAGCAGGACTTGTCAAAGAACTCGAAGTGGCACTCGAAGAAGGTCTGTGTATGTTTGTAGACCGACCGTGTGCGCTTAGTCTGCATGTAACTAGTCATGTCTACTAAACCGAGTATGTTGGTTGGTGGAGAGAGTCGTTTGGGTAGTGCGAGTCGTGGGGTTTCTTGTAATATGAGTCTAGTGAGGGACCATATGAGGTCAAGATCCAGTGTGCCAGTAGCCACACCAGTGGCATTGGCTGGAGGGTCAGCAGGGCGTTGGTGAACCTCCCTACCAACTAAAACCCTTGGCATTATTTGACCAATTCATGTGCATCTGAGGTAGTCATGGGCCTGTAGAAGCCCGACGAAAGGCCTTCCCTACCAGGCACGCGGGACCACATGCAGTGCATAGATCATGATGAATCTCTACAAGGAGCTATTGGCCTTCATAGCATGATAGACACCATCGAGCCAGCACACACATTTCATTTGTAAAGCACCCCATTCACCATGTTGAAGGTCCTTGCTCGGTGTGCGAGTCTCCGAGCTATTGTGAGTCATCCGTTGCTCAATCCCTAGAGGAAGGCGATGATGGGCTACCACTAATCATCTTCCTAGTTGATGTGTAAGATCTTGAGGGGTTTGCATGCTCCTGCGGAGTGACAACGGATGTGAAGACTTCAAAGAACACGTCGGAGGGGGGCTCGCACCCTTAGCTAGCTGTTTTTGCTAGGGCTTCCGTGTTCGTATTGTCAGCTCTCGGAACTGACTTGACGGTGATGCCTAAAAAATGTCACTCTATCACCCTGACCATGGCCAAGTATTTAGCGAGGTCAGGGTCTTTGAATGATATGATTTGTTAATGTGCGCCATGATTAACTGAGAGTCGGTGTGAACGAGCACCCTTCTGGCTCTGAGTGCCTTAACTTTGTGGAGGCCGAACAACAGGGCCTCATACTCCACCATGTTGTTGGTGGTTAGGAACTCAAGGCACGCTACATATGCTAGCTTTCAACCTTTGGGGGTTGTGATGATGACCACAAGCCCAACCCCTGTGCTAGCAGCACACCACGCACCATCGATTTGCAGGTCCCACACCAACTCTGAGGCCACATGATTGCTTGGCTGGCATGTGGGGTCCATTCCACAATGAAGTCTACTAGGTTCTATGATTTTATTGTGGTGTGAGTGATGTAAGTGATGGGAAGGCACCAGTGTGACCACCCATTTACCGATGCGACCTGTGGACTCCTTGTTCTGCAACAACTCCTCTAGGAGAGATGAGGCATAGTGATCTTGTGTGTTATGAAATAGTGCCCACTTGCATAAAGCCATTAGCGTAGCGTAGGCCAGTTTCTCCAGTTCAGCGTATCAAGTCTTCGCTCCCTACAGGGCCTTAGAGACAGTACATCGAGCGTTAGTGCGCCCCTCATCCAGCACCAACACCACATTGACGGTGTGTGGTGTCATTGCCAAATATAGTAGGAGTGGAGCCTCTAGTGCTGGGCATGTGAGCTTGGGAAGGTTGGTGAGGTATTCCTTTAAGTCTTGGCAAGGTTGCGCGCCGTATGGCAACAATTTTGTCAGGGTTAGCCTTGATGCCCTGTCAGACACCAGGAAGCCGAGTAACTTGCCTGCCTGGACTCCAAAGACGCACTTCTCTAGGTTGAGTTTTATGCCGGCCTGGTGGAGATTGTCGAAGGTTTCCTGGAGGTTTGCTATGTGTGAAGCCACATGCCTGCTTTTGACAAATACATCATCCACAAAGACTTTGACTTTCCGACCTAGCTGAGACGCAAGGACCAAAGTGACAAGCCTGGTAAAGGGCATCCTGACAAAGCAATACATCCCACTAGGGACTATGAAGCTAGTTTTGTCCTCATCTTCTTGGGACATGAAGATCTGATGATATCCAAAATATGCATCAAGGAAGCTCATCATCTCACATCCAGTCGTGGTATCCACCAGTTGATCAATACGTGATAGCGGATAATTATCTTTGGAGCATGCCTTGTTGAGGGTGGTGAAGTCGATGCACATGTGTTAGCTCCTATTTATCTTCTTGACCAACACCAGATTGGTGAGCCACTCGAGGTGGACCAGCTGCCGGAATATGCCAGAGGTGATCATCTTGGCCACCTTCACCTTGGTGGTGTCCTACCTATCCAGGGACATTCTTTTCATTCTTTGCTAGATTTGCTTCGTCTCGGGGCACACTGCCGGCTTGTGCTTGATGATGGACCAATCGACTCCCGTAATGTCGGTGGGATACCATGCTAAGACATCTGTGTTCTTCCAATGGACCTCCAGCAGGCTTTGCTCTACCTCTAGGGCTAAACCGCCCTCACCGAGACTTCTTTGGATAAGTAGTTGTTGTTGAGTGGTACGCTTTTCACCTCGCCGTCTAGCCTCAATTTCGGCATCCATCCTAGTGCTGAGGGAGGGGTGATGCTAAGGGAGGGGCACGCCCTTTGCTTACTATGTGAACCTTCTGGATTGGGCTCCGCATGCCCACTTCAATTTGTCGTGCGAGGTTCTGGTCACCGATTACCATGACGATCCCCTTGGGGCTCAAAAGCTTCATTCACAGGTAATTGTGGTGTGGGACCACCCCAAACACATTAAGGGTAGCCCTTCCCAATGTGGCGTTGTACAAGTATGGAAGGTCCATAATGTCGAAGTTGATCACCTCCATTCTACATTTCTCACCCCGACTGAAGGCTACTTTTAGCGCCACTAGCCTAGGGCCCTAACCGGCTCCCGCCAAGCCTTATAGTTGGACCCAGGCGGTTGGAACTCAATCGTGGGATGCCCATTTGGTTGAAGGCACTAACAAGCAGGAGGTCTCTGAGCTACCCCATCCTCTAGGACTCATCTCACTCTATAGCACGTGATGCTTGGCCTTGATAACCAGTGGGTCTTGGTGAGGAAGTCCACCTCAATGCATCCTTCACTATCAAGGTGATGTCGGCTCGAGCCCACACGGGAGAACCTATGTCGAGTATGCGGTGATGTGATGTATTCGATGCCTCCATTGTTGCTCAGAAGGAAACTCGAGTGATGACCACCTCCCCCCACCCCCTCCCCATGATCGTGTTGATAACTCGACGAGGTTCGATGTCAAGGCTTGTATTCCACAACATGCTCGGTGGGGTTGGATAAGCGGTACCTCTAGGGTGTTGTACATATGCCACCACCAAAGATCCTCATATCTTGGGAGTGATCCTAGTCATGCTTTCGCAGAGGGCCATGATGGTGGGCCATTCAAGCATTTTGTTTTCCCCCTTGCCATGCACTTCGCACCACGCCCCTATCGACACTCATTCCCATGACCTCAACCCCTCTCGTGACCACAACCCTTGCCTCTGCCATGGCTATGGCCTCAAGGTGTTGCCCCCTTGGATGCCAAGCATGTACTTGCCCTGTGCCCCTTTCATTGCTTGCGGTTGGAACCCTCCTTTAGGGTCGTGGGGATGGGCTTGACCTCAGGGTAGGCCCCATGATGTCAGCCTCATGCCTCATCGCATCCTCCACTGCTCTTGTGTATTCTTTCATTTTTGTTGAAGAGCTTGGTGACCATTTTTATGGGCTTCCAGGCGTTGTATTCTGCAAGCAGCCCCTTTTGAAGGACGCGGATGGCGGCATTGATGATTGTCATCTCGTTGACATCTTTCACCTAGCATCAGACCTTCATGAAGCGCTTGAAGTACTCTCATAGATTCTACCCTAGAGCCTATTTTACCGTGAAGTGCTGATCAGCGTGACCTGCTCCATGTAGTTGTCTTGGAAGTTGTTGTGTGAGGTTATGGACTTGCTCCCACACGTAAACAGAGCTAGGAGCGATTGTGAAGAAACAGGACAGCATGACACAGTGGCGGATCCAGGATTGGATCACGCCCCGGGCTAATTTCAACCAACAATCTATCATACTAGAAGTCTAGAACTATATTATGATATAACAAAAAATATGTCACAAATGCATCATTTATATAAAAATTTTGCTTAATGCTCAATACTTCAAGAGTTCAAGTCTTCAACACAAATCATAATAAAGAAATCATATCAAACCATAAAGAATGTCTTGCCCCTATTCATTTTATAATTTGTATCCTTAAACCTTAATAGTTAGTTCCTAAATAGCAAATATAAACATGGAACATACATCATTCATCATTTTATCTGATCATTCCTACTAATTCGAAACATAAAAGATAATTCCTACTAATTACTAAATATCATGCAAAGTAGCAAACTATCAAAGATAATAGATTCAAACATAAAAGATAATTCCTAGTTTCCTACTAGCTCAGAATTTCAGATTAGACGAAGAGGATGATTATTGCCTTAGCTCAGTGGCTCGGCCAGTCAGCCTCATGGTCTCATCAGTCGTCGTCAACTCGTCATTGTGGACGGCTGGACCAGGATGCGGCCTGCGAGACATCGGTTTGGCCATCGAGGCCTCGGGGGAGCATGCGTGAGACGGCAAGAGCATGAGGGTGGGGCTCGATGGCGTTGGGACCACAACATCGGCCGTCAGGAGTGCAGGCAATGAGGCTAGGTGAGGGACCGCGGCGTTGGGAGCACAGCTGCACAGGCATCGGGAGTCGGGACTATGGTGTCGAGAGCGCGAGGGCGGTGGCCGACAAATGTGCGTAGGCTTCCGTCCTTTGTCAGTTTACTTTACTCCTTCAGGCTTCAGTCCTTTGTTAGTTGTAACGACAAGGAAATGGATAGGCTGGGCATACTCTGAATGATTAAACAGAAAGCATGCCCAAAGAAGAAAAAATTGTTCATATACCCTCCATTTAGATGGAAATTGAGAATTTACCCTCCTGACCCACGTGTCAGTGACTTATGATGACCCCACGTGTCATTGAGATGTGGAGGGTAAATCCTCAATTTCCCAACTAAAGAGAGGGTATATGATCCAATCTCCCGGAAAACAATAACACGTGAACATGAAGTCGTTCAGCGAACAAAGCAGTGCCAACATTTGACAAAATGAGAAATGGTCATGATCTGTTAACCAAGACAAGGTAATAAGTAGAAAAACAAAGCAGGTACCGCAACACTACAACTCTGAAGTGATCTGTTAACCAAGACAAGGTAATCACTAATCAGTGAAGTGAGTCTAAAATCAGCGCTCACCGCTCAGGTGTCGCCGGGTGCCGGAGAGGGAGGCAGCGGCTTGGAGGTCGGAAGCAAGCGCTGCCTAGAGGGAGGCGGCACCGAGCCACCCACGTCTGATGGCTGAGGAACAAGTAGTAGCTAGGGTTAGCACTTAGCAAATTAGTTGGGACAGCCGAGCAGCCGAAGGCCGAAGCAAACTTGAGAATGAGCTGGGCGTTTGGGCGAACGAGGCGGTGTGTGTTTTCGGCAAATGAGTTGGGTTGACCTGTTGAACACCTCAATGTTTTTGCGCTTGGGCTGGGCCACTAGGAGAGCCTCAGGCTGGGCTACTAAGCCTCGGGTTGGCCCACTATAAACTAAATTTTTTGGCCTATATAAAATTTTTTTGCACTACTAATTTTTCTGGGCCTCGGGCTATAGCCTACCTAGTCTAAGGCCCAGATCCACCCCTGGCGTGACCCTTGCAGAGCAAGCGGTAGCCCTTTTGCCTTCATCGAGTCATCTCCCGTGAGTTCGATGACCATCTCATAGACACGTAAAAATTCATGGGGATCAGTGTCACCCTTGCAAAGCTCCACCATGGGTATTTTGAAGTCCTCCGGCCAGTTGCACTACTATAAGCCCGTGCTGAGGGGGGACTTAGGGTCCACCTGTTGGGAGGGCGCTGTGGGCACCGGCAGTGGTATCCCAACTATCTGTCCTTTCCACGACCGCCTCCGTTGTGACGGTGACAAAGGTCCGCCGATTTTGGGCCTCCTGCATCTCGCTATGGCCCTCCGCAAGTTCACCAGCTCCTACTACAACGTTCTGCAAATTACCTCCATGCCACCATTCTCGGGCCCAGCGTAGGGACCAGGGCACCTCCTGCTCGCTGCGCGGTGGCAGCGAGGGTGTCAAGGCCGACGGAGGTCGTCGCGTTGATGGCGAGTCCTCCGTTCGCGATGCCGCTTGCTCTATAGCCCACGCCGCTGCTGGGGAGCTGTCTTCGTTACCCGTCATAGCCCCAGGTGTGGCCACCCCAATGCACCGCGGCTACGGGGGCAGGGGGCCCTCGACCACTAGCTCCTTTACTCTCGCGTCGTTGATCTCAACCGTGGTGCTCCTTTTTCACTTGGGGACCAAGGTCACCCTCATCTTCGGTGCCATCTTGCCCAAGCACCTTTGTTTTAGCTCGTAGCTTTTATGCCACTTCCCACGGACGACGCCAATTATTGTGGTTATATACCAAACAGTGGATTCAGGGGCTTCGGGAGACGTCGTAGGGTTGGTCGGGGCCTAAAACTCGAGAGAGGGGTGTGGTATAGAGTGTAGTTGATAATCAATCTCAACTCAAGTCTACTTCATATATCAAGAATGTTCTCTCCTCATGGTGCTTTAGAGGTCATATTTATAGCTATGAGAGGTTATTTACATAAATACCCCTCGGAATCTCTAATATCAAAGGCAAACATGTTCTTTCTTTGGCATAGCCTTAATAGACTTACCATGTAATTACACACGTAATGTGTATTTGTCTTGGTGAGTTGACTCGACTTAGAGACCGCTCCCCCAACAATATAAAAATAAGCTTCTACAAATGACCCCGATAAATTCTTTTCCTAGATCTGCCATGCCCACAAGCCGCCTGGGATTGCAGGCGGGCGCCCGCTGAATAGCATTTTCCAAAAAGAAAAAAAATAGAGGAAAAATTGTTTGCTTTGATGAGAGTCAGTAGACCCTCCATCTCCTTTTCGAAAGAGATTGGCCTAATAATATAGTGGCGCTCCATTTGCAAAGTTGACACTTTCTTCACCTCAAACTGACGCCTCCACCTAACCCAAATTCCTCCTCCTTGATCCTTTCCTCTCTTTTTCTGACTCCGATCCATCCGCATCTCTTCTGTTATCTGAATTAATCCCGAAATTTTCCCCATGTTTTCTTTCTTTCTCTGAATTCGTTTTTCTTACCGTTGAGTGAGGCGGTAGCTAGGTAGGCTGTGGCGGTAAAATTTGCCGTCGCCGGCCATGGTGCGCGAATTCTTGGCCGTGGTGGCGCGCGCAGCGCTGCAGTGGGCGCTGGCGTCGCTGCTGCTCGCCAACGGCGCCGCCTTCTGCCTCATCGCCGCCGCGGCGACGTGGCTCCGCCTCGGTCCGCCCTGCCTCCTCTGTGCCCGCGTCCACCGCCTCCTCTGCTCGCCCAATTCCTCTTCCTCTGCTGCCGCCGCCTCCAGCCAAGAACACGACGCCTTCCGACGCCTCCTCTGCGACGCCCACGTCGCGGCCGTCGCCGCCTCGGCGCATCCAAAACCAGAGCGGCAGCAGACGTGCTCTGCTTCTGATCATGTCGGCAGGGAGAGGAACGATGGGCCAGAGGCGGGTGATTCAGACAAACTCAGAGGTAACCAAACCTATCAATTGCTTCTTCTCTTCTGCTGGTACCAACGATCTCTCAACGAATTGCTTGAATCTAGTAGTATCAGTTACCAATCGACGAACGATCGTGTCACGCGCATCTACCAGGAATTGGCCTGGGAAGTATCATCCGATCGAGTTGTTGGTGTTTCCAATCAAGTAGACCGAAAGCTTTTTCCCTACGGTTGGTTTATCACCTTGTAGGAAGGCATTTGCATCTCTTATTCTTTTGGTTGGTGCAACCTTACTAGTTGAACTTTAGCAATGTTTTTGGTAGGAGCTCTCCAACTGATAGGGTTTTACACATCATCCTGGTGCAGAATGATTCGGTGATGTATTATTTAGAGAGGTCATTCTCGCAAGTTGGAAGGTTGGGATTTGGGAATGCTTTTCAATGGATTTCCACTTTCCATTTGCAAATTGCAATTTAGCAACTGAGGGAGTAAGATCTAAGGAACTGAAGCCAATTTAGCACTGCCTAATTCAATCATTGCAAATTGTCGTAATAAGTCGTGAATGATAAAGCTGGTCCATATTTGTCAACTACGAACCACTATTTTCTGCTGCCATCATTTGCTCTATCCTTCCTGCTGCCTTTAAATGCTCATGTTATCCCACTGCGCCTGGTTGTCGCCTATGCGCTGATGCGCATGCGTGTGGATGCCTCTCGTGCCACTGCTTCCGGCTGGCCGCGCTTTTGGGTGTGCACGATTGAAGCGGCCAGACCGCACAGTGGTGCATGGCCGGCTGGCCGCGCCCAAGAGGAACCCAGAGCCGCCTCCAGGCAAAGCACGCCTACCACACCGCTTGTGCGCGCCGACCGCACTCCCCAAGGATGCTGCGTGGCAACGACGACATCTCCTGGAGGAGCGCCTCCTGCCTGCTCCATAACCGTCTGAAGGAGCTACTAACTCACGGCCTTCCGCACCAAGCAGTGCCATGACACGAAAGGCTGTGCCATGCCGTAAAACAAACGATTGGAGCTAGACTGGGTAATGACAGGACCTAGGCTCACCATCATGTCATTGAAGAATGTTCCACAAACTTTGTAATGACAATGGTATATGGTCCCACCACAAATAGGGACAAGGGAAGGTTCTTACAGGAACTTCGTGATGCACAGCCGTCAAATGGCACCCCTTGGCTTCTACTAAGAGATTTCAATCTCATATATAAGGCAAGTGACAAAAATAACCGAAACTTGAACAAACAACTTATGGCACAGTTTCGAAATACCCTAAATAACTATGAGCTGAAGGAGGTTCACTTACAGAACTGCAAATACACTTAGAGCAATGAAAGGGACAATCCAACCCTCGTCAAACTCGACAGATTCTTTTGCAATAACATGTGGGACACCACCTTTGACAGTCACAATTTACTTGCCTTGTCCAATTGGTCTCGAACCACTACCCCCTACTATCTACTACAGCTAGGCCACGACCGCCGAAAAGCTTTTGTTTTGAAAACTTCTGGACCCGACTACCTCAGTTCCTCCATGTAGTCCGGCATGCCTGGGGAGAACCAACCCTAGCTCTAGATCTAATACGGAGACTACACAACAAATTGATGAACACAGCCAAAAGGCTTAAAACCTGGAGCAACAGGCTATTTCCGAGACTAAAACTATGGCTTCACATGGCCCAAGTGATCATCCTACGCCTTGACATTGCACAGGACAGTAGGCCACTATTGGCGGAGGAGAGTTAGCTACGGGCGCGCCTCAAGACAAGGGTAATGGGGCTGGTTGTGGTTGAAAGGTCCCAAAAGAATCAGGCATCCTGAATCAACTGGCTCAAAGAGGGGGATGCGAACACAAAATTTTTCACATCAGGATAAACGGCCGTAGGAGGAAGAACTTCATCCAACGCCTGAGAAACGGTCAGGGGTGGGCCGTCTCACATGAGGACCAGGCAAACATCTTATCTTTTCACTTTCACCGGAACTTGGGGCAGAACTCCCTGGCTGTCACCACCTTCGACTAGGACACCTTCCAGTTACCATGATTGGATCTGCATGCCATGTTCACTGAACACGAAGTGCACGCGGCGATTCTGGAGCTACCACTGGACAAAGCACCAGGCATCAATGGGTTCAACAAAACCTTCTACTGCGCATGCTGAGACATCATAAAAGATGACTTCATGGCTGCCCTTCGAGCTTTCTTCACCTTGAGAACAATGACCTTCTCTTACACAACACCACAAATCTTTTGTTACTGTCGAAGAAAGATGGGACTCATTCTACAGGGGAGTTTAGACCTATCAGCCTCATTCACAGCGTTTCCAAAATCGTAGCCAAAATCTTGGCACTACGCTTGGCACCTTTCATGAACAAATTAGTCTCCCTAAGCCAGAGCGCCTTTATCAAAGGGAGATGCATCCAGGACAATTTCCTATATGTACGTAATCCGGTAAGAAGGTACCATAGAAACACTACTCCGATTCTCCTACTCAAACTGGATATTGCAAAGGCCTTTGACTCAGTCCAGTGGGACTACCTCCTGACCCTTTTGGAAAAGAAAGGGTTTCTGCCCTGGTAGAGAGATTGGGTCTCTTGCCTTATTTCCATTGCTAGCTTCATGGTACTCCTCAATGGGGTGCCAAGGGACAAGATACAACACCACAAAGGCCTACGATAGGAGATCCATTATCTCCATTCCTCTTCATCATAGCGATAGACCCGTTGCAAAGGATCCTCAACATCACAACAGAACTACAACTATTGCACCCTTTGGTAGGAAGTGCACTGTCCTTAGAACATCCCTCTATGCGAGATGATGACATCGTCTTCCTCACGCCACAAAGAGATGACATGTGTACATTTGTGCGGATCCTAAACAAATTTGGTGAAACAACAGACTACAAACCAACTTGCAAAAAAGTAAAGTGGTGCCAATCAGGTGCGAGGGCATCAACCTGCGCGAGGTTTTGCATGACCTATCGGCCCAGTAAGCAACCTTCCTCTTCAACTATCTTGGCTTACCACTTGCAATCAAAAGGCTTCATCGGGCGGACTTCCAAAACTCGATAACAAATACGCAACATGCTTGGCGGGGATGGCATGCAAAATTGCTGACACTTGCGTGTAGAATGACCCTCATCAAATCCGTGCTCACACCACACTCAACCTATCTCATCATGGCCATCAAGATGCCAAAGAGCATAATTACAACCCTCAATAAGCGAATGAGACGCTTCCTTTGGGTCAGCTCAGATCAGCTAATGGGGGTAAAATGTAAGGTCAATTGGGATACTGTTTGTAGACTGACAAACCTTGGGGGACTCAGACTCCTATATCTTGACCGCTTCGCCAGGGCACTCAGACTTCGATGGCTCTAGCAAGAATGGGGTGCACAAGCCAAACCTTGGCAAGGAATGGAAACCCCTTGTGATCAGCAAGATCAGATGCTTTTTGCAGCGGATACCATCGTGGAGATTGGAAATTGAGACAAGGTAGGGTTCTGGACTTCTACTTGGGTGGGAGGAAATAGATTATGTGACATCGCGCCTATTGTCTTTATGACATCCAGAAGAATGAACCGCAAAATATGAGCCCACTAGCAGGGAACATATGGTGCATGACCTTGGTTGGGCAATTGACATAACTCGTCAACACATAAATGAGTTGATTGCTATTTGGGACACATCTCCACCATTAACCTAATCGAAGGTCCGGAGGACATAGTCACTTGAAACTCACCTCCAACGGAATATACACTACAACCTCGTCTACAAGCGCGATTTCTAAGAGCGGTTAAAAGCACTATGAACTACTTGGTTTGAAAGACTTGAGCATTCCAGAAATGTAAAATTTTTGCCTGGCTCATCATCCCGAACAGGCTATGGATGGCATATTGTTTGGCCAGACGAGGGTGGCTGAACCCTACCCCTCTGTTCACAGCTGCCAGAGTCGGCCATCCACATTTTGGCAGAGTGCCGCTACTTGAGAACGGTATGAGTTCAGTGGCACAATGGGTCGCTTGCGATTCCATCAATTTGGCCACTTGGTGCTCCTTCTCCTCGATATGTGACTGGTGGAAGTCGCTCATCCTCGCCGCTAGAGCACCGCGAAAAGCAACAGCCACTCATAATACTTGTCACTTGGTAGATATGGAAGGAGTGCAACGCCCGAATTTTTCAATCCACTACGACCTCATCAGGCCAATTGATTGCAGAAGTGAAGGATGAGGCTAAGACCTAGGTCCTAGCAGGGGCTAGTAAGCTAGCGGAGTTGTCAATTAGTCTGTAATATCTTAATCGGAATTATTTGTTCCGGCAATTTTTCTCTCTCTAACCTCCACCCCCGCACCCTTTCTCCCCGCTCAGACTTTGTTTGTATTTTTCTTCTTCGAAATGGCGACTTGTAGTTTGAAACCAGGGGAGTAGATTAGAGATTTGTAGTCACATATGAAAGGCCTGTTTTGACGTGATAAGTCGAAAAAGGTCCATGTCACTCTTTAACACAGTTTTAGCAGAGTTTTTACAAGTATTTCTACTAATCTACTGTGGTGAGAAGAAAATGAGTAACTAATGGGGTTCACTATTCACTGTCATTAAGAAGACTACCAGGTGACAATCAGGGGCGGATCTAGGACAAAATCCGAGAGGGGGCACACCCACAAAGCCAAGTATACCAAGTATACGAATGGGCCTCTACATTCATTATATTACAGATGAGTGATGGCCTTTTAGTTGGGCTGAGTGGGGGCACTAGCATTAAATTTTGGGTTATATACCTGAACTCCCGCGAATTGAGTGGCGGCCTGTGCCCTCACTCGGGCCTAAATGGATCCGCCCCTGGTGACAATTGACTAACATGTCCGCAGGTCTGGAGGCTCACCGTGTCGTCTCCATCGGAAGCGAGATCTGCGAGCAGGACCACCGCGACGAGGACGAGCAGACTCGTGCCGACGACCGCAGCAATGTCGCAAGAACCAGCAGCATCGACAACGGCAATGGCGACGGCGATGGCCCCTACGTCTCCCTCTTCGAGCTCGCCCCCATCGTCGCGCTCCCAGAGGACTACCCGGACCATGTCCAAGAACTCGACGAGATGCCCGAGCTGCAGCGCGAGGGCATGTCCGGCGGGGACCGGCCGACGGTGGGCCGGCTCGTCGCGGCCCTCCAAGCCCAGAGAAGGGAGCTCGAGGCGCTGCGCGCGGAGCTGGAGGGCGAGAGGTTCGCCAGGGCGGAGGCGGCGGAGTACCAGCGGCAGCTGGAGGAGCAGGGCGAATTCGACCGGGAGGCGGTGCGGCTGGCCATGCAGCTCGTCCACGAGACGGAGACGGAGAAGCACGGCCTGCAGCGGCAGCTCGACGCGTGCAGGGTCAAGGCCCAGCTCTACGAGTCCTCCATAGACGTCACCACCTCGCCGCCGGTGGGCCGGCTACAGGTGGAGCAGGAGGCGCTGGACGGCGGCCGCCGGGAGACAAACGGTAACGACGACGACAGCAACAACTACCAGTCGCTGGTGAATTTCTTGCCGGGGTCAGTGTACAACTCCTCGCCGGACCTGGCAAACCTGCTGAAGCTCTACACCGAGGGCAATGGCGCTCGTCGTCCGAGGGATGGTTCCACCGATGCGTCGGCCGTCGCGGTGCTTGCCGAGGAGGAGGAGGAGGTGGTCGCCGTCACGGCCACAGCTGTTTCTGGTTCCAATGGGCACGGTGATACTACTACTAGTATTGCTGGTTCTTCTTTACCAGAGAGCTGTAGTAATCACGTCGAACCCAGCGAAGCCGCTTCGTCGTGATAAACTCTGCAAATCTTCAATCTTATGAGAAGAAGAGAACAGATGCACATCGGAAAGTGAAATATTCCCTCAACATGCACATGCATATCATGATCTCAATGTATATTGATTTGTTGCATATCATGATCTCAATGTATATTGATTTGTTTCGTGTAAATCGCATTCTTATCTTTTGTGTACAGAGCCTGAAAGGAAGAGGTGTACTTGTGATTGTGTTTTTGCCTTCCTTTTTTATTTCAGGGTTTTGCCAGTACATATGTATCATTCTTTCAGAAAGAGAATTAACTCCTTTGCTGAATTCCTGAATTCGTACTGAATTAACTCCTTTGGAGCACAATTCTCCAACGCATATTTCATCAACCACCTAAATAGTCCCAACCCTAGCCTCATATTCCACTCGTTAACCTGGAAATGCTATGTTTAGACCCAATAGACATTATATGCTACTACAACTCATATTAAGCAAGCCATGTGAGACTAATTCCACCACCTCTCCAAATGGTCCATATGCGCCTTCACACTAATAGGCTGGAGTATTGCATTCACCCCCCATAAGAGTTGACATCTGTGGGACTAATTCCACTACCACTCCACATGGGCCACATGAGCCTTCACACTAACAGGCCAGAGTATTACATTCAAGGGTTGACATCCTCGGCAGCACACCGCATACACGACAAATGCTCAGAATCACCCCTTGGTGCACGTTCGTGCACCCAGTGCCAGCGCATATGCATTGTCATGTGTCCACTCTAGGCCCACAAGTGTCATAAGCCATATGCTTATGTCCCTGTCCCACACACTCCTATTGGACTTTTGAGGGCATTGTGGTAATTTTCCAATTTTAAAAAATGAAAAAAGGAGAGTTGGGTCCCACCTGTCGGTGGGACATGGGAAGAGATAAGACTGGAGATTGCGCATGGATGGCCTTCGGCCTTGACTGACTCTTGGGGCGGCTGGGTCTTGCGATGACAAGCCGTTGGCTGCAGCCTGCCAGTCGCCTCATCACCTCTCCCTTTAAGCCAGCCTCCCTCTCTTCTTTGTTGCGCTGAAAAAGTTAGTGAGTCCCCCTAATCCTTGATCTCTTCCTCCTCTCGGTTGGATCTTGCCTTGAGCTTTGGTATTGCGGCTTCACCGTGTTCTTCACCGGCGCACATGGCAATGTGGTCCAGATTTGTCCTCTTTGGCATTTCCCGTGCAATTCCTTACACCATCTCTCTTTAAGGGCTGGCAGTGAGGGATTTGGAGATTTTTGCCCTTGAAGATTGAATCGATCGGGCCTGGATCAAGTTGAGGAAGAGGAATTTGGAGCTTGTTGCTTGGTGTTCTCTGATGCTCTTGGTCGAGCATCTCGGTTGATCTTGTGTGACATACTCCTGTACCTCTATTTGCGTTCTTGGTGTGTCCCAATTTGCGAAGATTGGCATTATATCTCCGTCAACCTTGTCTTAGATTCACGTCACAATGAGGCAATCGGTTTTTCGGGACAACGCCTTTTGGCGTGCCTTGTCGGTTTCTTCTCGGTGGCATTGACTGCCATCAGCTTTGTGAGTATCACAGTGTTCATCTCTTTGCTTCAATTCAGCTCTGGTTAAAGTCACATATTGTGAGTAATTAATTTGATATCTCTACTAGAAGAAAATGCAAAGAAATGTTGTGGGACTGGATTTTAATGCTCAATGAGGATGATGATCTAATACTAAAATTGATTTGACAATCTATTTTAGATTTGAGCTCTAAGTGCGTTGCTTACTACTGTCATCTACCCTTTAACTCTCGAGCTGATTACTTTCAGTTGTGCTTAGCTAAATTGAATTAACATGTTCTGCGATGTTTAGCAATTTAGTATTTATTTAACTGCACTTCTGTTGGCCATAAGGCTTTATAGCCGGACTTGAATTCTGTAATCTCTTTTCACTATGTAATGATCAAGTTGGCTGGCTAACTATACTGCTATTTTGTGATCATTTCTGTATTGATGACTCACTGCTAACTAAAGTAAATTAAAATATATTGTGGTTGAAAGTATATTGACAGTTTAGTAAAGCATTATTTAGAGCTCAACTTCTAGGTCCTGATTTTTTTTATCAAATTTGTTAAGAGTATAGACAATAGTATTGAGAAGGCCGAGAATATTTCTTGAGTAACTACATTTGAGAGCATCAGTCAATTCTTAACTTGAGCACTATGCTGGTTTTCCTTTTACTCATGCTCTACGTTTTGAGTATATTGTCCTGCTTGAATGACATGGGAGATTTACATGTTTATATGTCAATATTGTCATTTACATGCTGCTGGAAATATGCTTTGATTATCATAAATTATGCTGGAATTAATTATAAAAAGTTGCTAAAACTGCGAACATTACAACAATATAGAAAACCAAGCATTAAAGTAATGACTTTCTCGTCTGATGTCGTTAAGCCAAAAGTGTTTGATGGTGCCAACTTTAAATGTTAGCAGGCTAAAACTAAGCTATGGCTGACTGACCTCAAATTTTTTTGGGTCATCTCACATCCTCCAATGTTCCCATTGGAAATCCTCAAATGATACGATGAGATGATGCGAACAATTCAGTCTTAGCTCGTTTTGTAACCATCTTATCCAACCGTCTGTTCGATGTATATGTTAACTTCAAAGATACCAAGCAACTCTGGGACGAACTTGATGAGAAATATTCTGAAGGGGATAATGGGAATGAGTCCTTCATAACTACTAATTGCTTGAACTATAAGATGGTTGAGGGACGACCAGTGATGGAGCAGCTCTATGAGCTACAACTCCTTGTACATGACTTAAGTTAGTACGACTGCATCCTACCAGAGAAGTTTCAAGTAAATGTCATCCTGGCTATGTTACTGCCTTCGTGGCGTGACTTTGTGACCGCTCACTGACATATAAAGGAGCACTTAACTCTCAATGAGTTGTTAGATGCTATTAATGTCAAAGAGTGTGCAAGAGCCGGTGATGGTACAAGAAAGGCTGAAGTCCAAGCTCATTAAGTGGAGGTCAAGAATGTTGCAGGTAGTGGGAAACAAAAGGTCAAGAATTAGCCTCAAAACAAGCTCAAAGGCAAGAAAATGAAGAAGGGAGGAGGAGATATCTGCTTTGTTTGTAGTGCGGCTAGTCATAAGGCCAACCATTGCCACTATCATATAGGCAGGAGTCCTTCTCCCGATTAGCACAAGGGCTATAAGGCTGAAGTGAATGTTGCATTAGCTAGCTCAGTTTAGAAAGGTATGCACATCAGGCATTTATGGCAAGTCCATCAATTGATTGGTGAATTCATACAGGTGCTACTAGACATATATGTGCTGATCAATCTTGTTTCTCTTCATTTTAGGGTGAAGGTGGTGGATCCGTCCTAGTGGGGAACAGAGCTACTGTGATAGTACGTGGGATTGAACAGGTTTGGTTGAAGCTCACCTCCGACAAAACACTCGTCTTTAAATACGTACTGTACATGCCTGCCATGAATCATAATCTATTGAGCGGGTCATTGCTATGTAGGCAAGGAATAAAGCTTATGTTTGAGTCTAATAAGGTCGTGTTGACTAAATTTGGTAATTTCATAGGCAATGGCTATGATAGTAGAGGTATGTTCTGTTTATCTATTCTTGATTAATTTTAATAATATAAATATTTTTAATGTTTTTATTGCAATAAAATTCATGATGTTTGGCATTCTCATTTATATCATATTAGCTTTAAAGCCATTATGCAGTTAAGCAAAATGAGTTTAATTATAAGCTATAATTATGAAAAGAGTTCAATGTGTGAAATGTGTGTGCAAACTAAGCAACCCCAAAAACATTTTCATAGTGTTGAAGGGCGAAACACCTCTCGACTTAAGATAATCCATTCTGATCTTTGTGAGATGAATGGAATATTAACAAAAGGTAGCAAATGTTATTTTCTAACTCTCATAGATGATGCGACTAAGTATTGCTATATTTACTTATGTCGAAAGATGAAGCACTAGAATACTTTAAAATCTTTAAAGCCAAGTGGAAAATCAACGAAAAGAAAATCAAATGGTTAAGGTCGTACCAAGGCGGTGAATACGTCTCAAATGAGTTCTCTCTATTTTGTGAAGAAAGTGGAATAATTCATGAAATTACTTCAATATACTCACCTCAATTGAATGGAATAGACAAAAGAAAGAATCAAACTCACTTGGTTAACACCATGCCACAAAGTTCAGGCATGTCAGACTATTGGTGGGATGAAGCTATTCTCATTGCTAATTATGTCCTGAATAGGGTTCTGCCTCGCAATCAGAAAGAAACAATCTATGAAGAATGGAAGCAGAGAAAAAATAACTTATCATTTCTTCGAACGTGGGGATGGTTTGCAAAGGTGCATGTGCCATTACTAAAGAAAAGAAAGTTTGGTCCCAAGACTGTTGATTGTGTCTTTCTAAGGTATGCTAAAAATTGCATGGCTTACAGATTTTTAGTAGTCAAATCCGATGTGAGTGACATTGCTACAAATATAGTGATGGAATCTCATGATGCGATATTCTTTGAACACATGTTTCCTATGAGACCAAATGAAGTCATTGACCATAATGCTTCAGATGAACACTCTAGTCTTTCTAGTGTGGAAAAACATCGCTTCTGAATTGGAGTGAGGTGGAGTAAGAGGTAGAGAACTGAACAGTCTCTTGGCGATGACTATGTCACCTATGTCATGGATGATAAACCACGAAACCTTTTAGAAGCATACGTATCTCCGGATGTGGATTACTGGAAGGAGGTAGTCAGTAGCGAGATGGATTCTGTCATAGCTAACGAAACATGAGAGATTACAAATCTTCCATCTAGATTCAAGCCAGTGGGATGCAAATTGTTCCTTAAAAGAAATCGTAGATTTGACGGTGCTATAGAAAAGTACAAGGCCTGTTTAGTGGCTAAAGGTTTCACACAGAAATAAGGTGAAAACTATTTTGATACATACTTTCCTGTAGCTTATTTACCCATAATTCAAGTGCTTCTAGCACTAGCTGCCATATATAAACTCCACATACATCAAATGGATGTAAAAACCGCTTTCCTAAATAGAGAATTGGATGAGAAAATTTATATGGAACAACCTGATGGCTTTGTGATTGAAGAGTAAGAAAAAAATATGTCGATTGGTTAAATCCTTGTATGGTCTTAAGTAAGCTCCCAAGCAATAGCATGAGAAATTTGATAGTACTATGACTTTGGTCGGCTTTTGTGTAAATAAAGCTGATAAATATGTCTACTATCGATTTAGTGGGGGCGTCGGTGTCATTCGTTATCTATATGTAGATGACATATTGCTTTTTGAGACCAACCTAGATGTAATCAATAGAATGAAGTCTTTTCTATATCAGAATTTTAATATGAAAGATCTAGGTAAAGCTGATGTTATCTTAAACATCAAGCTAATAAAGGGTGAGACTGGGATTATTCTTTCTTAATCCTGTTATGTAGACAAAGTCTTAACCATATTTGGGTTCATGGACTGTAAGGCAGTGGTTACACCCTATGATCTAAATGTTAAGCTACATAAATACACTAGACATGAAAAAACTAGTTTAAATATTCTCAGATAATTAGATTCTTAATGTATCTAACTAGTACAACAAGGCCGAACATCTCATATGCTATAAGCAGATTGAGTCATTATACGATCAATCCAGGAGATGATAATTGGATTACACTAGAGATAGTACTTAGATACCTAAAGAGGACCAGAAACTTGGGAATACACTATTCTGGCCATCTGGCAGTCTTGAAAGTATTTAGTGATTCTAACTAGATCAGTGACCCAGATGATATGAAGGCTATGAGTGATATGTGTTTACTCTAACAGTGGGGTTGTTTCGTGGAAGTCTTATCCTTACATGGTCCACCATAGAGGCTGAGTTGGTAGCACTTGATTTAGCGGCTGTAGAGGCAGAATAGATTAGAAAACTCCTTTCTAACCTACCTGTACTGAAAAAACCAATTCCAACTATATTAACCCACTGCGATAACCAAATCATTCTGATTAAGCCAAAGAGTAGGAAGGACAATATGAAGTCCTCAAAACATATAAAGAGGCGATTTAAGTTGATAAGGCATGCTAGAGAGATAGGTATTATTTCTGTGAAATATATGCAGTCTAAAAGGAACTTGGCAGATCCTTTCACCAACGGATTGGCACAGAAGGCCATCCTTGCAGCGTCAAAGAAAATAGGACTCATACCCATGTGAAGATTCACATTGGTGGTAACCTATCCTAGTAGATCGGAGATCTCATGAACTAGGCTCTAGGACAACAAACTATATGGGATGAGAGAGCACATCTAATGGGTCCCATTAGATGTAGTGCCCTTTCTGTATGGGAGGTTGAGCAATAGCTCTTAATGGATTCGATACCTATATAGCTTCGGGAATCGTCCTATAGGATTCCTTGGAGAATTCGCCTACTTAAGTATGATTGTGAGGTCGCTATCAAAGGAAGGAAAGGGTATACTTTCTTGAGTACTCATGAGTTAGATATGGGGTCATAACCGTAACGTCCCAACCCGAGAAGGAAAAGGGCAAGCCGCCTAGTAGTGAATGTTGATGCTCTGATACCATCTGTAACATAATTGCCCAAAATCCGTTCAAAGCCCAACCCACCGTGGGGTAGGCCCACGCATGTATAGCACACCACTTACACTTACAGTTAACCCGAATATACTACGTTTAAACCCAACATGTATTATATGCTACTATAACTCACATTAGACAAATAATATAAGACTAATTCCACTACCACTTCACATAGGCCACACAAGCTTCACACTAATAGACTGGGTTATTACATCCCTCTCCACAGCCCCCGCTCCATCGAGTCCTCTTCTCCTTTTTTCCCCCTGATTTCCAATTCTTCTCACCCTTCTCCTCGGTACTTAGTAGTAGTGCTCACTTCTTGTCCTTACTTGTCAGATCCAACTTTGGCCAGCCCGATGTCTAATATGATGCCTTGGTCCCAAAGGACCCAAACATCTGTAACTTCTGCATATTGAACCTGCTGAACTATTATGAAAAATGGTTTTGCTATTGCACAATCGACTAAAATTTTTTATCTTTCAGTCACCTGAAGTTGTACTCTCAGTCGCCTAAAATTACAGTGTACTAATTCACCCCTTACTGAATTTACACTCTTAGTCACCTAAAGTTGTAGTATAGAAAAGTGACTGAAGATGAAGGAAAAAAATCGCATATGCAATAGTCACTCCCTTTAAAACTCGTACTTATAGAGTTGTAGGGGGCACCTGGGAGTACGTTTCCGGGCTACTTTGGTTTGGATGCAAATGTTGTCAAATTCAACACCTTAAGTAAATGCATGTGCATTTGAATTTCATGCTATTATACTGTGGATGAAAATAGATTTCTACATCAAGGTTGTCAAAGATAGCATTGTATCTTCTATTTTTGGTGTATAGGAGTTGTATAGAAACACTCTTATTCTCCTTCTATTCTTTTGTACACTTTCCCGACTATTGATTGTCTGGCATATACATAGAACCGGCCGGCACCAATTATGTCTTGAGCTGTGTCCATCAATCTCTCTCTCTAGTCTCCCACGTTCGCATGGTATCAGAGCAGAATTGATCTGCTTGTCTTCTCCCTTTCTTCCGCTGCTCCTTCCCAATGGAGATCTCTGACGCCTCCAGCAATCTTACTGGTGCCTCCAGTGACCTTGCCGTAGCCCTCGCAGCTGCCCTGGCTGCCGCTACCGCTGGTGATCAGGATGCACTCCTCGCTGCCTTGGCTGATGCTCAAGCTGCTTAGGCAGCTGCCATCCCGAGGGCGTCTCAGGCACCAGGGATCTCTCTTCCCGTGGTATCGTTGCCCCTGGTGACCACGGTCACTGCAGCCGCCCCGGCGCTTGTTGCGCCCGGCACGCCGGGTGCGCCTAGCGAATCTAGCATCCCTGCCTCGACCTCTTCTGCACTCAGCATCGCAAGCGTCAAGACGCACGTTCTCGTCATCCTCGACCTGAAGACCCCCAACTATACCAAGTGGCGTACCTTTTTCGTCGCATTTCTTGGCAAGTTCGGTCTTCTACAGCACGTGCTCGAGCCTACCCCCGCCGACGGCACCGGCGCCTGGGCTCAAGATGACTTCGCGGTGCTCATAGCCCTCTACTGCTCCATCTCCGCCGAGGTGCTCGACATCGTCATGGAGCCCAATCAGTCGGCTCACGAACTCTGGCTCGCCACCGAGACAATTTTCAGGGACAATCGGGAAACAAAGATCATCTACCTGGAGACAGAATTTCGCAGCCTCAACCAAGGAGATATGACGGTGACGGAGTATTGTTGCCACTTGAAGAACCTTGCCGACTCCCTGCGGGACCTCGGCGAACCAGTGTCAGATTGCACCTTGGTGCTTAATCTGATCCGGGGCCTCAGTTCCCGATTCGCGACACAAGCGGAGCTTCTTCCTCTTCAAGTACCATTCCCAACCCTCGCCAGGGCCCGCTCGTCCCTCCTCCTGGCGAAGATGCGGCATCCAGCACCAACAATGCCAGCAGCGACACAGTACTCTTCACCGCGCCTTCTTCAGCCACCAGTGCTGTCCAGACCTTCTCTCCCAACCCTCGCGGCTCCGGCAACAAGGGGAAGGGGGGAAAGAAGGCAAGGGGAACCGGCGCGACTCCCTCGGAAAGGGCAACAACGGCACCGGGAACGAGCATGGCGGCACGGGTGACCGCAACGGAGGGGGCGGAGCCAGTAACCGCAACGGAGGACAAAAATCTGCTGCTGCTCCCGCTCCTAGACCGTGGATGTTTGGTCCATGGGCTGTACAACAGCCATAGGGTGTTCCTTGGAGGCCGGCTGGTGGACCAAGCCTGCTTGGGCCACGGCCCAATTTCCAGTCAGCACCTCATCAGGCTTTTACTGCTGCTCATCCTCTTGTGGAGTTGTCCAGCCAGCCTAGCTGGGATCAGTCTGGGTTGGTTACTGCCATGAACAATTTGTCCATGCAGGGACAGCAGCCGGGTGGTTGGGTAATGGACTCCGGCACCACCTCACACATGGTCTTGTCCGATGGTATACTCCTTTCTTCCCAGACTCCCACACTTCCTATCTTTGTTACTGTTGGGAATGGCTCCTCCATCCCCGTCACTCGCATCGGTCGAACTTCCCTTGCTACTCCTCCTATTCCTTTTACCTATGCCATCAACAATGTTCTTGTTGTCCCGTCCCTCGTTCAGAATCTTTTATCTGTTCACAAGTTTACTCGTGGCAATTATTGTTCCATTGAGTTTGACCGCTTTGGTTTCTCTATTAAGGATCTACACTCGGGGACCGTGATTCTATGCTTCAATAGTGATGGCGACCTTTACACCATTCCAGCCACCGCCACCTTCCGTCGTCCGCACGCCCTTCTCTCGGCCACCACCTCCCCGAAATTTGGCATCTCTGCTTAGGACACCCTGGCCGAGACACTTTTCTTCATTTACAGAAACATCTTATTATCCCTCCGAATAATTCGCATGTCTCTCATTGTCATACATGTCGTTTGGGCAAACATGTTAGGCTTCCTTTTGCTCGTTCACATAGTGTTACCACTGCTCCTTTTCAGTTACTACACTGTGATTTATGGACTTCTCCCATTTTGAGCAACTCTGGATTCCGTTATTATCTTATTATTGTCGATGATTACTCGCACTTTTTTGGACATTTCCTCTTCGTCATAAATCTGATGTGTTGTCCATTTTCCAGACTTTTGTCCCCTATGTACACACACAATTCAATCTTCCTCTCAAGTGCTTCCAGACCGACAATGGTCATGAGTTCATCAACTCTGCCGTCCTCTCTCTTTTTACCACCCACGGTATCCTTCTTCGCACCTCCTGTCCATACACTTCCCAACAAAATGGCAAGGCCGAATGTTCTATTCGTACAACCAATGATGTTATTAGATGTCTCTTGCTCCAAGCTTCTATGCCTAGTTCCTACTGGTTGAGGCCCTTTCTGTAGCCACCTACTTACTCAACTGACGACCTTCCCAACCTATAGGATTTCTTACACCCTATGAAAAACTCTTTGGGACACCACTTGACCTATCCCACCTTCGTGTCTTCGGTTCTTTATGTTACCCAACCTTTCGGCTACTTCTCCACATAAGCTCGCCGTTCGCTCTACCACCTGCATCTTTCTTGGGTACCCTAGCTCTCAAAACGGTCATCACTGTCTCGATCGCTCCACAAATCGAGTCATCACATCTCGACATGTTGTTTTTTACGAAACAGTGTTTCCTTTTGCAGCTGCAGCAGTTCCAGATTCCTCTGAGCTAGATTTTCTTCTGGCTGACGACGACGTACCACCATTTCACCACGCTGCGGTGCCAGGATCGTCTCACACCGTTCGGGTTGCAGCATTCTCCACCCGGCCTGGATCATCTAGGCTCGCTCGGATCAGTGCCTCCCGGTTGGCCGGCTCATTCAAGGCGCTTCCGCGGGATCGCCCTCTGCCAAAGACCATCTACATCGACCGATGGGCCGAGCTCGCCACCAGGCCCGTCCCCTCTTCACCAAGCTGCTGGCCCACCTTCAGCTGGGCCGGTGCTAGCGGCCGGCATTGCTAGACCAGTGGCCCTCACGGAGCCTGGTGCGCCCGCTGGACCCACAGAGCCCGGCGCACTTGTTGGACCGAGCGTCTCAACTTCTCCCTTCGCGCCCCCACCAGCAATCGCTGCTGCTCCACCACGTCCGTCGCATCCCATGACGACCCGAGCGAAGGCTGGCATCTTCAAGCCCATTAATTGCCTTAACTTGTCTGCTACTTGTACCACAGTCTCGCCTCTTCCAAAGACATACCGCACAGCTCTTCAGGATCCCTAGTGGCTCGCCGCCATGTGTGAGGAGTACGATGCTCTCGTCCACAACCAGACGTGGACTCTTATGCCCCGTCCTCCTGCCGCAAACATCGTCTCCGGCAAATGGGTCTTCAAACACAACTTTCATGCGGATGGCTACCTCGCCCGTCACAAAGCTCGCTGGGTGGTTCACGGCTACTCTCAGCAACCCGGCATCGACTATGATGAGGCATTTAGTCCCGTTGTCAAGCCGGCCACCATCCATGTTGTCCTCAGCATCGCCATTTCCAAGTCTTGGCCCATTCACCAACTCGACGTGAAGAACACCTTCCTCCATGGCACCCTCCACGAGACGGTCTACTGCCAACAACCTTCCGGCTTTGTTGACCCCAACCGTCCTAACCATGTCTGCCGTCTTCACAAGTCGCTCTATGGCCTCAAGCAGGCTCCGCACGCGTGGTATCACCGCTTTGCCACCTATGCGCGCTCCATCGGCTTCACTTCATTGACTTCGGATACGTCGCTATTCATCTACCACAACGGAGATGATGTCGCCTACCTTCTTCTCTACGTCGACGACATCATCTTGACAGCGGCCTCGACCCATCTTCTCCAACGATTGTCTTCTCGCTTCACGACGAGTTCTCCATGACCGACTTGGGTGATCTTCATTACTTCTCGGCATTTCCATCAAGCGCACCCCAACAGGGCTTCACCTCTCCCAGCGCTAGTACGCCATTGATCTTCTCCAACGGGCTGGCATGGTTGAGTGTCACTTGACGGTGACTCCAGTCGACACCAAGTCCAAGCTCTCTGCTTCTAACGGTGTCCCCACGTGTCTCTTGAGGCCACGAATATCGCAGATCTTGCCGGGGCCTGCAGTATCTCACTCTCCCGGCCCGACCTCGCCTCGCCGTCCAGCAGTGTGATTTCACATGCATGCGCCACACGACGTCCACATGGCCCTGATTAAATGCATTTTGCGTTATGTCAAGGGATCCGTGGATCTCGGCTTGTCCCTATAGGCCTCCTCGTCATCTTCACTCACGGCCTACACCGATGCAGACTGGGCGGGTTGTCCAGATTCCCGGCGTTCTACTTCAGGCTATTGCATCTGCTACGGTGACAACCTGGTATCTTGGTCCTCCAAGTGCCAGGCCACGGTATCCCGCTCTAGTGCGGAGGCTGAATATCGCGCCGTCACCGAGTGTTGTTGGCTCCGCCAACTTCTCGGGGAGCTTCACTCTCCCCTCTCCTCCGCCATGGTGGTCTTCTGTGACAATGTTAGTGCCGTCTACCTCTCGGTCAACCTCGTTCAGCACAAATGCACAAAGCATATCGAGATCGACATCCACTTTGTTCGCGAAAAGGTGGCTCTTGGTCAGGTCCACATTTTACATGTGCCCTCATCTCACCAGTTCGTGGACATCATGACGAAGGGATTGCCGGTTAAGCTCTTTGAGGATTTTCGGTCCAGTCTTTGAGTTCGGGAACCTCACGATTCGACTGCAGGGGTGTCAAATATAGCATTGTATCTTCTATTTTTCGTGTATAGGAGTTGTATAGAAACACTCTTATTCACCTTCTATTCTTTTGTACACTTTCCCGGCTATTGATTGTCTGGGCATATACATAGAACCGGCTGGCACCAATTGTGTCTTGAGCTGTGTCCATCAATCTCTCTCTCTAGTCTCCCACGTTTGCAAAGGCTCTTAAAAGTGCTTGTTATTTCTGTCTTAATCTATTGCCTTTTCAGGTTATAGCAACAATATATAGCTGAAGTATTTTGGGAGCAAGCAAAACTTAAGCGAAAACGCCAGTCAGGAACAAGGCCCCAATTACCGCAACCTTTTGCCTCCCAATCGATGGATGATATCATCTCATTTCTAAACAATTAGACATCTGATGACGGAGATGATTACGTGTGCCTTCTTATTCACAATAATGATGGACCTGCCTTGCGTGATGCTGAATCACAGCCGTGCCTAGCACAAGTTTCTTGCTGCCCACAAGTCCGTATTGTCGCATCAGTAGATAATAATGTTAATGCACCTTTATGTAAGTTCCTGGCACCTTTAGCTTCATCCTTCCCTAATGCCTTCATTGTTTAAGGTATCCTAAACCGGCAATTATTGTAGTATGGGACAATTATTGTAGTATGGGACAATTATTGTAGTGCACACACAGTTCAAGTGGAGCTGTTTACCATGTCCCAACATTTGCACCTTCCGAAGTCGAAGATGTGTTATACCCATTGATACTTGCTAGTGGCGGTCATGCCCAAACCACGAAAACTGCACTTGTTGTTCTGTAAAGTTTGATACGGAATGCACAAAGTGTTTTTATAGTCCTTGCTGAATATCAGTTGGTAAATGAAAAAGAGGAAGGCAAGTTCGTTGTAGACTTATTTTCATGTAAGATTTCTGTTAGATATCTGCATACGACCATCGACCACGGTGGCTATATAGTGAACCAGTCGTAAGGTCGACCTACCGTGGTCTTTCTGCCATTATCGACCTGGCGTGATCGACTTGCCATGGTCGTTACCTATCACGGATCACGTGTATCTTTATAGGTCTCTTCCTTCCTTATCTCCTGGGTATTGTTTCTATAAATCGGTTATTTAGATATAGAAGGAAGAGGCTGATATATGTAACCTTTGATTCATTAATCAATTCATTGAATGATTTTTTTTCCAAAATATTACACGCTTTCATAGTATCAGACGCGATCGCTCCTGCGACCGCACATTTCCACAACCCTAGCCATCGGCCTCCATCTTCCGGTCGATCTATCCCTCTCTCCTATGGCCAGCTCCACTGACCTCTCTACCGACCAGGTGGCTTAGGCTAAGCAGGCTGCTTTGGCCACCCACGTGGCTAAGACCGAAGCTGCTGTCGCTAAGGACCATTGGGTTCAGGCTATCGTCGTGGCTGCCATCGATCGCGCATGCTAGGAGGCACTCGCCACGATCGCTGCCGAACGCCATTAAGCCTTGGCTGCTAACCTCGCCCATGACATCGCCAACCAACCAAACTACGCCATCACTACCCTTCACACCCAAGCTATTGGCGTCCTCAACATCAAGGCCCTCATCCCGATCACCCTCGACTTCACCTCTACTAACTATGGCAAGTGACGGGCCTCTTCCTTCGTCATGCTTGGCAAGTACGTCTTGGCAGACCATGTCCTCTCCGGCGATGCCCCCTTCCCGATCGGGCTGATTGGGTATGCATGGACTGCGTGGTCTTGTCTTGACTTTATGGCACCATTGCTGTGGACCTCTTAGAGATCGTCATATCCCCCACCACTACTGCCCGCATCGTGTGGACGAACCTCGAGCTGCAATTCCTTGGCAACAATGAGACCCATGCTCTGTACATGGAGAAGGAATTCCACAAGTTTGTTCAAGAGTATGGCGGATAGTCTTGGCAATCTCGGTGAACCTATCTCCAACCGGACACTCATGTTGTCCGTCTTTCGCGCCTCAACGAAGTTCACTCATATGGTGCCAATTCTCAAGATGCAATGGCCATTTCCTACATTCGTGGACTCGCTCGCATCTTCTCCTCGAAGATATCACCAAGAACTCCAGACCAGCTGCGCTGCCCTCTGTTTTCCTCATTGCTGGATAGCAGGGCTCTCACTCTCCGAGCCCAAGCAGGGTTGGCGACAGCAACTATGGGAAGAACAATAATCACAACCGCCACTGTAACAAGGGCACCTGCGGCAACGGCGGCTCCGGCGGGACCAG
The DNA here is from genome assembly GCA_036346575.1 of Dendrocalamus sinicus. Classification (NCBI taxonomy): domain Eukaryota; kingdom Viridiplantae; phylum Streptophyta; class Magnoliopsida; order Poales; family Poaceae; genus Dendrocalamus; species Dendrocalamus sinicus. The sequence goes on along the minus strand of JAYEVI010000356.1, from coordinate 164,241 downwards.
CGGGGCACCCATCACCGGCACTGGCAGAGGCGGCCATGCGGCTAGCCAAGCAGGGCAGATGGGGTGGCCCTCCTTTTTTAACCCATGGATTGAGACTGTTTAGGTGTGGCCATACCGCACTGATGTCTCCTCGGTCCCCAGCCCAACGCGCCAACTCCACCGTCACACCCATGCCCCATGCTCTCATCGTTACACTCCCTCCCGGCCATCCCAGTGTCTAGTTCAGTGTGCCAGCCCCTCCTGGAAATATCAACGGTGTTGGCGGCCCTCCGCAGCCGCCCTAGCCGGCACCATGGCCCCCATGTCCGGTGTCGGCTCCTAAGACCAACAGCACCTCGCCAATGCTTTTAGTACAATGATGCTTACACCACCTCCCTCCATTACCGAGTTGTATATGGATTCGAGTGCGTCTTCACACATGACTTCAGACATCGGTACTCTCTCTACTTTTCACCCCCCTCCATGTCTACTCCTTCTGGCATCATTGTCGGTAATGGGTCAATACTGCCTGTTACCTCCACCAGCTCGTTGTCATTCCCCACCACCCATACCCCCCTCTCTTTGTGTCATGTTCTTGTAACTCCATAGATAATCAAAAATCTTATTTTCGCTCATCAGTTCACAATTGATAATAATTGTTCTGTCGAATTTATCCCTATGACTTTTCTGTGAAGGATCTTTGTACCAAGAGTGTGATCGCCAGGTGCAATAGTTACGGAGACATATCCATTTTACCAGTCCTCCACCAGCCCCCATGCTCTTGCCACCACCTCCTCCTCCATGTTGTGACACTATCGTCTTGGGCACCTTGGTCATGAATCTTTGTCTAAGCTCGCCAGTTCTCGTGTTTTTCCATATAATAAAACTACGTCCGAACCCCTCTGTCATGCGTGTTAGCTTGGGTGCCATGTGCGTTTGCTATTCAGCACTTCCTCCTCTTGGGCTAGTCATATTTTTTATTTAATACATTGTAATCTTTAGACCTCTCCTGTCGACGATTTGTCCAGTTGCAAATATTATCTTGTTATTCTTGATGACAACGCTACCATAAAGGATGTCCAATGTGACAACGGTCATGAGTTCGACAATTCCACCACTCGCACTTTCTTCCACACCCACGGCATTGCACTCTGCATATTGTGTCCCTATACTTCTCAGCAAAATGGGAGAGCTAAATGTATCATTCACACCACTAATGACATCATGCGTTCGCTCATGTTTTAGGCTAGCCTCCTCCCACTTTTGGGTGGAAGCCCTCCACGCTGCCACCTATCTCCTTAATCACCACCCCTACCAAAACTCTTAATTTTTCTATGCCCTTGTTTGCCCTCTATGGTTTTCCCCTCCTACTCACATATTCGCATCTTCGGATGCAAGTGCTACCCAACCTAACCTCCACAACCCCAACGAAGCTTTCACCGCATTCCACCTTGTGTGTCTTCCTTGGCTATCGATCCGACCACACAAAGTTACCAGTGTCTTGATCTTTTGTCTAACAGTAATCATCATCTCTCGCCATGTCTCTTTTGATGAGTCCTCCTTCCCTTTGCCGAAGCTTCTCCTGCGTCTCCCTCTAACCTTGATTTTTATCCGATTGTGGCACTTCACCTTTGCCAATTGGATCACAAGTTGTTGCAGGACCAGGTATCAATGGATTCCCAAGTGTCGGCCACCCTCACCGCCATTGCCGGCTGACCCTCGCCTAGTGGCGTTGATGCCCCATGTCTACCCGGTGGTGCCAGTGCCCGTCGTCACCTACTCCACCACACTACGCTATGGTCGCGCACCGGTTCGCTAGCTCCTCCCGGCACAATGACCGCCAACTCACTTGGTGCTGGTTGTGTGTCGCCTCGGCACCCGTGCTCTAATTTGCCACTACGGGTGACTCCGCCAACCCTGCTGCCCCGATGGCTCCACGCCTTAGGTTGATGCCGTGAAGCTAGCGCTATCTCCCGCCCACCGATAGCCATCCCTATTACACTGACAACCAATGATCATCCCATGGTTACACGCAGAAAGTTATGATATCATCTTCTAGTTCAACGGCTCAATCTTCAGGCCATAGTGCTCTCCCCTGTGCCTAAAACACACTGGGATGTCTTGGCTGATCCTAATTGGCACCACGCTATGACTGAGGAATACAACACTCTTCAAGACAATAACACCTAGGACCTCATTCTGCATCCACCTAGAGTTAATGTGGTGACCAAAAAAATGAATTTTTGGCACAAATTTCTCTTAGATGGTTCTCTTGATCGGTACAAGGCTCGTTGGGTTCTTCATGGTTTCACACAAAGACCTAGCATTTGATTTTGATGAGACCTTCATCCCGTGGTTAAGTCTGCTACAATCTGTACTGTGCTCACATTGGCACTATCTCGAGACTAGCCAATTCATCAGCTTGACATCAAGAATGCCTTTCTACATGGTACTCTATCTGAGACAATCTATTGTGTGCAGTCCTTTGGATTTGTTGACCCTACTTGACTGATCATGTTTGTCACTCAACAAATCTCTCTATAGCTTGAAGCAAGCTCCTCGTGCATGGTACAATCACTTCCCTCACATCTCCTATCCCTTGGCTTTGTGGAGGCCAAGTCGGACACATCACTCTTTGTGTTCCACCGGGTGTTGACACAGTTGTACTTACTGCTCTTTGTGAATGACATAGTCTTGATCGCCTCCTCTTATGGTCTTCTTCGCGACGATCTCAGCTCTCCAACAAGAATTTCCCATGAAGGATCTCGGTCAACTTCACCATTTTTGGGGATGTCACCACCGTTAGGAAGGTGCTCTCTTTCTTTCCCAACGCCAAGATATTTTAGACTTCCTAGAGCACGCTGATTTTTACCTGCAAGCCTTGCAACATGCTTGTTGACACACACTCCAAGCTCTCTGGCGAAGACGCTCCAGTTGATGATCCGACTCACTATCGCAGTCTTACCGACGCTTTACAATACTTGACTTTCACTCGCCCTGATATTACCTACGTTGTGCAACAGGTGTGTCTTTACATGCATGATCCACGTGAGCCACATCTTGCTTTGATGAAGCGCATCCTACAGGACCTTTGGGGGACTCTTGAGCATAGTCTATTCATTCACCGCACTTCACCTGCCGAACTAGTTATATACTCCGATGCTGATTGGGCGGGCTGTCCCGACATACACAAATCCACCTTGAGCTACGGCGTCTTCCTCGGTGATAACCTCGTCTCTTAATCGTCAAAGCAGGAGCAATCCATCTCCTGGTCAAGTGTGGAGGCTGGCATCGCGCCTTGGCAAACGGCATCGCTAAAGCCTGCTGGTTGCGCCAATTGTTCATGGAGCTACATAGTCCACTTCGTTGTGCCACCTTAGTTTACTGTGGCAATGTCAGCGCGGTCTACCTCTCCACCAACCCGGTTCAGCATTAGCGTACCAAACATATAGAGATTGACCTGTATTTCATTCGGGAGTGTGTTGCTCTCGGTGACGTGCGTATTCTTCATGTCCCAACGTCATCGCAGTACGCGGATATCTTCACCAAAGGTCAGCCCACGTCCATCTTCATCGAGTTCAATCTAGTCTGAACGTTCGTTTTTTTGCCGTTTCGACTGCGGGGAGTGTTAGATATCTTCATACAACCATCGACCACGGAAGGTGTACAATGAACCGGTCATAACTACAGTAAATCGGTCGTAGGGTCGACTTGCCTGGTCGTTACGTGACACGGATCATGCGTATCTTTTTAGCTCTCTTCCTTCCTTATCTCCCGGGTATTGTTTCTATAAACCAGTTGCTCAGATATATAAGGAAGATGTCTATATATGTAACCCTTAATTCATTAATCAATTCATTGCATGATTTCTCCAAAATACTAAACGCTTTCAATTTCCCATGTTTTGCAAACTAAACCTCATTTTGCCTTGTTTGTCAGGTATGCCTGTCTGTAGCTTATACAACAAATGTCGTGAACGCTTTCTTGTAAGCTGTCAACTGGCATTGAACTCCCACCTGACGGAGTTTAACGATCATGATCTGGTGAAGATCAGAAAACACTCTGATGGCCAAGATTGCCTCCGCATTCCTCTTGTTTCTGATGCGCTGGAGAAATTGCTGCAAGAATTGGCCTGACCTTCTGGATTTGGACGTTTTCAATTGATCATTTGACCGAGCAGAACTCTTCCAAAGGAGCTGTCTGCTACATGTAATCACCATGGAGAACTCAGTTGAGTATCCCATTCTGTAATTGTACATGGATTATTCATCACTTGTATTTATTAAGTGGCTGCATGTTGCTTGAATTGCTCTGCTACACACGTTGTTCTAAGCTTCTTTGGCTCAACATTTTGATCATAAACTGTGATTTGGCATTTTACAATTTCAATAGGGACTTGTATTCGGAACGGAATGTATTAAAGCATGGAGTGCGCCTAAAGATCTGCTGCATATACCTCTCAAATATTAATCAACTGTTGGGTGCATTTCTCCTCAAATTAGAAATTACCTGGTTTTCAATGCAGTGTACGCCTCAATCAACTACTTATGCAATTACAGCGAATCAAATTAACCAACATCATTTGAAAATAACATTATTTCTTCCTTCATTGCCTGGAATAAGTATTACATTATTACGTCTCAACTTCTTGCTGATATGATACAACATAGTGCCATAGCAAGTATATACGTCCCAAAGTCGCTACCATAGCAAGTATATATGTCCCAAAGTCGCTAGTACAACCAAAACATCATCTCAGTGTACATGAAGTGTGAAATGTAGCAGAAGTGAGAAAGACAACGGGTAAAACGTTAAAATTTGATACTTTGTCGTTCTTGAGCCATAAGAGCATCTCTGATAAACCATCGGTTAAGTTTCTTGGACTGTAGGTCAGGAACCCCCTCGCAGAGGTATTTTTAGCCTTCCAATGCTTGTTCTTGTGTTTTTTGAGCTTTTGTCTTGTCTTGTGTTAGATTTGTTTGGATTTTCTCTCTTTTTGATCTTGCTATGTGCTAAAAACATATAAATAATAGAGATAGCTCATAGATTAAATTCTATCCAACTAGCCACTTTCCATAGCAAGTTCATGGAGTTTCTCGGTTCTTGTGTTGCTTAGGTGATTCTTGGCATATATTTGCTCATGGAGTTTTTGCTTGGGTTTTGTTGTTCTTGGGTTTGCTAAGACGTGTAGGAGTTGATCCAATATCATTTTGATCATCATTAACCCATGAGCAAGTGGTAAATGTGGTTTTTGGCTCAATTTTAGTGCAACTTGGGTTGAGAAGTAAAAAAGGTCTCAACTTAGGTCTTTCTAGATTCTTCTGTGCTTTAGATTCCTTAGGTTTTTATCTTGCTTTTGTTGAAAATATAAGCACATGTAGGTTCAATTTATTCCATAAATGAATCATGACATCATGCACGCAAAATAACAGAAACATCACAGGTATAAAAGATCTAGACATGTAAACCAGGAAACTATACATGAATAGATCTAATATGGAGAACATGACTGTTACGTACCGACGATTTTGTTCTGATTGGTTTACTGATGTTGATGCTGCAGGCACGGCGTGGATGACACGAAGTCGATGACGACTCGCCGAAGCTGAACGACGAGGAAGACGAGCCAGAGCTATAGCAAGCAGTCGCGCAGAGCGCTTCCCAAAAACCTTATTCGCCCTCTCCCGGTGCAGGACTTTGAAGGCGACGGTTCCGGAGACCTGCTCTCCCGAACGACAGTGCACGCCGGCGGACGGGACGGAGTAGACTACGTGGGACGGCGCAACACAATGGAGGAGGCAAAACCCTAGATTGATTTTCGCTTATGCTGTATGGAGGCGGCGACTCAGTATTTATAGAAGAATCAGGACGCGTGATCAAGACGTCTGCACATTCTCCATAACTCGTAACCGAAACGGATTAGTCACGCGTAACCGATCCGGATTCACCGCCACTCAAAACAGCAAAAAAATAAAACTGGAAAAGGAAGCCGCGTCTGCGCAAGCACCTGGATCTGATTTTGGCGGACCATTCACGCAGGTGCCGTGCGCCCGCGCCCCCCGCCCCGGCCCGGCCCGGCGAGGCGAGGCGAGCGAGCGCGCGTGTGATCCTCTAGTTCTCTCCCACACATGCCTCAAGTGGCTAGGAGTGCACCATTCCTTTTAAGGTGGTCTTCCTCTCCTAGAACTAGCAATGTGGAACTAAAGTTCACATGCAACCTCCTTTGCATGAGTGGGCCTTTGAGATTTAATTTAGGAATTATCCTTATTGTATGGGCTTGGCCCACATATAATTCAACAATCCCCCACCAAATCTCAAAGTCCCACAGAGATTTGCCTGAATTCCAATGTACTGTTTATATATCAGTGTTTCGATGGAGACCGATTAAGGTTGAACATCCACCTAGAACTCCAAGCTACACTTACTCACAACTTGAACAATGGACTACGTCTTGAATTGCAAGTTTGGTGCAAGCAAGCTTCACTTAAAGACTTAACTGATACTAGGCCGCCAGTAGGCTACCCCTCGATTGGAGCGTATAAGTCATACTCCTTGGTCTCTTCATGAGCTTAGTAGGAGATTTTCCCAAGATCTCCATAGATCTGCGACTAACGATCGGGCTCATATAGGTGTGTTCTTTTAAGAACGTTCGCAGATAACGTCTTCGCTTTTGAAAGCCAAAGGAACACATTAAGACCTTAACCAACCTCGCCTTGCGCTTCGAGAGTATTGCATCTTCACATAGAGAGGGTTGAAATTACTCTCCTCCGCTTAACTAATGGCTTGTTTTTCCCATATCCTAATTCACGGATCTCCGATCACATAGGTTGGGTTACTACCATAGATAACTCACATGGGTCTCATACCCATCTCCTTCGATGCACTATCTATCACATTCCGTGATAGTCCCTTTGTAAAGGGATCTGCCAGGTTTCTATTTGTTTGGATGTAATCCAAGGTTATAACTCCGAGTTTCTCATTTTCTCGACAGACTTCAATCGTCTCTTGACATGCCTAGACGATTTCATATTATCCTTAGAACTGTTCACCTTAGCGATAATAGCTTTGATTATCACGATTCATAAGAATAGCCGCATCGGCTTTTCCATCGTAGGCGATCCATCAATAGATCCGTAGCCATTCTCGCCTCAACAATGAGCGTGTCTAGTGCCGCAAGCTCGCTTCCATGGTTGACCTCGTCAAAATGGTCTGCTTGCAAGACCTCCATGAAACAAAGACCACCACCAATAGTGAAAACATATCCACTAGTTGCTTTGATCTCATCAAGATCCGAGATCCGCTTGGAATCACTATAACCCTCCAGACCGACGGTACCCAGATAGTGAAGTCCAAAGTTCGAGGTACCTTTCAGATAGCGCAATACTCGTTCAAGCGCCTTCCAGTGATCATCTCCTAGGTTAGATGTAAACCGGCTCAACTTGCTCACAGCAAAGGAGATGTCTGGCCTTGTTGCACTAGCTAGATACATAAGTGAGCCAATTATCTGAGAGTATTCCAACTGATTCCTAACAATTTTCTTATTCTTACGAAGTAACACGCTAGGATCATAAGGTGTTGGAGAAGGCTTACTTTCAGAATAGCCAAAACGGCTCAAGACCTTCTCCACATAATGAGATTGCAATAGTGTAATACCATCCTCACCTCTAACCAATTTAATGTTTAGAATAACATCACCACTCCTGCATCTTTCATATCAAAATTTTGAGACAAGAATAATTTGACCTCATTTATCACATTGATGTTTGTCCCAAAAATCAAGATGTCATCTACATACAAGCATAGAATAACTCCCTCACCCCCACCATAGCGATAGTATACACATTTATCTACCTCATTGACAAAGAAAGCTGCAGATGTCGTGTTCTATCGAACTTCTCATGCCACTGCTTAGGGGCTTGTTTCAGACCATACAAAGATTTCAACAGTTTTAACACCTTGCCTTCTTGACCTTCTACTACAAATCCATCAGGCTGTTTCATGTAGATTTCCTCATCCAGCTCTCCATTGAGAAAAGCTGTCTTAACGTCCATTTGATGAACGAGAAGACCATGTGAGGCAGCCAAAGCGAGTAGTACTCGAATTGTGGTCAGTCTAGCAACAGGTGAGTAAGTGTCAAAGAAATCTTCGCCTTCTTTCTGAGTATAGCCCTTGGCAACAAGCCGAGCCTTGTATTTTTCAATAGTACCATCAGGCCTAAGTTTCTTTTTGAACACCCACTTGCACCCTACAGGTTTGCACCCATAAGGTCTATCTGTCAACTCCCAGGTTCCATTAGCGATAATGGAATCCATTTCACTACGGACAACCTCCTTCCAGTAGTCTGCATCAGGGGATGCGTATGCTTCTGAAATAGATTTGGGAGTGTCATCCACAAGGTACACAGTGAAATCATCACCAAAGGATTTGGTTATCCTTTGTCTCTTGCTCCTTCTAGGAGCTTCATTGTCATCCTCCTCATTGACAAGTTCATGTGTATGTTCAAAAGATTCAGGTGGTGTGATTGAACTGGGAATTATTTCAGAAGATTGACTAGTAGTGTTATGTGCATCTTTCATAGGAAAGATATTCTCAAAGAACGTTGCATCTCGAGACTCCATAATTGTACCAACGTGCATGTCAGGTACCTCAGTTTTAACTATCAAAAATCTATATGCAATGCTATGATTAGCATATCCCGTAAAGACACAAATCCACGCTTTGGGTCCAAGCTATGCGTTTCTTAGTTATTGGCACATTGACTTTCGCCAAGCACCCCATGTACACAAGTAAGAAAGTGATGGTTTTCTCCCAATCCATACCTCGTATGGTGTTTTGTCCTTATTTCTGTTAGGAACTCTATTTAATACATGATTAGAGGTTAGCAAAGCCTCCCCCCACCATGCCTTAGGTAAGCCCGCAGTGTCTAACATGGCATTCACCAAGTCAGTCAACGTGTGGTTTTTCCTTTCGGCAATCCCATTTGACTCGGGAGAATAAGGAGGCGTCCTCTCATGTATAATGCCATGTTCCTCACACAATAAGTCAAATTCGTTTGAGAAATACTCTCCACCACGATCTGACCTAAGTCTTTTTATCTTTCTGTTTAATTGATTTTCAACTTCTGCCTTATAGATTTTAAAATAGTCTAAAGCCTCATCTTTCGTTTTCAATAAATACACATAACAGAACCTAATTGCATCATCAATCAATGCCATGAAATATCGTTTTTCACCCTTTGTCAACACGCCATTCATCTCGTAAAGATCTGAATGCGGGAGTTCTAGTGGTGCCAAGTTTCTCTCCTCGCTGCCTTGTGAGGCTTACGAGGTTGCTTTGATTGCACACAACTATGGCATTTAGAACCTTTGTTGATGGAAACATTTGGAATTAAATTCATACTGGAAAGCCGAGACATTAAGCCAAAATTAATATGACATAGACGTGAGTGCCAAACGTTGGCCTCATCATCCACACTGCCACAAATATGGTTCACAGACTTATTGCAGAAATCTGAAAGGGAAAAGCGGAACAAGCCTCCGCACTCATAGCCTTTACCAATAAAATATCCATGCTTAGACACGACTACTTTATTAGACTCAAACACCAACTTAAACCCGTCTCTACATAAACGGGAGCCACTAACGAGATTCTTGTTTATAGAAGGGACATGATGCACGTTCTTCAGCTGCACGATCTTTCCCGAAGTAAACTTCAGATCTACCGTGCCAACACCATGAACAGTAGCATGTGACCCATTCCCCATTAGGACGGAGGAATCCCGGGCGACCTGATAAGAAGAAAACAACGAAATATCAGCACACACATGTACATTAGCTCCTGTATCAATCCACCAATTGGTAGATTGACTAACTGAAAGAACAGTAGGTAAATTACCATACCCAGTCTCATCTCCAGTCTTGCCAATGGTCACGTTAACAGACTTAGAAGTCTGTCCTACAGGTGCCTTCTTTCCTTTGCGTAGTGGGCACTTCTTGGCCATGTGACCAACCTCACCGCACACAAAGCAAGTTCTATCATCCTGATTGTTGTTCTTCTTCTTCTTGAAATTGGTTGTCTGTTGGGCTTTGACAAATTTCCCTTTGTTCTTGCTTGAGGGTTTCTGTACCACATTGGCACTAGACTGCCCTCCATCACCCTTAGACACAGCGTCCTTTTCCCGAGCTTTCTCCTCAATTTCAAGAGACCCAATCAGACTCTCAACAGAGTACTCTTGTCTCTTGTGTTTGAGTGCTGTTCCGAAATTCCTCCATGAAGAAGGTAATTTCACAATAATACATCCAGCCATAAACTTGTCGGGTAAGGCACACTTCAGGAGTTCGAGTTCCTTGGCAATGGCCTGTATCTCATGAGCTTGATCTACTACAGAACGGTTGTCAACCATCTTGTAGTCATGAAATTGCTCCATGACATACATGTCATTGCTGCATCGAGCACCGTATTTGGAATTCAGTGCATCCCATAACTCCTTCGCGTCTCATCATGTGCATATACACCTCGCACAGACGGTCAAGAAGAACACTAAGAATGCATCCAACAAAGAGAGTAGTGGCGGTCTCGAATTTTTCTCGCTTTTCAGCATCAAGAACACCTTCAGCTTGCCATTACTAACCCGAATACATTCATAGCAAGAAGCCACGAGAGTGACCTTGATCTGCCATCTCTTAAAGTGCACACCGGAGAATTTATCCGCCTCGGTGCATCGGCAAATCCAGCCATAGTAAAACCACGATGCCTACAATAAGGTTTTGGATTGTTGAAAATATAAGCACATGTAGGTTCAATTTATTCCATAAATGAATCATGACATCATGCACGCAAAATAACAGAACCATCACAGGTATAAAAGATCTAGACATGTAAACCAGGAAACTATACATGAATAGATCTAATACGGAGAACATGACTGTTACGTACCGACGATTCTGTTTTGATTGGTTTATCGATGTTGATGCTGCAGGCACGGCGTGGATGACACGAAGTCGATGACGACTCGCCGAAGCCGAACGACGAGGAAGATGAGCCAGAGCTACAGCAAGCAGTCACGCAGAGCGCTTCCCAAAAATCTTATTCACCCTCTCCCGGTGCAGGACTTCGAAGGCGACGGTTCCGCAGACTTGCTCTCCCGAACGACAGTGCACGCCGGCGGACGGGACGGAGTAGACTACGTGGGACGGCGCAGCACAATAGAGGAGGCAAAACCCTAGATTGATTTTCGCTTATGCTGTATGGAGGCGGCGACTCAGTATTTATAGAAAAATCAGGACGCGTGATCAAGACGCCTGCACGTTCTCCATAACTCGTAACCGAAACGGATTAGTCACGCGTAACCGATCCGGATTCACCGCCACTCAAAACAGCAAAAAAAATAAAACTGCAAAAGAAAGCCACGTCTGCGCAAGCACCTGGATCTGATTTCGTTGACCCGGATCATCCGAGTTGGATAATCCAAAAGTCTTTCCGGCAGCCTGTGTTGGCTTTATCTTTTTGTGTTGGTTTCTGTTGTGTGTTTTGAACTAATTTTTGTGAATTCTCATATATATTAGAGAGAAAATCTTTTTAAAATACTTTGAGAAAATTTTTAGTGACTCATATTCACCCCTTTGTCACCGGGCACGGTCCGACAGAATGGACCGGTCCGGTACTATTCTTTTGATACTAACATGATCTATGAGCAGTCACTTTGATCTATACCGTACTTTTACATGCACACTGTTAATACGTGTGGTTCAGTATATTTGTTTAGTCTGCTAAGTAAGGTCAGTTGCAGTTGGTCTAATTTATTAAAAAAAAAGGTCTATTTGCAATCATGAACTATATTCTGAGTTCAAATTTCAATCTCCAACTCTGAAACATTATAATTTTTACCCGTACACCTTTGAATCCGTTCAGCTTAGTAGTTTTTATCTTGTTAACGGTCACATCACTTATACTGGCTTAGGTGGCATCCAGAGCCATCCTAATCAGCAAAAGGAAATAAAATTGAGTAACTACACATAGTCCCTTGGGGTCCACGAGTCAGGCCCTATCTCCTTCCTCAGTTGCACTTCTGAGAGAGAGAGAGAGAGAGAGAGAGAGAGAGAGAGAGAGAGAGAGAGTGCGAGGGGGAGCTACAGATGGCGGTGGGCTAGGCGCGGTGCCGGCGACGGGGTGCTCATGAGACACGGGTGAGGGAAGAAATGGAATGCCTATGACGTGAGGAACCTTATGGTTTTGGTGCTTTAGGGTGAGATGCGTTGTGCTAGGCTGGCGATTGAGATGGGCAGCGGCGGTGGTCAGGTTATGGAGGTTACGATGCTATGGTGGGTGAGAGGCAAAACTTTGCATGTCAAAAGATATGGAAGGAGTTTATGCTTGTGTACGAAGGAAACAGATGAAGTCTTAACATTCGCGACGAACCATGGCAGATAAGCTCGATGGCACCGGGGAAGAAGAATTTAGATTACGAGCCTCCGTGGACACGAAACTCAAACTAATTTTGGGACATGAGGTAGGTGGTGGTGAAATACGATGTGTCGTGGACGGTTTTGACATTAGCTCACTCGGACTGACGTCTTGAGTTCGAAGGTCACGACGGAGCGGGTGGCCACGGCGCGGCTTCGCTCGACTCCTTCACAAGTGAGAGAGATAGGTGGACAGTGTGGGCTGGTGAAGACAAAGTGGTGTCGGATCTGCGCGTCGGAGGTTGCAACGGGTACTCGCATGGCAGAAGCTCCTGGGGACACCGCCGCTGCCGCTCCCTTAGTCGCCATAGACTAGGGGAAGAAGCAAGTTGATCACGCCGTTGACACGGATTTTCCATCACATCACCTAGACGATGCAACAGCTTGAAAATATCAAATGTGACACCATGGATCACTCAAACCAGTCAAATATGGCCGGAACTACTCGCAACTAATTATTAGGATAAAAATAAAAAACTGTAAGATAGGGGCTGCTTGCCAAATGCCAACAAGGTAAATTAAGAATGGTCTAGCATTTGCTGCATTTCTGCTCTTGTGCTTTGCTTTTCCCCCATTTTCTCTCTCTTTCTTCCTTTTTTGGAAGGCACTTGGGCGGTTGGAAGGGCAGAAACTTGCACCCTGAAAAGTGGTTTACTTCTGCGATATCCGGTTGTGAACTGACGTGCAAGGCATATTGAATTGCGCCACAACATCTCCACGTTGTTACAGGGCTTTTCTTGCTCGTTTCTGCTATTAATCAGTCATTTCATCTTTCACGCATAGGCTGCATAGATTCCAGACGACGCAGCTTACCATCTACGATTTTTTTAAAATAATTAATTTTTTATTCTAAATTACAATATTATACATTTTTTTGTATTTTTGACCACACGTCATCTAACGGTTGGACGACTTAAGCTATTCGTCTAACCATTGAGCGACACTGTTAAATTGCCCAACCGTTCGACGACTACTCCTGTCACCTAACGGTTGGGTAACAAGACTCTAGTCGCCGACGTGATTGAGCGACTAGTCCAAGTCGTCCAACGGTTGGACAATTTAAAATATAATAATAATATAACTATTGTATTAATCTGATGAAAATAATTGTGGGGAAGTAAATAATAATTTTTGTAGGTAATATATTTAACAAATCTTGTTTGTAAGTTATTTTTTAAATAAAATGGTAGACAATGTCGATTGATCTATTTGTGGTTTCATAGATTATGAATGGTACAAAATCTACTAGACTCGTAATAACATTTTGCAATCGTCATACGTTATTTTAGTGCAATAAATTTTTGAAGAATTTTGTGAGGACGATTGGGGTAGAAGGAAGGTAAGTGATATTATGCAATAAAGAATTCATACACGGAGGAAGATAAAGCAAAATACGTACACAACCAAAAAAAGTACACATAGCAGAAAGATGACCCACTACTCACCACCAGTTACACCACCCGCAGCACCTCCTCCGTCGCCGCCACGTCCCACCACCGGTTGGTGGCCACTCGTACGGCCCCGTTTGGACTTCCTCAGCACGGGATGTCGATGCCCCTACAAGGTGAGGCGGTCAGGAGGCCTATTGACCCATGCTCCCAATGCCTCGAGGGTTGACTCCACCTGTGGTTGCGTGGGAACCGAGGCATTGATAAGCTACAACCAGAAAGGACCTCGTTGGGTCCTCCACGAGGATCTCCTGGGGACGTGGGGAAGTACATCGCTAAATAGGAAAAAATAGATAGCATACATACGCGAAACTGTGAAAGCCACCGCATGGGTGGGCCATGCTTCTGTCGTGCCAGGAAGATGCGGTACACTAGTGCGGCCTTGGCTGGAAGAACCCCATCAAACCTTCCCAACAGGTCGGTGTGCCATTTGCTAGGCGCATCCTCCAGGGAGGCAGCCTCTCCTGCGATAGGCAGACCGAGCAGCATCGCGATGTCCTGCAGAGTGGGGGCCATCTCCTCGAATGGGAGGTGGAAGGTGTGTATCTCGAGCTGCCACCGATCCAGCAGAGCTGTTAGTAATGACCAATCGAACGGGAACCGTCATGACCACTCTAGGCCGGCCTTGACCTCCCCGGCCTCCTCGACCGGAGCGTCGTCCTCGTCAGTAGCTTCCACCATCCGTGCAAGAGATAGAAAGCTGGCATCGCTTAACTTGCAAAGCACGAAGAAGTCAGTACGTAGTGGAAATATCGTGAAAAAACGTGCCATAATTTCTAGAAAAATATGTCTCTCTAGCGTGGGTCCAGTCTCCAAACCCATCGAGGTGCCCGCGTATGGATGACCTCCAACTGGGTTGCCTTGTCCCCGCCCTCAGGATGCGGGACACAACGGCTTGCGTGCTGCTGCGCATCAATGTGTTCGTCCAGAAGTGGAAAGGCCAATCCGAACCACCAAGGTCAAGAGTTATATCTGCAAATCAATTTGAAGTTAGCAATTACAACACAATTACTGTTTAATTATTAATATCGTAGCTCCAAAAATTCTTCAAATCATTCCTAGTACACGCTTAATTTATCTACCTCTCTACATAATTTTAGGTCTCAGGGTCACTTGACTAAATTCTTCCCTCTTGGTACTGATTCTTTTCCCGTAATTAGTACATGCATGACGATTTACTTACAGATATAATAGAAAGTAAATCTTAAATAATAATTAAATAATTTATACTAAGGTATCCCTGTGAGATCCCTGAATTTTATTTTAGTCATTTGTGGATTTTTATAACTCAAATGCTATTTAAATCATCGCGTAAAATTTTAATCACTACGCGTAATCTTAAATTGTCGCGTACTATTTTAAAGCGATGCTTGCTGTTCTAATCGTCACCATCGTCGATGCGTAGATGTCTCCTCTTCTCTTCCCCTTCCTCTTCTCCTCCTCCTCCCCTTCCTCTCTCTCGGCCAAAATGCGAAATAAGAGTGCCTGCACTCGACTGGCCACGCGCTCGAGGGGTTATACCCCTAGTCGCCGAACGGTTGGGCGACTAGGAGCTTGTCGCCCAACCGTTGGGCGACTAGGGTAATGTTGCCAGCCATTGGGTGACAAGGACCAGTCATCCAACGATTTGGCGATGTAGCCAGGTGGTGCCCAACGGTTGGATGACTAGCCCAAATCGCCAAACCATTGGGTGACATATGGTAAAAAAAATGCAAACAAAACAAAAACAGGTGAAATATTGTAATTCAAAATAAAAAAATTAATTATTTAAATAATATTATACCATCTGCTACCTAGGGGTGAAAACGGATTAGATAGTTTCCAACCGATCCGGATGAAAACGGATACAGATTGTGTCGGATCGGATTTTCTTCGGATAATTCTCGAATCGGATATGAATACGGATTTTTTTTTTGTCGGATACAGATACGAATACAGTAGGCCTGATATCCGGCGAAAACGGATACGAATACGGATTATCCGAATAATACGAAAACAGATATTTGGGATTTCCGCCCAACATTGCCTAGCCCAAGTTAGCCTCTCTCATCTCTCCTGCCACCAGCCCACTAGCCCAACCAAGCCATAAGCCTCTGTTACCATTAGGCATTAGGTTCTTTAGTCATATTAAATTACAAACACCACTAGAAAATATTTATGTTTATTAAAAAATAAATTTAATATTGTCGGTGGATTAAAATTTGTACCGATTAAATTAATGTACTCCCATTTCAATCATTTTGATGCAAATTTAAATACTTAATTAATTTATTAGTCACATGTAAATGGTAGAAATCCATTAAGAATTATTTAGGACTTTAGAAAAAATTAACTGCCACTTGAAGATTTAAAATCAGATAACGGTATGACTATTGTGGATAAAAATACTTATGCTTGTTTAGATTTCATGAATGTTTTGACAAGATAAACTATTTATGTGTCTTCATTGATTTCGGATGTATAGTTTAAGGGATTTTTCATGTTCTGATAAATATTCATGACCGTATTCGTTTCGATTCGTATTCGCTCCATATCTGTATTCGATATTATTTCTATTTGTATTCGTATCCGAGGTATCCGTATTCGTATTCACATCTGAGAAAAACATAAAAATAAAAATGATAGAGATATTATCCGTCTGTATGCCATCCATTTGCATCCGTACTACTACCTCCGTTTTACAGCATTAGTTCGACGCGCACAGTACCGGAGCTAGAAAATTTATGTTGCAGTACACTATTGATGCACAAACATAAATTAAGTGATTGCTGACAACTCACTCAGTTCTTTTTAAGTGACGTTCCGTTCCAGAATCTATGTCGTCAAAGTTTGACCTCTAATATTTTTAAAACTATTAAGATTAACTACATAAAATTATATCATTATATTTGCTGTTAAAATTAATTTATAATTTTATTAGTATATAATAAGACAAAGTTACAAATAATAACGGTCAAAGTCACCTCTCATAGACTATGAAAAATTAAAAAAAAAGGCGCTTAAAAAGGAATGGATGGAGTAATAAAATATTAGCGTTTGGCAAACCATGCACTGTGAATATTGTATTCATGTGATACTTTAACGTTATTAATTAGTTGGATTTTCTTCCCAATTAATTAGCTACTTTACACACTTAGTTGTGAAAATAAACTTAATTTATGGTGTGACAATGATAGCAAATACAAATAAATTTTTATTAGTACACTACATAACCCGCATAGCAGTTCGTATACCCTACCACTCAAAAAGCATGTATAATTTTTAGTACATCTATACTTAGTATGACAGTATTGATGTGACATATTAAAGTCGCATATGGCTTCAAAATTTGTAAGTAAAATAACTCATATAAGACACCCACTATTAGTTTTGAATCATTGCACTCATAGTGATGCTTGCGATGACTCAAACAAATAGAGTATCAGACACTTGATTTTTTTAGTTAGAAACTAAATAAGTTCCTAATAGCAAAATAAAATAAAGCACGTGAACCATCTCTTGGTGGCATGATAGATTGTGTGTATGAATCAAACCTACCGTGGTTTAAATCTGACGCTTCAATAGGAATTTTGTGAGGTTGGGGATCTATTCTAATCAAGTGCGCTAAGAAAGCGCACTCGCATGTGTGTGTGGTGGTGTGTATGCGTGTGTGTCTTTCTTGTAATCAAAAATAAAATAATGCAATTTCAAGATATTCACATGGTGCTATATAGGCAGAGAAAAATAAGTGTTAGGCTGTCTAAAAATCTAAATGAAGGGCATAGAATATAATTTGTATCTATTTCCACAAGCATCATTAAATTACAATAAAATCTAAATTAAATTGAAAAGAATAGCAAGGAAGAGTATATAGACAATTTGCAAAAATTTTAGGAGTGTCGGTATATACCAAGTACCCCCTTGACTCCGCCCATGGATGCGCATCCCTAGAAGGCATAAAATTTAAGTAATAATTGATGAAATTAGATCATACTTGCTTCTGTTAGATGCATATAGTGCTAATTTATCTAATAGGAACAAATACAATTCAATTTTATTAAATATTACTTAAATAATGTCTCTCTGGTATGCTCGTCGGACTAATATTATGAAACAGAGAGAGTAACAGATAATACAACCCAGATACGTGTTTCTAACAGCAAGTGAAAAAACAATGCTTAACAGCAAAGCATGACTAAACAAAAATGTGAACATTCAAGGTGAGAAGTAGAACTGATTTGCCAACCTTAGAACTAGCTTCCACATGGAAACAGAACGATGCAGTTGAAATTAAAACTGATTGGTTCTGAAGCAGTACAAATTAAGATTCTTTGATATTCTGCTAAAAACACTGAAAATGTTCCAAGAGAATCAAACATATCATGCAACACTGTTGTCATATGAATTGCATAACTTTGTAAAAATTTCAACATGTAGAATGTTCAATCTCAACGCAAACTGCAAACACGCCAGAGTATCAACAGGCGTACATACACCGAAACCTGGTACGAGCATATGCCACTAATGATGGAGCTAGTTACATATAATACCCGTCAACTCGATATCACACGGTTTTGGTGGAGTTGGGTCTGGCAAGTTTGGCGGTGGATCTTCCTCGAGCGCTTCATTATTGTTTATCTCCACGTTGGCGTTGCCCCGATTGAAGCAACAGAAGCAAGAGATGTTATTCCCGAAACAACGGCAGTAACAACTCCAAGCTGCCGCTCCGAGCAATCCAGCAACTGTAACCAAACCCGGTACCATGATCTTCAGCGGCAATGTCCACTTTGAGGGTTTCCTATTGTTAGAGATCGTCGTTCCATTGTACATTGCAGGATATGGAATGGGTTCCGTTGTGCAAAAGCTTGGCTGAACAACCCGGTAGACACCTTTGCTCACTAGGAGAAAGATGTCCTTGTTGTTGTCCTCGCCAGAGGAAGATATCCCACCTAGAGGGCTGTTGGCTGAGTCATCGCAGGGTATGGGAGTCTTCTTGGAGCATTTGAAGGGGATGGTAGTGAAGGTGTACTTCCCACTGCTAGGGGGGATCTCGGTGCCAATCCCCATGGCAGAGGCGTACACATCAAAATACAGGTACCTGATACCACAAAGTAGCAGGTAGATGCAATACAAAAAAAGGTGCATGAGTAAACAAAGTTTATGTTTCAGAGAAAAAATAATTAAGTAAAAGACATCGGCAATACCTTCCATACAAGCCGGGATCAACAGACCCTCGGTAGACATAACCACCAACTATAGATGCAGATGCGATGTCCTCACTGACATGAAGGTCCTTATATGCACCCAGTCCATAGTTTCCACCCTTTGATATCAAATCTATTACTTTGTACTTTTCAAGCATATGTGGATATTAAAGTGTTAGAGAAAGGAGGAGAAATCATTAGGTGTACAGGTACAGGAAGAGGGCCCAAACTTGCAATTGTATCTCTAAGTCATGTTGCCAAACTGGAATAAGAGGTAGGAGATAAGAATAAGACAGAGAAGGCAAATTTCCTATTCTTAAGTCATTTGCTTTCATTTTGTTGCAAATGAAATTTTGTAAAATAGAGAGATTCTATGAGCAATTCTGTAATTTTCATAAGTGGCATTCTACCTACTGAATCTGTTCTATTCAAAATAAAACTTGATAATTGCTGTGTTCACAATACCTCGCCATTGTCTGCACAGTAGAAGTAGAAAGGCTTCTTTGAATCAAAACTGCATCTTGAGGGGTTTCTAAGACCCAAGGCCCAAATCTCTGGTTGTACGTTGCTATCTTTAGCATAAGGATTGTCATTTGGAATGGAATAGTTGCCCCATAAGTCTTGGTAAGTGCTATTACTCAGCCCTGGAAAGAACAAAAAAGTTTGAGTAAAGATGGCACAAACGCTTTTCTGTTATGCAGTTTATAAACACTTTCTCCACCTACTTCTCACCCTACAAGCGGGCAAGAGAAGTAAAAATACATGAAGTAAAGGTTCATACGCTTTTCCTAACTAAAAATTTTTTGTACATTGCAATCCCCATTTTGCAATGCACAGTTTTTTGCACTGCTATATGGCATCATTAAGACATTGTATAAAGCTGCAGCGCAAAATGTCATGATCTTCATAATGTAATAATAACTTCAACCATCTTGTCACATGGTCATGTTTTACATCTTCTAATTGTTTCCTTCGGCTAGTTAGAGAGTTTCCATACAATATAAAAATATAATTTGAGAGAAAAGGTACTTGCACTGCTAACTGAAGCCAGACATGAGTATATCTACAGGTCAAAAACTCAAAATTAGGCATTCCCTGGAGCCATTGTGGCAAGTAGTTGGTTAGTGTGGCTGTGAGATTTATTACATTCATCATGGGTTGTGGGGGGATATGCTGTTGATTCAACTTGTAAGGAAAAGGAAGAGCACTTAGCGAAACAACAAATCCATAGTGAGTTTCACTAATTACATTCTGTTCTTTGAACAGGAATGATGCATCAATACCCTAATTGGTTGGCCAAAAAGCTAAGTGTACTCTTCTCTTTTTGAGACTAACAGTACCATTAAGATTTAAGAAGCCTACAAACAAGCCTTAGACAACACTAAGTAATTGTTAGATGTGTATTATACCTGTGTATTTTCCCCGTTGTATAAGGGGTTATCTACATATATGCTACACATGTACGTGTATATATACTAGCCTATTGGCTTCATGACGAATACAAGCGCTATTCATAACAGTAACAACACCGTAAATTTTATCAAGATAACTACACACTTACTTTCTGAAGCAATAACAATCAATTGAAACAAGAAAGAACTATGAAGAAGTAAACAAAGAACTTACTTGTTAGTTCATCAATGTCAAGTCTCAAGATTTTTCCCAACAATGATTTTCTATTCAGAGAGAAATTGAAACTATCCCCTTTCTTCCCACCATTGCTCGTCACCAGGTATAAGTATCCGTCAGTAGGTCCAAACAGTATTTGACCACCATGGTTTGATGCATACGGCAATCCCATGGTAAAAATCCGTCTAACTTCAGATGGATCGGCGTATGTTCCCTGATAAAGAAATAGAGTGCGGAAAGCAGAGTGTTCAATTTGGGGATAGATGCATGGCAGGAAATACAATGATATTCACAAAAGGCATACCTCAGAATTGTCCAATGAGGAATCGTTTGCAGAATACTCTGAGACAACTAGTTGGTACTGGCAAGGTTTTGTACCATCATCAGACCTGAGCTTCGTAGGATCACACCCTACATTACAGTCACACGAACACTTACCAGCACAACTAGGAGACTTAGTCCTATCACAAATATAAGAAACAAAGTAGCGCCCATTGTTCTCAAACTCTGGATGGAATGCTATGCCCACGAGTCCAGGCTCTGAATTCAAATAATCCTCATTGGTGAGATCAAGAAATAGGCTTGTCCCATCAAGCTGCAGGCTTGCTCCCATTCCTTGTTCAGGAACAGTAACCAACCATATCTTCCCATCTTGGCTTGATAAGAAGATTTTGTTGGACCCATCAGGGTGAGGAGCCATGTTATTGTAGGATCCATTACCAATCTTCTCAAGGCACATCCACCTAGGAGAGGTTGACGGCTGTATAGTGTTGAAAGAAACTCCATGTCCGTTAAAGCACACTGACTGATCGTCAGGTGTGCCAGAAAATGATGCACAGAATTCCTTTTCCGATTGCCAAAGGTCAGTAAGCATGGATGATGAACTAGTAAGTCCTGCATTTTCTAGCACAAAAGATTGGAAAGGAGAGTTCCATATTGGCGTCTTTTTGCAATATTTCCAAATTTGCTTGCAATAGTCCTCTGTAGGTTTACTGGGGTCCTCGGATTGAGCAGAACTCCCTGCAGAGGCATTGCACAAGAAGGGAACTACCCGTGCCGTGGACCCAATGTTGAATAGCTCAGCCGAGAATGGATTACATTTCTGAAAAGTAGAAAGAGAAACAGTGTAAGCGATATGTTTCAATGTTTACTAGCTGGTCTTCTTTTTCAACATAGTTCATTGTAATGTCTTCTTCAAAAAGTTCATTGTAATGCAATACTAGAGATTACTTGAGCAGCAAAGACTAAAAGTGTAAATCCAAAAGCATATGTAACATCACAAGCGTTTTGCCCGTTCTGGAAATACGTAATTCCACGTGTTTGTTGAGGTAACTCAAGTTCTATGCCTAAACTCCTGCATGTTAGATATTTAGAGCAGTATGCTTCCTAGTATGAATCACCTATCTAGGACTAGCTAAGAATGTCACGCTAATACATAGTAGTAGGCAATCCTAAAATATGTTGTAGAAGCAAATAGCCTGCTACCTCGCTTACCTTACATGTAGCACATCACACAGTGAATAAAAAATTTCATGGATAGACTATTACCAAGATTGCAGTATACTTACCGCTAAAATTTCAAAAGGAGTTCCAATAGCAGTTGAGAGAACTAATAGGAAAAAAAGAGAGAAGCACTGCAGATAAACAATGCATGTACAAATGATACATTAAAATTTAGTAGTCTCCAATAGAAAAATCCTAAAATTGAGCTGGTGTTGACAAGAAAAAGACAAGCACTGCAGATAAACATTGCATCATGCACTTTCATAGAGCGAGAGTAGCTAGGCAACAAGCAAAACGAAATCTTGTAAGGTTCCAAGATTCAACACGCAAAGGAAAATTTTGATCGGTCCGAATTCCTACGCGACTTTCACATTGCATCATGCACTTTCAATGTTTATACATTCCTACCGCCAGCCGCTGCCTCCACCGTCGCGGTCGTCAACCCCACCTCGGCGCTCTACCTCCTACCCCAACCCCAATAAGGTAACCGCGCGTCGCTGGACTTCAGGTGAAGGCACAAATGATCAGCAGATGCAGATGCCGCAGAAGGGGAGAAATAGTACTTGACCTTGAAAACCCAGCGGAAAGAGAACGGGATGGACCACCGGAGACCTCCTCCTCTACCGCCCCATTTCCGTCGGTCGCCTCAGCCGCCCGCCCACATCCCCAGCGCTTCGGCTCGGCCTCCCCCCGCGAACTCCGCACGAACCCGGCCATTTTGGCCTGTGGTTTGCGAACGGACAATATATGACTACTTTGCCCGCCTTAGGGCGCTCCAATACTTGTTACTGAGAGCCGGTGTTCATGCTGCCGCTCCAGGACGCCCAAGTCGCCGCTCCTCACTCGCACCGTCGCCACGCATCGGAGTCGAGGCCGTCGCTCTAGGACGCCAAAGCCGTCCACGATGCCCAAGCCGCCGACGCAGCTCCGGGATGACGCCGCCGACGCTCCTCGCTCGCGCCGTCACAGTGCACCAGAGTCGAAGGCGCCGCTCTAGGACGCCGTCGACGATGCCCAAGCCGAGCTTGCGCCGTCGCAGTGCACCGGAGCCGAGGCCGTCGCTCCCGGACGGCGACGCCAACGTCGTCGACGAAGCCCAAGCTACCACATAGTTGCGGTTTCTAGATCTGGGACTCGCCGCCGTGGTTTCCCGATCTAGGCCACCGTGCACCCACCTCCGGCTCAGATCCAATCACCTTGGGCTCGGGGACAGCGGAGGAAGGGGGGATGGAAGAGGCGGCGCTCCGTGACGACGGCGGAGGACAGGGCAGGCGATGCTCAATTGCGGAGGACACGCGGTGGAGCGATTGGCCGGTGGGGAGGGAAGGGAGGCGGCGCTTTGGCCAGTGATGAGACGGAGAGAAATCATTACCATTACTATAATAGAATGAGTTGGTGATTGTAGTTCATTCTCCTCCAACTGTTTTATTCTCTTAGGGCATCTCCAATGATTCTAGTTAGCAACTAATTAGAAGACTTCAACATTATTTATATAGTACACACTAAAAGCTAGCATTCTAGCTATTTGATGCTTACATACATACACAGAAAAGGACTATTATTTATAG
Organism: Dendrocalamus sinicus; assembly: GCA_036346575.1. NCBI lineage: Eukaryota > Viridiplantae > Streptophyta > Magnoliopsida > Poales > Poaceae > Dendrocalamus > Dendrocalamus sinicus. The sequence continues at coordinate 140,470 of JAYEVI010000356.1, read as the reverse complement.
ATGCTGCCTCGTTTTGCGTTATAGACTAGTGCTTAAGAGCAAGTACAATAGTATAGCCAACTAGTGGCTATAACACTTGTCCATTTCATCTATAACCTTCAAAAAAAATAGTTCATACAATAAGGTAGCTATTACAATTAACTATTTGGCTCCACGTGTAAGAGAGTGAAATGCATATTTTTTACGTGCTATAGCTAGCTGTAATTTAGTAGCCAGCTTCCTTCTCTCTCTTCCTTTCTCTCTCTGCCACGTAAGATTTGGTTGATATTATATTTGCTATAGTCTGCTGATTAAACCTTATTGTACCTGCTCTAAGGAAGAGCAGGCTCGGTTTTTTTTGCATACTCTCTTTCCTCCACATAGGATATATGTTGATGTGTACATACATATGGCTAGCTGACTCAGACCATTGGTGATGTCCTTAACTTCTTAGAGCAAGTCCAATAATGGAGCCAAGTGTTTGGCTATAAGTCAAGTTATAAGAGCCAAGTTATACAATAATTTGTCTACAAAAGGTTTTTTTATTATTATGTGGTACCATGTCTCACATTCTCTTTCCTATTCCTCCTCACATACATTTATTATCTTGGCCCACCACTGCATAGGCTCTCGTGCCCAGCTTGTTGCTTGCATGAGAGCCAAGCTCTCATCTCTCTCCTCTCTTCTCTCCTCCACATCAGCAAAAATGCTGACTAGCTTGGCTATAAGACCATTATTATACTTGCTCTTACCAATCTTTACTTTCCAACCATCAGAGTAACTTTCTTCTATAGCACGATTCTCTATATATTCAATGAGTTATGTTGCAACGCATGGGTACGTAACTAGTAATTAAAATATTACGGTGCCGTCTCAAGGGCCTTTATGCCCCCATTTCTTTCGGTTTTAGTTTCTGGCTTATTTTATATTTTTTCTAAATTATTTTTTCTTCTAATTTTTGGATTTTGAGCTTTTTATTGGTTCTTTTTCGTATTCGTTTGCTTGTGTTACACGTGTTGGGTGACCTTTTCTATTTTTAAATTTAATTATACCAAATAAGTCAAGATGTCGATTACAATGTAATTTCACCACTCTGATGAAAAGTCAGCCATAAGCTACAATAATTTAGCCCAACCGATCACCACCTATAAGATATGGTTTTTAACCTGTTTTTACTAACGATTAAAAATATGTTGTAACGACCATTAATTTTTTAGTAATTAAATTTTAAAAATAAAAAATTATATTAATATGAATAATACAAAAGGAATAAAGAAAAAACTAAAAAAGAAATTAAGAAGTGAGAAACGAGAAACTAGAAGCTAAAGCTAGTTTGAGTAGCACTGATAAGGTGGGTCATACGATATATAAATAATGTATTGAAGTGGCTATATCTATTCTTGTATGCACATGACATGATGGTCTATGGATATCGAAATACAGTTTATTATTAAAAATACCCTTATGCAACTAAAAGCGCATAAAAGCATAGAAAAGCTGCATGGCATAAATTGACTTGGACGACTCTGTTTTTTTTTTTGCTCGCAACCACCATACACAGCAACAACAAAATAAAAAAAAAAAACCCCCGGACCGTTTGAACGGTGGGAAACGAGGGGTAGAAATTGGATTAAGATACGGTGTTAGATAAATTCAACTGCTAGGTTAAGAGATTGAGGGAATTCTTATTCTATTCCCACATATTATGGCCCTGTTTGGATCCCTTGACTAATTTTTAGTCACCTAAAGTTTAGATCTAGTCCATCCAAAGAGGTGATCTAATACCTAGACTAATTTTTAGTTCATCCCCAACTAGCTATTAGTTCATTAGTTGGCAAATGTGGACTAATTGTGGACTAAAAGGTGGTACCAAACAGCAAAAGACGAAAAAACCCCCGCTACCCTTTCTCCACTACTCCACATGCAACACACTAACAAATATAGGGGTATAAATGTCTTTGCCTATGAAAGTCACCACCTTTTAGTCCATGTATCCAAACAGCACTTGACTAATTTTTAGTCCACCAACTAGTAAACTAATAATTAGTTCTAGGCGATCCAAACAGGCCCTATATCCCATTATGTAAACGGTCTCTAAACGTCACATGCTTTCTTACTACGGCCCCGTTTGGTAGAGCTGGTCATCTGTAGCTCTAGGAAATCCTGGATCTAGAGCTGCAGGCATGTTAAGTGTATTTACATGACTCATTTCATTTATATTATATATTAAATAAAAAATATTTAAATCACTTTAATTTAGTCAACAAACTACAGATCCAGCATAGATCTCAGAGTTAGAGCTGTGTCAAACGAGGCCGTACCTTCAAATTATTTCAGTTTACTAATATCTACATACAGTTTAGCATCTAATAACTCTCCTAACCAAATTTCTCGCTAACTTCTCACTAATCATGAGTAGTGACACACTAGGCAGCGGGTGAATAATTTTGGTCTACAGTTTATAGCTATGGTTTTTGAATTCTAGCCTGTTTGTGAAAGGCAGTACACTGAGAAAAAGAGTCGCATGTGATTTTAGCCACTACAGATGAAGTCAGCACCATATGTACTACAATTTACCTTTAGGCTCCGCCTTAAAAAACGCACCAATTTTAAATTAGTTATTATTCATCCATACATAAGTAATAAGCAAAAGCCATTTTGAACCCAAACCAAACCGCATCGAGTCCCTTCCATCTCTTCCCCTTTCACCTCTCTCTCTAATGGCCTCCTTTCTCCTCTCCAAACAAGATCACTACTCATAATAAAATGTGTACAAGAAGGTATATGGCCTCGCTTATTTTGGCTTAGTTTCTAGTTTTTGGCTTATTTTTTACTATTCACAAATTTCGTTTTTTCTAGCTTTTTTGTCGGTTCTTTTTTCCCGTATTCATTTGCGTTGTCTGTGATGGGCTAACATGTTTTTTTATTTTAAATTTTATTAAATTTAGTTACACCAAATAAGTCACCATCAGTTACAGTATAATTTTAACCAACTACAATGCAATTTCAGACATATGTCAGCTTATTTCAACCCAAGTGAGCGTCACCTATATCATCATCGTACCGCACAGATGATGGACTTGACCATGCCGGCGCACTCGCCACCCTCCGGCTTCACGCCCATCGCCTCGAACTGCATCTGCAACACGGCGTCGGCGGCACCATCGCAGCAGCTCGCATCGCCATCGTGATGGTTGGAGCAGAATTTCAGAGTCCCGTTGAGAATCACAGGCGCCCCTTCAGGATAAGTTGGAGAGATCATGCAGATACATTAATCAAGTTTGAAATTTGCAAACGGCTAACATAGTTTTAAGTAAGCAAATTGGGCGATGTAGATATGTGGGAGGGAGGTTGGATGGGACAAGACTCACTATGATCGGTGCAAAGCGGGAAGGGGTTGCTGGGAGGAAGCAGGAATAAACTGCAAGAGACGAACAATAAAAGAAGTACAAGGACCAGCCTCATCTTCGATATTTCCTGCGTTGCCTTGGGTGGTCTCTCCGGCTCAAGCCTTCAAGGCATGGGGCGGTATTTATAGTGGCAGAAGTCAATTGCTTGCCAGCTAGGCCGGGCCGAGTTGGCCGAGTGCAGATTCCGCCCACCGGCGGAAACCCAGTACCAGCAGCACGTACTTGTAGTGCTATTTTTTTCTGATTAACTATCCCTTCGACTTGACACATGGTCCCACTGCTAAAATTGTCAACTCCATCGACACACACACGGTGGCTCAAAGCGCGGCTCAAGCACACAAGCAGAAAGTCCCGAATCCCACAACGGCGCCGATAAAACACTAAAATATACAGCTCCCTCTTACCTGGGAATCCAACTAAAAAAGAAGGCAAAAGCGGAAGTTGTATGGTTCCAACATTGAACATTCAACACGCAAAAGGAAAATTTTGATCGATCCAACGTCCATCGACGGCTCACTGCTCAAGAGTCGTCAGGCCCGGCCGGCCGCTCCACCTCCTACTCCCATAACCGCCGCCGCTGAGGGACAGATGCTCGGTACATCTCGTAGCGTGGGAGGACTCAAATCCCAGAAACCTCGTCCCCGACCGCGCCCCGTCTCAGTCGGCTGCCGCATGCCCTCATCCCCGGTGCTTCGGCTCGGCCTCCACCCCGGCGCGCGAACCCCACAAGTGCAGAAAAGACACAAATTGACTCGGGCAGTTCAATTCCTCTCATATCTCACTTTATCTGTACAACCTCATCATATTACCACCAATTACTACTCTACTACTTTTCTCGTTTATTCGCTAATTCCTCGTGAGTCGTGACGCACTAGGATTCACCAGGTGCCAAAAAAATATCTATAGCGCCCCTTCTAGATTAGGAATTTTTTTAGAATAATTCATTTTTTATTCGAAATTACAGAAATATACCCGTAACAAAATTTTTTACAAAAATAGGCTCCAGTCGCTCAATGGGTGGACGATTGGAGCCTATCGCCCAACCAGGAGCCGACACAATGCCTCTCGCTTTACTGTGGAGCGGCTGGCTCTAGTCGCCCACCCGTTGGGCAACTTTAATTCAGTCGCCTAATGGGGAAGCGACTGCATGTGCTCCCCCATGAATGTTTTCAATTTTGTCAATTTTGTAATTTGAAACTGGTAAAAAATCTGCTAAAGTTGTAATAAAAGTTTATGTTCATTGTATGTTGTAGGTGCCTAAATAATTTTGGAAAATTTTTTACGAACGATTGACCGTAAAACGATTGATACATACGATGGTAAGTGATATTTTGATGTTAATGAGTAGGTAACGAGGAGTATAAGCACGGCACAGTACTAAAAAGTTTACATCGTTAAAAAAACGTAAGCAGTACATGAAACAATGGTGTACAACAGGCGCCACCCTGCCCCGTCTCCACACCCGTGTCCTCCCACATGGCCCCGCTTGGCCGTCCTCCGTTTTAACGGGTTATGACGCTCCGAGAACGTAAAACGATTAGGAGCATGTCGCACCCGCTTCGAGTGGTGGAGTCACCGCACTCAGCCGTGTGCCCTCGGTGCCTGGGGAGGGCTTCGAGAGAGAACCTCTGGTGCTGTGTCAGGAGGTGCAGACCCAGCCTGCTGCCTGACCCACTTAGAGAAGTACTGATCCACATCGTCCGGGCTCGCGGTGGGGCCGTGCCGAGTCTCGGACTGGAAATGACCTGCAAAAGTAATATCGTTAGTTTCAGATGTCAAACATCACGATAAAACAGAGATCGTACGTACGTACCCTCAGCGAAGGTCATCGCACCTGGAGAAGGAGCATATGTCGAGTGCACTCCCTGTGTGGGTAAACCAGGGATGTACGGAGGACGCGAGAACAGCTGGCCTGGCGGTGTACGAGCCCATCCCCAGGCAGATCCTCCAGCCTCGTCCGGGTGAGGTGCCGGAGGACATGCCCACGTAGAGCCTCCAGAGTACTGCCACGCCGGTCGGGGAGGCACCGGTGGCCGAGCCGTCCGTGTGCTGGGCATGGGCGTGGATGCCGCTGGTAGCCTCGTGCAGGACAGTAGGTGCACGACACGTGTACCCCACTCCTTGAAATGACGATACGCGCTGATGTGCTCCTCGTGGCCCACCTCGGCACCTGTGGCGAGCCTGTTTAGCATACTCTCGGCCTCCGTGACGATGGAAAGACCCACGTCAGACTGAAGGAAAAGACATAAAATGGTTAATTATCCAAGGTAGCATTACCAGTAGTGAATGTTCGAAAATACGTGTAACGTACCGCGATGTGCGTATCCCGCGCTAGGTGCGCGGGATACGTGTCTGTCGGAGCGGGGAGGTGTGCGGGGGGAGGGTCCACCACATGTACGAGCCTTGTACGTGTCCGCGTCTGGTACCACCGCAGGTACTCCGTGTACTCTGTGTTGTCGTACGGGCGGTCCTCGTCAACCACGTCGTCAAGGGCACCGTCCCACTGAGCAACCCACCCCTACATCTTCACCGTCCACTCCGTGCTGCGTTTCACTCCCTTTCTATTGTGCCTGCTTGTAGGACCACTTTGTTAGTAATTTCCAAGGAAGTAGTAAGTATGTACAAATTTATAAGGCACGGGCACTCACGCGTGAACAGGAGGCAGCACTGCAGGTCCGACAGGTACCGACACAGCCTGGAAGAGACCAAACTGCCGCATCACTCGCTGCGGCGAGTAGTCCTTCACGAAGATGTCGTAGACGAGCTTCCGGTGCATCAGCCAGAAAGCCTGGTCGCGCCAGCATAGACTCGACAATCCATCGGGAGCACGGTCCTCTACTGCCACCTGTGAGTACGGCTCCCAGCACACGTCATCGGCCGTGAGGCGGTCAATCTGCTCAACAAAGGCAGATACGCCCGCGTGACCTAGACATGTGCGAACTGCACCTGCAAGGACGAATAGATGTTACGTACGACCGTCGTTAGTATAAAGAAAATAACTAATTGACATATGACTTACCCGTCGACGACACCAAATAGAACCCATCGTCGGCCGGTCGACGTCTCCCCCCTGATACATGTCGGGCCCGTATGGACTCATGTCGTCTAGCAATGGTCGTCCGAGGCTGAAGCGCTCAAACAACCACAGCTGCAGTAGTAGGGGACAACCCGCTAGGATCGAGTTCGTCTTGGTCCTTGAGCACGCACTGCACAGGCCGCGGTAGGTCGCGTCAAGTACGGCCGATCCCCAGCTGACCTGGGGGGCTCGCCGTCCGCGATCGCCCTAGCATAAGCGATGAGGCGCGCGTCAACGCTGTTGCCGTGGCCGCTGGTGAAGAGCACCCAGCCAAACAACCACAGCAAGTACGCCTCCAAGTGGCGTGAGACCTGGTGATCGTTCGCCTCTGGGTTCATCCGCTCCACCTAAATGCAAACAAGATGTTATTAGTCCATAATAACGCAAATAAGAGTTTCGATGACACGATCGAATGTAAAGACCACGTACCCGGAACTGTGCCAGCCACCTTAGCAACGGCCCATGGGTGTGATTCGTTGGGAAGATGTAATACTGACCCACGGCACCCGGTGGAAGGACCCCTGTCGGAACTCGGAGTAACAACTCCTGGATCCTCTGTGTAAATCGCACTAGTTCAGGATCAGCTAGTGCACACAGTACAACAAAGATAAATACCAAACACAAATGACTTCATATATTAAATAAAAGGTACGGCCTTATGGCCAAGTCTTACATCAACGCTCTTTGGCAAAATAAATAAAGGAAATAACTGCAGAAGCAAACTGATAAATAGCGAAGCCCAAGCCTGCCCACAGGCAAACGATAGTAAGACGCGGCCTACTCGTCTAGATCTTCACCGTAGTTGATGTCTTCCTTCTCTGTGTGGAAAAAGCAAGGTGAGTACAAACTTGTACTCCACAAGTCACACGGAAAATGCACCATAATGATAAACGCTTCAATGGAAGGCTTATAGGGTTAGTTTGCATAAAACAGCATTTAAGAAATACAATAAGTAGATCGAAATTGCTGAATTTAATACAGTAAGTAAAAACAATACTTGTAATCGAAAATAATACCGTCAGTGCCGGCTCCGACCAAACACCAACCTATCCACGGACATCCCACCCGGACCATCTTTTCCAAAATATCATGTATGGATTCCATCCATCCACACGCTTTCACTGCGCAACTATGATGAATTCCATCCATTCATCAGATTTCAATCTCTCACGGATTCCATCCATCCGCAAGGTTTTCATCTCTTGTGGATTCCATCCATCCACAAGGTTTTCATCTCTCGTAAATTCCATCCATCCACAAGGTTTTCAAAAATATTTTGAAAAGCAAAGTCTAATCCATGAAAAACTTTTACTCAGCATGCCCATGACCGTGGGCACGGCTATCCAGGATAGATTATATACTCTGCAGAGGTTGTACAGTTTTACTCACAAGACACGATCATCCTTTTGTGCCACGCGAGTTACACACTTCCTTAGGTGTGCGGCAAGGAGTCGTGACAAGGCCTTTACAATGCAAAGCCTTCAACCTGGTCGAGCCAACTCTAAGGTTTCACCCGATAAGGAATCCACCAGCACCGGACCCCTCTTGAGCCTAGACGAGACTTCTCATGGCTTAACCACGCTCGCTCAAGTGAGACTTCACATGGCACCAACCACGCTCACATTCAACCTACGAGTTGACTCAGGTTGGGACTTCGCAAATTATTCAGCCAGGGTTGTCCCATACCAGCCATGTGGTAGTACAATTAGGGCTTTGCAACAGTAGCTCACAGACCGGTCCTTAATCTGACTTAGGCCCAACCACATACCCCTACGCACGACAATCAACCACTGCGGCTCCAACCAACAGGGCATGCCTGCACCCACCAATCTAACCAATTGCCTAAGTCCAAACCAGGTTTTATATTTTATTTTCAAAATATTTCATAACACTCCTTGACTCACCAAAGTCAAGAGTACATATCAAAAGTATATCATTTTATGTGAAAAAGTTTGTCATTTTATGTGAAAGGTATCCCAAAACAAAATTATATTACTATGCAGGGCTAAGCATTTGATTAAATCCTCTAGCCATACTAATGTATCAACTAGAGTTTTAATCTAGGGTTACAAGGTATCAAGGTAATTCAAGGTCAATGGAGATAATAACAAGTCGAAGAAATTTCCCGAATCGTCGAAGTCTACACGTGAAAATAACCCACCAAATTCAAATAAATTTAAATTAAATTCAAATTGACTTCAAAAATTTCAATTGAGGCTAGAAATGGATAGAGAAAATTTTTTGATGAATTTAAAAATTTGAATGGGCTACATCGGAGTTAGGACGAAGGAGAACGGGCTCCGGAAAGTTTAAAAAGAGAGAAAAAGAAAAAGAAAAATTTCTGGAATTATTTTTCTACTGAAAAAGGGATTTATGACATCAGCACTGAATTTCATTTCTGCTGAATTATTTTTCTACGGGAAATCCGGTTTATTGCGCCTTGCTGGCGTCAGCTAGGGGGCTGGGCCAACTGACGGGTGGGCCTCGGTCCATGGATCGGGTCCACGGGCCATATGGGGAGTTGAGGTGGCACGGCCGCCTCTGTGGCGCAGACGGGGCAGGATGGCGCTGACGTGGCGCCACCTCACTTGCCACGCGGGCGCGCATGTGCTGACGTGGCCGTCCGATCGGGGGAGCTCGGGCCCAGGGAGCTCGCCGACGAACGGCGGCACGGCGGACGGCGGTGAGGGGTGGAGGAAAGAGAGGGCGCGGAGGAATGCGGCGATGGCGCGGATTTACCGAGACGGCGGCGGCGCAGCGCGGCGAGCAGAGGCGGCGCGCGCTCGGGTCTCACGTGGCGGCGGTGTTCCGGCGGCGAGGGGCGCGCGAGGGGTCCCCGAGTTGCGCGCGGGCACGGCGAGGGCGGTGGTGGAGACGGCGAGGCGAGGCGGGGCTCGAGGTGGCAGCGATTGCTCGCCAGAGTCCTAGGCGGCGACGGAGGGGGAAATTGGAGGGCGGAGGAGACGCGGTGAGAAGAGGCGTAGCCGAAGGGGGGTTTTATAGGGTCGGACGGGGAGGGAGGAGGGCGGGATCCCTCGCCGGAGATGGCAGAGAGGTGGCGGTGGTTGCGGGGGAAGGTGGGGGCGGGCGCGGAGAAGGCGGGGCAGTTAGGGTGCACGACAGGGAAGACGTGAGGAAGTGGGGGCGGTGTGCGGGAGAAAGGCAGCCGGCGGCTTCGGCGGAGAAGACGGGGGCGGCGATTGCGCATGGTGGGTGCGGGTGGAAGAAGGCGGCGGGGAAGATGATGACAGGTGGGCCCCAACGGCAGAGAGAGAAGGGGAGGAGAGGCGCGGGAAGCCGGGATGGCGCCGCGTGGCAGGGCGCACATCGGGCGGCCGAGTGTGGTGATGGGTGGACGGGCGGATGGGGGCGAGGAAGGAGGCGTGGCGCAAATTAGACCGGCCACGTGTTGGGTGCGGAGGAGGGGTAGGCGGGATGGGGGCGACAGCCGAATGGTGGCATCGTGGGCGCAATCTGGCCGTCCACGTGCCGGCCAGGGGGAGGAGGAGGGGATTTAATTTTTTTTAGAAATTGATTTTTGTTTTCAGAAAAGCCCAGAAAATACATTAAGTCTAAGAAAAATATGAAATAAACTCCAAAAATTCCAAAAAAATTCAGAGATCCTCCTGGAGACATTTTGGACTTAATAAAATTATTTTAAACTAATGTTGGCTCTATACTTTTATATTGAAAATACTTTTAAATTTCCAAAAATACATTTTTAAACTCCAGAAAATCCAGGAAACCAAATAAGAGCCAAATAAAACCAGATAATTAATTTGACATAAGATTTTATAGAAATTCAAAATATTATTTTATTTAGTAATATTTTTAGGCTTTCACTTAAAACACTTTTTAAATCAGGCCTTTTCAAAAACAGAAATCCAAGGCAAATCCAAAAGGAAACTTTTAGGCAAAAAAATATTGATTTTAATTTTAATTTTATTTTCATTAATTTTTAGTTAATTAATTATTTATTTTTTTTATAAAAACCTAGGCTGTTACAATGCGGTCCACGTGCTCGTCCAAAAGGGGATACTGCCAGTCACGCGCCATACCTGCATGCAGATTTGATACGCATGTTGTTCCTTTTGTAAAATTACATGTTTAATAAATTTAGTATAACAAATATTTAACTTTTTCTAGCTAGATCTACACTACGGTTGCTTTCTATACTAGAAATTGTACTAAAATCTCTGTACTAAAAATGTTCCGTATTAAAAAAATGTACATTACAAATTTTCTATACTAAAATTGCTATACTAAAAATTGTACTAAAATTTTCTATACTAAATTTTCTATAGTAAAAATTGTACTAAAATTTTTATACTAAAATTTGCTATACTAAATTTTCTATACTAAAAATTGTACTAAAATTTCAATACTAAAATTGCTATACTAGAAAATTCTATACTAAAAATTGCTATACTAGAAAATTCTATACTAAAAATTGTACTAAAATTTTCTATACTAAAAATTGTACTAAAATTTTTATACTAAAATTTTCTATACTAAAAACTGTACTAAAATTTCTATACTAAAATTGCTATACTACAAAATTCTATACTAAATTTTCTATACTAAAAATTTGAAACATCCTAAAATCTGGATGTTTGAAATTTGCAGTAATTTAAAACTTTTCTTTGCATTTTATTGGCATTTGAATTTTTGGCTCAAAATCTTATTTGGGTTTTCCCGAATTTTGCGCTGAGCAAAATAAAAACTGGGAATAAATTTCAAATACAAATAAGAATTATGACGATAAAGGATAAGAAATAAGTTTGGGGAGTTTAAAACTCTAAGGATCAAAATACCAAAAATCTTGGATTCAAATCTAAGTCTCAATAAAATGAAACCAAGAATTCCATCTTTTAATTTAAATAGCATACAAAAACCCAAGATTGGACATTCTACAATTTGTATAAACAATTCATTACAAAATTTAGTTGAGAATAGAAGACTATTAGATTTTGTAGTTGAACCAAGACTTAAATTGAAGATCCAAAATTAGATACAAGATTTAAATAAAAACTTAAATTTTGAATAACACGCAAAAGAATATATTGAGAAATAATATCCAAGTAATAATGATAATAGTGTTAATAAAAGATATGGGAAAAATATAAGACAAGAAATTATAAATTCAAAAACCAATTTTAAATTACACTTTAATCCAAACTTTGGTTGCTAGGCATTTGTTCCCCCTTTCTTTTTCTACCATTCTCTTTTCTCCTTCTCCCTCTTACGCGCGGGCCCCGCACCCCTCCTCTCCCTGCGCACAGGCCGAACACCCTCACCCCCTTTCTTTTCTTCTCCTCCCTCCTCCTTTCTGTGGCCATGAGTCACCCGCGTCTCCCTCTTCCCTTCTCTCTGCTCTGCGCGCTTTGTGTCCAACTCATCGCGCTCGCTCGTCCATCATTGCCGCTCGCCACGCGCCTCTTCTCGCTCTGCCTTGCCTGCTCGACCGTCGCATCCGCCGCGCCGAGCCCCGCGCCTCCGCCGAGCCTTGCGCTGTGTTTTGCCTGGTGGTTCTTTCCCCGCTCTGCCTGGTCCTCCGCGCCTCCCCACTCCTCTGCAGCTACAAGAAGTAGCTGGCCCCTCCCCCATTTCTCCCCATTGCGCACGCCATTCCCTTCCTCCCTTCCTCCTTCTCTTGCCGCGCCCACACCGGCCACCACCGCCTCACCCCGCCCCGGCCGCTCCGGTGATGCCCCCGCCGGTCCGACAGCGTCATGGTGCGCCCCAAGTGGCCTTCTCCCTCCTCCCTCAGGTAATTGAACTCCGGCGCCGCCGGCTTGTCGCACGGCCGCCCTTCCTCGCCGCCGGCCAAAACCGCCATTTCCGCCACCGTCGCTCCCTCGGTCAGTCACGGGCCGATTCATCGCGGTGGGAGTACCTCCTTGGCACCGTGAAGCTTCCCCAACCGCCGCCCGAACCTTTCGCCGCCGAACAACCCCCTCCACGGTGACCCGACGCGCCGCCCTCGGCTCCCGTCGCCGGCACGCCTCGGTCCGTCTCCGGCCCTGCCAGCACCTCTGGTGAGTTTCTCTAGGCCTCCTGATGCTCACGCTTCACTCCAATTTCTCCCTTCCCCACCAAGGCGGCGCCGCCTCTTTCTGCCCCATCTCCGGCCGCCGAGAGCCGCCCTGGTCCGCCTCCACTCTGCCGGGAACAGCGCTGCTACCTCCACGAGCTCCCATGGCCTCCTGGGGACCCATTTTGATTAGCTCTGGCGCCTCCCCGCCCGCCGTTCGCCGGCGCCACCACCTGCCCCGACCGCCGTGCAACTGCTCTGTTTTCAGCCGGCCAGCTGCTCTGCTTTAGTTCCCCTGCCCACGCTTGGTTATTGAAGGTTTACTTCCCCAGTGTATCACGAAATACCGAGGACCCCGGTGGCTAGCCGAGTGAGTAGTGTAACCAAAGGTCGCTGGTTCGATTCCCTCCCTCTGTGCATTTCTTTTCACATCTATTTTATTTTTGTTAATCCGTTTTAGTAAATAAAAATGAAGGAGATTTTAGACCTTAGTCCATGAAAGCCAGCAAATTTTTATTAGGGTGTAAATGAGTTTAACAAAGATAAAAAAATTTGATTAATTACCATATATGAATAAATAAAGTGCCTTTACTATTTATCTTAGTCTAATCATTAAAGACATTCACAAGAAATGGATCTAAAACTTGGTAAAGACTCCAATAAAAAGAAATAGCCAAGTTAAAATTTAGGAAAGTAAATTTGATACCATGGTTGACCATAAAGGATAAGAATTTAATTATAGAGATGGAATAAAGCATTGCGCAAGGTAGGATCATTAGAGATTTAATGATGGATTAGCTATCAATTATGAGTAACTAATATGGCTAGGATGTTTAATCAAGATTGAACCATGATAATTTACAGTCGGCTATGCCTAGCCATATTTGAACTCGAAGTGGAATGTTCAGGCAAACACTCCCTCTGTCATGATACTTCCTTTTTCGCTTTTCGCCATTCATCGTTCCGCTCCAACCCCGTTGACTCCGTCAAATCTCCGCGCTCATTCAATCCTACCAGAAATCAACCTTTAACTCATAATAAAATTTAAGTTGAGTTTATTTGGATTTTCTTGAATCTTGTTGAGTTCTTTGCATTCCTTTGTTTAGCGCGTAATTAGAGATTGGAATTCTGGAGAATCAACGGATCCGGCAAGACAAAGATCTAGAAGTTGGAAGAGAATAGAAGCTCAAGACCGCGGTAAACCGCGTCAGGCGAGTCAATACTTTGATCATGTTGAACCTACATTTTCTGCAAATTACTTTGTTTTAAATTATCAAATTGCATGCTGTTATTTTATATGCAAATACATGTTTAATTTAATATTCTAGTTATATGCCCATTGTTTACCTTGAATAATATTACCCCTCCTTTGGAATATTTGAATGTGTGAACCTTGTCACCCTAGCAAAATTATAATAGTAACATTTCTTTCAAAAATAAGTCCCTAATTATATGCTATGCTTAGTACTGAATAGATACTCACGGGGCGCTGAAATGCCCCAAGCATCATTGTCATTTTTAATCATGAGAAATTGGTTTGGGCAGTCATGGTGGGAATGACTGGTATATATTTGGACATGATTATTTTATACTCCCAAAATCTCCAACTTGCTTAAATATTTGGGCGGATTGGTTTGAGGGTGTGAGTGTGGTGCAGTGGACGCACAAAGTGGGTTACTGGTAGACCGCCCAGATACCACTAAGGACCGAATCTTGTCATGACCTCCTGTGTAAAACAATACAACCACAAGTCTGTAAAATACAACTTGGCTCAGTAAATTTATCGAAATCCCCAGACTCATCTCACTGGTAGGGGATTGAAGGGGCTACGCTATGGCAAGGGGGCCTGAAGGGACACCAGTGGGGGGTGAAGTTTCCCAGTTGTCCTACGTTGCGGGAAGTAGAAGCCTGAGCTGCGTAGTGGCTGTGGGAAACATCCCGCGCATAGATGGGACCCACCGCAAGTGGGAGAAGCCCATAAGGTGAGATGATAAAAGGGACTAGATACTTTGAAAAGTCACTGTGACGGTCTGCTCAACCACACTTCTAAGGAATTGTGTGGGGCAACGAGTTGATTGTCTCTTGTGGTGAAAGTGTACAAACTCTGCAGAGTCAAAAATATTCGAATAGCCGTGCCCACGGTCAAGGGCGGACATGGGAACTTAACTAGATATAGTTCAATTTCGAAAAACTTTGTGGGTGGGAATGGAAATGTGGAAGGGCAGTGGAAAGCCCTTATTTGAGTTGTCCTGGGCGTCATCCCAGTGGTAATGTAAGCGGTTATAACGCTGAAAGGATAGCATATGGTGCGGATGCCATGTAACGGTGGATGGAATCTGGATCGCTATTATTATTGCATTCCTTTACGCATTATGTTTTTGTGCAAATCTGCTAGGTCTCAGGAAGTTTTTATGTATTGTATTTCGAATAATGACACATTTGTTCTTGCAAAATAAAATATGTTAAGAATAAATAGAGTCATGAGTAAAAGAAATGGATGATTGTAGTAAACGCATAAAGATACTGGTGGATTCATGTCAATCATAGTGGTGAGAATGATGGTGTGGATTCCGGGAGAAATAAATTGGTGGAGCCTAAATGAATATATAGGCTAGATAGATGATCTAAATGATTTTTGGAGAATTAGGGAATGCAAAGGTAATTGCCGGATTACTACATCAAGGATTAATATGAATTCTTGGCAGATATTGGCGATACTAGGAATTAATGGGATTGGATTAAACATTAGATGGATGATCTAATTGAATTTCTGAGAATGTTGGAGGAATGATAACAATGATTGGATTATAAATCTAATGAAGTGTATTCTCGGTGGATGTACACTAGTGAGTCGTAGATTTGATCATTGATGTATTTGGTGGAGGTATACTAGTGAATTAGTTATTGATAGATAATGGAAAATGAGATTGAATATTGGAAGAATGAATTATGGTTTTAGATCAGTAACAAAAGGATTGAATATGAATGATTTCGGTGGATTTAAAATCAATGGTGTTAGTTAATCATTGGAATGCAGAGATGAAGAGTCGATGAATAGAAATTACAAGATTGGATTATTAGGAATTTTGACGCGAAAGATATTGTGAATTCAAAATGATTAGTGACACTAGCTGTTGGAGATTTAGGCAGCAGTTGATTGGTGGATTGTATAATTGATGATATTCGCGGTTTGGAGTTTAGACAGCAGTCAATACAGAAAGTATGTGATCGGGGGATTTATTAAATGATATGATAGATGGGTTAATTAAATGATGTCACTCGCTGTTGGGAGTCTTAGACAGTAATCAGTACGGGAAGTGTGTCTTTGGTGGATTAAGTCAATTATGGCAATCGCCGTGTGGAGTTTAGGTAGAATTAATAACGCTATGATTTAATAATAATAATCCTACCAAAAGCGATTTTTGGCAAATAAAATAACCCGAGCCTCTCCTTTGTTAAGCCATGCATACTATTTATCTACATTCTGTGTATTGGCTCGCAGAGCACGGGGTTGGAGTGCTCACACTCGCTTTTGCGATAAAATTCAGAATCAGGAATCAAATCACATCGCCTCGGAACAAGATTGGATAAGTGGCGAGAAGATGAAGATGTCAAGGGCTAGCCGCGAACCTCCGATTGGCGCTGTGGGCATGTCTGAAGGTCCCACCTATGTGCTTCGTTCTTCATTGCTGCAATTTAATGATTTCGGCCTCATCGGCCCATGAGTAAGTTTACTATTATAATTACGCTTCCGCATGATATGTATTTTGATGTCCATAACTGTAACTGTGTGCACTATTTATTGATCCAGGGAATAGTGCAGCTAAACACAGTAGAATCCGGATTATAAAATCTGGGTACTACAAAATTGTACTAAAATTTCTATACTAAAATTTTCTATACTAAATTTTATATATTAAAATTGTACAAAAATTTCTGCAGTAAAATTGTTATACTACAAAATTCTATGCTAAATTTTCTATACTAAAAATTGTACTAAAATTTCTATACTAAAATTGTTGTAGGGGTGGCCCAACCCCCCGTGACTGGGCCGTGCAACTAGTCAAACATGTAATAGGCCCAATAGTGTAGAGGAATATAACAGTGTAAATATACCAGTGTACCCCCATCCTTTGTAAAATACTAAGGGGTAGAATGGGGATTTCCCATTCTACCCCACTCACATATATATAAGCCCCCAGGAGGGGCAAAGGGGGCCATCTCCTTCATTCTCACCACCTCTCCAGATCTGACTCTCTTGCTCTCCTATCGATCCCCCTCTCTTCCTGTCTAGTGCAGCAGCTACGACGGATGGCGCCGTCCGTGGGGCGACTAGAAGCTACTGAGCGGAAGAGATTTTCCCCAAGATTCAACAAAAGCGACGGCTCAGAGGAGCGAGACGGGCGGAGCGGCAGCCTACGCCGCCCCCGTGTGCCCGGCTCCGTGCAGGACCTGTCCTCCGCTCGTCCCCGCGCTGCAGATTCCGGCCTCCGCTCTCGGCGAAGTTCCGCTCGTCTCCGCGCTGCAGGTTCCCGCACGCCTTCGACTCGTCCACGCCGAGCTTCGCGTGGAGGGGTACCCCGCCAAACATGCCATCGTGCTGCGGCCTCCGCGGCCCCTCTCCGCGCGATGTAGGGTCTCCGCAGGGTGCCGAGTCCTCGCGCCAAGCCTCCCTCCGCTCGTTGTCGCGTCCATCTATGCGCGCGGACCGCACGCAGACAGGCATGAAACATCCATCCCCACATGTATCTACGAGTGCCTGCGTACAGAAATTATCATCCGTACATGCATGCGTTCGCGGCGCGAGGTATCCATCCGAACATCCATCCATGCTTAAAATCTCCAGAACATGCATGTCTCAACAAAGTTTCACGTGTGCATACTTACCCATAACCCATTCATCCATCTAGGCATACTGACTCGCGTACCCGTCCGTACATGCAAATAGTTATTCGCCTGTATTCATCCGCATGCAAACAACCATTGATACATCCGCCATGCATGCATTTCGCAGGAAATATCCACGAGTTTTGCCCTTGTGCGCAAGAATTCGTTCACATACCACTCATGCATGCATACAGGCATTTCTCTCTCTCCGTCGTCTTGGTTCCTGGTGTGCAGGGGATGGGCAAGCTGAGGTCGCCGGCGCCCGTACGACGTATACGCCTTCGACCGCGTGGAGTGCACCTCGCAAGCGTACCTCCGCACCAGCCCCCGCCGAGTCTTCGAACCGATGACCCCAACCAAGTTTGCTCCTGCGTCCACTGCTGGCCCGCCGGACGTCCGCAACGACGCATGCGAACTCCACACACGCAGCCGACCGCAGGTGCATCGGCGCGGAGTCCGATTCCTCCACCGGGGTCTCCGCCGCGCCCGACGCCCGCCGGCTCTGCGCCCCGCCTTTCCGATGGCTCCGCGCCCGTCTCCGGACCTCGCCTCGGGAGCTTCCGCGTCGTCGAGTCCACGAGCGCCTCGCCTCCGAAGTCTCCGCGTCGTCGAAGCGTCTACGAAGCCTCCGCGTCGTTAAGGCTTCGCGCTGCACAGGTGGTCTTCGCCAGCATCGCAAGGGTAGCTCCGAAGCCTCCGCGTCGTCAAGACTTCGCGCCGCACATGTGGTTTTCGCCAACATCGCGAGGGTAGCTCCGAAGTCTCCGTCAAGCTCCCCGAAACCTCCGCGTCGCCTCCGTGGGCCTGGCTCCGCGTAGGACGTTGCCTCCGCAAGCCGGACTTCGCACGCGCAATCCGTCTGGGTGATGATCTCCACGTCGTCGAAAGCAGAAAGGCCCGTCTCCACGCGAGACGTCACTGCTACGGGCCTGTCTTCGCGCGAACGAGGACCTCCTCGACCGTGGACTCTACACAGATGAAGCGGGCTCCGCACAGCCGGGGTCGCAACTCTCTGGCGTCGAAGTCTCATGTAGTTGCGGCCTCGGCGCAGCACAGGTACGTGCCGCCAGGACCTCCGCGTGCACCGGGCGCCGCCCGTCTCCACATGCATCCATCCGCGCATGCGAAAGAGCCTCCGCGTTGTCGAGGTCCCCGCCGCGCCAGACCATACGGGCGAGCTTCACACGTACGCGCCATCAAGGAGCCAAACCCGAGCGGAGCTAGCTTCGCCAGCACCTCCCCGCGCACACGATGAAGTCGCCTGCTCCGAGCCGCCTCTGGGAGTATCCGCGGCGGCGAGGTCGCCCCCACGCCACGGCTCCGCTGCGATGCCTCTGCGACAACTTCGCCGACCTCCGTTCGCCTCCACGCCGCGGAAGGCGGTATCCCAGCCTTTGCACGTCCCGGACTCCGGGCTCCGCGTCGAAGGCGTCGGACTGCCACACCGGGCTTCGCATCGCCGTCCTCAACTTCGGCTCCAAGCCTACTACCTCCGCAAAGTCGCCTTCGCCTACGTGTAGCTCTACGATGGATTGCTCATGTCGCAAAAAGCTACCAGGGAGTGGGAGGTCGAACTGCTCATTGCTGGGCAAGGTGTGGCTTCCGGACGTAGCCGCCCTGGAGACAAATGCGCGAGGATCGATCTCCGCGTTCTAGCGCCGCCTTCGCCTTCGTTTCGGACTTCGCCAGGGCGCCCAGACGCTGAGCCTCCGCGCCGGCTCCAAACTTCGCGCCGACCAAGTCCATCTAGGTGGGCAAGCGGTACAATACCTTTAAATCATTTCATGATGGCGCACATCCTGTCAAGATTCGCTTTTACGCTTTTTACTTGACTGGCTTATCCCCTGCTTTCATTGCCATCGTTGGGTGTCTACTGGCCTGGCCTCGAACTCTTTTATTGCTGTTACGTCCTCTTTCGTGCAGCGGCGTTTAATCAGTTTTTGGTTTAAATCGCACCACGGCCGTGCGCCTCGGCGTAGTTCACGGACTCTAAATAAGACGTAGCGTCGAGCCTAGCTCCGCACGCGCGAGTCTCCGGACTATAAAGGAGGTGTCGCGTCGAGCTCTGCTCCGCACGCCATAGTCCACGGACTCTAAATAAGACGTAGCGTCGAGCCTAGCTCCGCACGCGCGAGTCTCCGGACTATAAAGAAGGCGTCGCGTCGAGCTGCGCTCCGCGCGCCATAGTCCACGGACTCTAAATAAGGCGTGGCGTCGAGCCTAGCTCGCGCGCGCGAGTCTCGGACTATAAAGAAGGCGTCGCGTCGAGCTCTGCTCCGCACGCCATAGTCCACGGACTCTAAATAAGACGTAGCGTCGAGCCTAGCTCCGCACGCAGGGGTGGAAAAAAAGCTCGTTAGTGGGCTCGTTGGCTCGGTTCAAAATTGCTTCAATTATACTTGTTAATTGGTTAAACATTAAAATGAGTTGATTTCAAATGAATTTGAATTTTGCTCAAGCTCGGCTCGGCTCGGCTCGTTAGCTCGTTTCTAAAAATACTTTTAAATTATCCGTAAAATGATATTAAATCAAAATATGCCAATCTTAGAAAAAGCTCGATAAGACGAGCAGTTGGCTCGATATCCACCCCCGCACGCGCGAGTCTCCGGACTATAAAGAAGGCGTCGCGTCGAGGTCTGCTCCGCACGCCATAGTCCACGGACTCTAAATAAGACGTAGCGTCGAGCCTAGCTCCGCACGCGCGCAAGTCTCGGACTATAAAGAAGGCGTGGCGTCGAGTCTGGCTCCGCGCGCAATAGTCCACGGACTCTAAATAAGGCGTGGCGTCGAGCCTAGCTCCGCACGCACTCTACGGAGTATAAATAAGACGCAGCGGGGGGACGCCGCGCGCACTCTACGGAGTATAAAGAAGACGTAGCGTCGAGCCTAGCTCCGCACGCAATAGTCCACGGACTCTAAATAAGACGTAGCGTCGAGCCTAGCTCCGCACGCGCGAGTCTCCGGACTATAAAGGAGGCGTCGCGTCGAGCTCTGCTCCGCACGCCATAGTCCACGGACTCTAAATAAGACGTAGCGTCGAGCCTAGCTCCGCACGCGCGAGTCTCCGGACTATAAAGCAGGCGTCGCGTCGAGCTCTGCTCCGCACGCCATAGTCCACGGACTCTAAATAAGACGTAGCGTCGAGCCTAGCTCCGCACGCGCGAGTCTCCGGACTATAAAGAAGGCGTCGCGTCGAGCTCGATCCGCACGTCATAGTCCATGGACTCTAAATAAGGCGTGGCGTCGAGCCTAGCTCCGCGCGCGAGTCTCGGACTATAAAGAAGGCGTCGCGTCGAGCTCGCTCCGCGCGCCATAGTCCACGGACTCTAAATAAGGCGTGGCGTCGAGCCTAGCTCGCGCGCGTGAGTCTCGGACTATAAATTAAGTCGTGCGCCAGGTGCGCCTCCGCGCGCGAGTCCAGGACTATAAATTAAGTCGCGTGCGCCGAGTGCGCCTCGCGCGCGAGAGTCAAGGACTATAAATTAAGTCGTGCGCCGAGTGCGCCTCCGCGCGAGAGTCAGGACTATAAATTAAGTCGTGCGCCTGTGCACCGCCTCCACGCGAGTCCAAGGACTATAAATTAAGTCATGCGCCAGTGCGCCTCCGCGCGCGAGTCGCGGACTATAAATCAAGTTGTGCGCCGAGGTCCGCCTCGCGCGCGCCGATCTCGGACTCTAAACAAGTGCGTGCGCGAGGTCCGCCTCCGCACGCGCGATTACCCTCACGCACTCTACGAGTATAAAAATTGTGCAATGGCGAGACACTGGGAGCGCCTCGCGTTAGTGGTGCGGCACTGGATGTCGCACCTTGGGCGCGTTACACGAGTGTAGAGCAGCGGTCTCGCCTCCCTACCTCGGCGTGCGTGGTGCCTTCGGTCTACGCTCCAGCGCCCGCTCCCGCGGCACTCCTTTTGAAGGTAGGGGCGGCGGTCTCGCCTCCCTACCTCGGCGTCGCGTGTGCCTTCGGCCCTCGCTCCAGCGCCCGCTCCCGGGCACTCCTTTTTGAAGGTAGGGGAACGGCGGTCTCGCCTCCCTATAGGGGTGGAAATTTGGCTTGAGGCTTGCGAGCCGTCTCGGCTCGTGACGAGCTCGAGCTGGCTCGGCTCGGGCTCGTAATGATTCAAGCCAAGCCGAGCCCGCCGTCCAGCTCGTGAGAAAAAGCGAGCCGAGCCGAGCGCTCGCGAGCCGCTCGTTGGCTCGTCGCGAGCTCGGTGCCTCGGTCCGATCTGTCCGCCCGATGTCAACCCGCGTCGTCGCCCAGCCCGATCGATCGATGCGATGCGGTGCGAGTCGGTAACCCTAAGTCCTAACCCTTCGCCATTCCGTCGGGCGGCACCGCAGCGCGGCAATCCCATCCCCATTCGCGTGCAAGACGAGGGCCCGCGCGTGAGCGAGGAGCCGGCCAAGGAGGAGGCCAAGGCGCTCGGCAGCGTCGTCAAGTCGGCGTCGGCTGCTGCGGGACGAGCGGTGGTGAGGTGCTCACCACCGAGAGCAAGCCGCAGCTCGGGGCAACCTTCGGGCTCTACAAGGAGCTGCACGGCAAGCGCCGTCGCTGGAAGAGGTGAGCAAGCAACCAAGCAAACAAGCGGACCAACTAGATCGTCCCACGGTCCCGGTTTGATCAAGTCTCGATTCTTTCTACTGCTTCATGCTTCCCTTTCATCTGTTGTTTCTAATTCTAATTAGGATTTTCTTTGTTGTTTCATTTCAAGCCATTTTGGCTCGTTTGGGCTCATTCAAGCCATTTTGGCTCGTTTGGGCTCATTCAAGCCATTTTGGCTTGAATGGCTCATTCAAGCCATTTTGGCTCATTCAAACTATGCTATTTCTGTGAATCTGTGAACTTATTAAACTCTCTGTCTGTGAATTTCTGTACCGAATACCGAATGTGAAATTGTGTTTGTGAATTTCTGTACCGAATACCGAATGTGAAATTGTGAATGTGAAATTGTGAATGCTCTCTGTATGCTGGCGAGCCGTTTTGGCTCGTTCCCCCGTCTGCGAGCCATTTTGGCTCGTTACCGCGTTTGCGAGCCATTTTGGCTCGTGGGCAGCGCCGACCCATTCTGGCTCGTTCGGGCTCGCGAGCCGGCTCGAGCCGTCAGGCGAGCCGAGCCAAGCCTCTCGCCTAGCTCGTTTGAGCGAGCCGAGCCGAGCCGAGCCACGCTTTGGCGAGCTCGGCGAGCACGGCTCGAGCCGGCTCGGCAGCTCGTTCACCCTACCTCCCTACCTCGGCGTCGTGGTGCCTTCGCCCTACGCTCAAGCGCCGCTCCCGCGGGCACTCCTTTGAAGGTAGAGGCGGCGGTCTCGCCTCCCTACCTCGGCGTGCGTAGTGCCTTCGGCCTACGCTCCAAGCGCCCGCTCCCCGCGGGCACTCCTTTGAAGGTAGGGAACGGCGGTCTCGCCTCCCTACCTCGGCGTGCGTGGTGCCTTCGGTCACGCTCAAGCGCCGCTCCCGCGGCACTCCTTTTGAAGGTAGGGGAACGGCGGTCTCGCCTCCCTACCTCGGCGTGCGTAGTGCCTTCGGCCTACGCTCCAAGCGCCCGCTCCCCGCGGGCACTACTTTTTGAAGGTAGAGGCGGCGGTCTCGCCTCCCTACCTCGGCGTGCGTGGTGCCTTCGGCCCACGCTCCAGCGCCCGCTCCCGCGGCACTCCTTTGAAGGTAGGGGCAGCGGTCTTGCCTCCCTACCTCGGCGTGCGTGGTGCCTTCGCCCTCGCTCCAGCGCCCGCTCCCGGGCACTCCTTTGAAGGTAGGGAGCGGTCGCGCCTCCCTACCTCGGCGTGCGTGGTGCCTTCGCCTCGCTCCAGCGCCCGCCCTCGCGGGCACTCCTTTGAAGGTAGGGGCGGCGGTCGCGCCTCCCTACCTCGGCGTGCGTAGTGCCTTCGGCCTACGCTCCAAGCGCCCGCCCTCCGCGTGCACTCCTTTTTGAAGGTAGGGGAACGGCGGTCGCGCCTCCCTACCTCGGCGTGCGTAGTGCCTTCGGCCTACGCTCCAAGCGCCCGCCCTCAGCGTGCACTCCTTTTTGAAGGTAGGGGAACGGCGGTCGCGCCTCCCTACCTCGGCGTGCGTAGTGCCTTCGGCCTACGCTCCAAGCGCCCGCTCCCCGCGGGCACTCCTTTTTGAAGGTAGGGGAACGGCGGTCGCGCCTCCCTACCTCGGCGTGCGTAGTGCCTTCGCCTACGCTCAGCGCCCGCCTCGGCGTGCACTCCTTTTGAAGATAGGGGAACGGCGGTCGCCTCCCTACCTCGGCGTGCGTAGTGCCTTCGGCCTACGCTCCAAGCGCCCGCCCTCAGCGTGCACTCCTTTTTGAAGGTAGGGGAACAGCGGTCGCGCCTCCCTACCTCGGCGTGCGTAGTGCCTTCGGCCTACGCTCCAGCGCCGCTCCCGCGGCACTCCTTTGAAGGTAGGGAGGCGCGGTCTCGCCTCCCTACCTCGGCGTGCGTAGTGCCTTCGGCCTACGCTCCAAGCGCCCGCTCCCCGCGGGCACTCCTTTTTGAAGGTAGGGGAACGGCGGTCCCGCCTCCCTACCTCGGCGTGCGTAGTGCCTTCGGCCTACGCTCCAAGCGCCCGCTCTCCGCGGGCCCTCCTTTTCGAAGGTAGGAGAACAACGGTGTCGTAGCGTCTTGGCGCTCGACCGCCGTCCACCTTGTAGGCATCGCCTCGGCGGGGCGGCGCGTCTTGGCGCTCGGCGACACGTCTTGACACCGACTCCGCCGTCGCCTCGTAGGCATCGCCTCGGCGGGGCGGCGCGTCTTGGGTGCTCGGCGGCGCGTCTTCGGCGCTTCGACCGCCGTCCGCTGGTAGGCATCGCCTCGGCGGGGCGGCACGTCTTCGGCGCTCGGCGACACGTCTTGGCGCTTCGACCGCCGTCCGCCTCGTAGGCATCGCCTCCGGCGGGGCGGCGCGTCTTGGCGCTTCGGCGGCGTGTCTTGGCGCTCGGCGACACGCCGGCCTCGACTCCGCCCGTCGCCTCGTAGGCGCCGCCTGGGCGGGGCGGCGCGTCTTCGGCGCTTCGGCGACACGTCTTGGCGCTTCGACTCCGCCGTCGCCTCGTAGGCATCGCCGGCGGGGCGGCGCGTCTTGGCGCTTCGGCGGCGCGTCTTGGCGCTTCGACTTTGCCGTCGCGCTGGTAGGCGCCGCCTCGGCGGGGCGGCACGTCTTGGCGCTTCGGCGACACGTTTGGCGCTCGGCGACACGTCTTGGCGCTTCGACTCCGCCGTCGCCTCGTAGGCATCGCCTCGGCGGGGCGACACGTCTTAGGCGCTCGGCGGCGCATCTTGGCGCTCGGCGACCGCGCCGGCCTCGACTCGCCGTCGCCTCGTAGGCATCGCCGGCGGGCAGCGCGTCTTCGCTTTCGACTCGCCGTCGCCTTGTAGGCATCGCCTCGGCGAGCGGCGCGTCTTGGCGCTTCGGCAGCGCGCGCCGGTCTCGACTCCGCCGTCGCCTCGTAGGCATCGCCTCGGTGGGGCGGCGCGTCTTCGGCGCTCGACTCGCCGTCGCCTCGTAGGCATCGCCTCGGCGGGGCGGCACGTCTTCGGCGCTCAACGGCGCGTCTTGGCGCTCGACTCGCCGTCGCTGGTAGGCATCGCCTCGGCGGGGCGGCACGTCTTTGGCGCTCAACGGCGTCTCGGCGCTTCACGATTCCTTCTAGGGTCTGCGAGCTATCGATTGCATCGGCACCTCGTGCTTGCCGTCGAGAGCGAAGTGGGGTGGTTGATCGCGTCGGCTCGCCATCGGGACCTCGGCGCTTCTTTGTCGAGGAGTCTTGTTGTAGGGTGGCCCAACCCCGTGGTGGGCCGTGCAACTAGTCAAACATGTAATAGGCCCAATAGTGTAGAGGAATATAACAGTGTAAATATACCAGTGTACCCCCATCCTTTGTAAAATACTAAGGGGTAGAATGGGGATTTCCCATTCTACCCCACTCACATATATATAAGCCCCCAGGAGGGGCAAAGGGGGGTCATCTCCTTCATTCTCACCACCTCTCCAGATCTGGCTCTCTTCCTCTCCTATCGATCTCCCTCTCTTCCTGTCTAGTCTGTAGCTACGACAAAAATTTTATATACTAAAATTTTCTATTGTAAAATTTTCTATACTAAAATTTGTACACAAAAAATCCTATAATAAAAATTTCTATACTAAATTTTACTACCTCTAACATTTTATAGAAATATACTACAAATGTAATGTACTACAAAAACTTTCAAAAAATACCTAAATTTGAAGATCCCGCGCTCTCCTCTTTTTCCCCTCCTCCTCTTCTCCTCCTTTCTCCTCCTCTTCTCTGCTTTCCCTTCTTTCTCCGCTCCTCTCTCGCGTCGCTGAACCAATGCGCGAGCAAGCAATGAACAGCGGCGGCCGCGGCCGGGCTTGCCGCTGGGTTTTAACCCGTTGTTGCCGCCCGGTAGTTGGAGCAACGAGAATCGCTTGCCGCCAACAAAGACACGATCGCATGTCGATCGCTCAACGGTTGGCGACGAAATAACTTCCTTACCGTTACCAAACTGCCTAGGTGTCGCGCTGTGGTTGGGCGATTACCTCTAGTCGCCCAATGGGGGGTGACAGGAGCCTATTTTTGTAAAAAAATTTTGTTGCGGGTATATTTCTGTAATTTCGAATAAAAAGTGGATTATTCGTAAAAAAATTCCTAGATTAGTGACCCATAGAACTATGAATCTCAAAGCAGCAGCGACCTATTAGCCGGTTGAGCCACTCTTTTCTTCGCAAACAAAGCAGTCAGTTAAAGCAGTTTTATCGAATGAGATTATCGTGGTCCACCGAAATGTCAGATGAAACCCAAAAAAGAGAAGCACGTATGTTCTCTTGGTTGATTTGGTTCCCACATGGCATGTGCCGTCAGGGACGGTCCTACCTCAATTCAAAGGTATCCAGTTGAATACCTAAAATTTTTGTCAAAAAATCTACTATACACAAGATATAATACATATGTATATTAGTAGTTAGGCTAAATTCGTCTTGTTCATACCTAGTCAGCCTAAATTATCACTAGATCCTTTTGGTCTATTTCCCCACTCCCAAGCCCAAATTGGCGTCAAACACTGGCCTAGACCCACTAGGCCACTATCATTTTCACATGACATATGGTAGAAACTCTAGGTCTCACTCAGTCTCTTCTCTCACTCAAGTCTCTCCGTCTTTGTCTCTCCATTTGGTGGCGCACTGGAGTGGCCGTTTCGCAACGCAAGTCACCTTGCCATCGTCGCTCGCCAATGCGGTGCAGCCGCACAGGTTCACCCTCCCCGACCTAGTGACCCCCATGACATCATGGCTCCATATCCCTAATATGGTAATACCTCTGTCTCCTTCTCCTCCTATAGCGATCTCTGATTTGAAGCAAAATTATGTGTCTAAATAAAGACGTGAGTTGTATTTTGCTTAAAGAAGTGAGATATCTATAATGATTCTAAAGTTTTTACATAGTAGTTGATATATTTTGATGACTTATGTATCAATTATTTAGAAAATATGTAAGTGTTATCAAATTTGTCATATAGCTTGATGTGTTGGACACTTGGATGATTTTATTCCCTTTGATGTCTGACTGGCTGATCCATGTTTTGTTTAGCATACTACATAAGTTGCTTAGTTAGAAACCGTTCACCAAAGTATGTTCACGATAAAAGCAATTTTGAACTTCCGCTTGGGAATGCAAAATTCTAATAAAGAGAATTGTCTTTTAACTTGATTAAAGCATCTCGTTGTGATTGTACAACTCTACTGTAGAATTATTCCGATTTGAACTTTGATTTAGTTAGTAGTTTCAGGGAAATAGTTCATCTCTAATTCCAATCATCATGGTTAAAACTATTAGTTTTTGAGTTCTGTTTTTCACTCATTGCTGAAGTTCCTTCCTTTTTGTGTGCTTGTCTGTATGACATTATATCTCGTTTCCAAGGCATGAAGCATCGTCGTGTTAATTTTTGATTATTTTAGAATTTCTTTATATGATTTAAGATGTTATCTCTAATATAAACAATTGTACTTTAATTTTCGCTACTGTAGACCTTTATGTTTTTAATTGAACAATATTTCATAATTTTGAATACCCATGTTGAAATTCCTGGGTCCGCCACTATGTGCCATTAAATAGCCCGATGTGGTGTCGGGTTGGGCAAATTGAATAGTTCCTGGACCGAAGTCTACAAAAGGAACAGTGTAGGATCGACATTGAATAAAATTATAAAACGAAGGAAGGCGGTGCTAATCGTATTGCTGTAATTAAGTAGAAGTAGGTACCAGAAAGGAAGTTAAGTAACGAAGAAATGTTTTAAGAGGTGTTTAGAAAGAGGAATAAGTCTACTTTACCCCTTTGAACTCTTACGATAATCTAAGTTTTAACCTTGAACTGTAAAACCGGATATTTTATCTCAATCAAGTATCAATATTGTTTATTCTATCCGCTGAGACCATCCAAAGCTGGTTTTACTCTGACGTGACGCCAACATGGTAGCCACATGGGCATAAATAGTTGGTTTTGGGTGTTACATGTAAGCATCCTAGTCAGTAAAATGAGCAAATAATAAATTAAAAGACATGGTGGGGCCCACCTATCAAATCCTAGAGTATACAATGTTGTGTACATGTTGTGCAATCACGAATCATTTTCTATCTATTTGTCGAGATTATCATGAATTATCAAAAATGGAAGGTTGTAGAATCTAGTCCCTCCATTATGAGTTAATGGTGAAGTTTTGGTAATTAATGGTAATTGATTTGTGGACTAATATTTTCCATAAGTTAGATTAATGGGTTAGGTTCCACAAATAAGGATGACTTGGGATTATTTCATATGTTGAAAACCGTCAAGTCAAGACACGGGATAGAAGATGGCTTCATGAGCTAAAGGCCATCAAGAAGAGAATGCATCATAAGTTGATGCATGTCCAAGAGCAGATTATCATATGTTGATCATCAAATCATGTATTGATAAAGTTCAAGTGAATAATGCATCATGTGTTGATGTATATCAAGACAATGACCTGGACTTGAAGTGAAAATGTGTGTCATCAAGCTTCAAGAGGATGCTTAAGGTAAAGGTATGACTAGCTAAGGCTAAGAATGTGTTCCTACTCTTTTATCAGTCTTTGTGCTTGATTGGAAGACCGGATTTCTAGTATAGGATTGTCGTACTATTAAGAGGGGTCATGTCTAGTAACTTGAGTCTCATCATATGTTGATAGCTCAATCTTGCTTGCTCTAACTCTCCGTGGCATGATTCCATTATTTGCAAATGTGTTTTACAAATGGTTAGGCTCATGTATCTAATCCTTGTTATATGCGACTATGCTTTGCAAATGTGTTTTGCAAAGGTTGAAGTCCATATTTTCTATTCCTTGTGACATGAGGCTTACATTTGTAAATGTGTTTTACAAATACTTGAAGCTCATGCATAATCCTTGTAGCATAAAACTTATGTTTGTGAATATATTTTGCAAATGTGTTGAGTCCATATATGTACACCTTGTGACATTATTCTAAAAATGTGCAAATGTGTTTTACAATTTGTTGGAAATCATGGTTGATCCTTGTGTGCATGATACTATAATTTTCAAATGTGTTTTACAAAATTTGTTGAAATATATGCACTTTTTTAAAAAATCATAACTACCACTGTGAGTCTTGTGGAACTACCACTGGGCAAAAGTACCAACGTATAATGCACGTACTCATCGCTTTCAAATAGTGGTCGAAGACCGTATGACCGTTGCGATCGGGCCGGCTTTGTGTGAGCGATCAAACAGCCTACGATAGCACCGACTGTGTGTGCAAGACAACCGGTTGCGGTATGCGATTTATCCGCAGTACATTTTTCCAAAGAGATACATTTTGGGAGATTTGTCCTCCCATGGAAAAAAGTAGTTTTGCATGTATGTAGCAGTACTACCGCGGAGCAATGCCGTCAACGCGGAAAGTGATGGACACGCGGAAAGACGAAGAGGGCAAGGCTAGGTGGTCCAAGGCAATGCCTCCAAGGAGAGAACGACACTGAAGGCGTCATTGTCACCCGATCTGGCAATAACTAGACATGAGGTTTTCACCTCGGACAACGCCACCAGACCCCGCGGTGAGTGAGGTACACCAAAGGTGTTGTCGTCACCCAATCCGGCAATAACCGGACTCAAGGTTTTCACCCCGGACAACGCCACTAGACCCCGCGGTGAGTAAGGTACAGCTCCAAGACGATGCCTCTAAGGAGGGAGAACGAGACCCAAGGACGTCGCCACTAGATCTAGGGTTTTCACCCGAAGCACGGCACCCCACCATATAGGACAAAGCCCATCACCCGCCATGATTCAACGTGATTGCCTTCACAAGGCCACCCAGCCCACCGGCCGCCGGCCTCACACGCAGCCATGACGCTCTACACCCCTGAGCACCGCCACGTGCAGCCCAGCATCGACACCGGCCACCGTCATCGTGCTCGCCCGCGCCGACGCCTATAGCCACCCGAGCCGGCGCCTTTGCACTGCGGTCGCCCACGCGCGACAAAGAAGCTCAGAGCTGAATTGGCTACAAGGTGTTGGCAGCGGCGCGAGAGGCGGTGATGTGCAGCAAGGTGGGGGGCGGGGGAGATCACGGAGGTGGCCCCTCTTCAAGCCCAGATCCAACCCGGGGATGGCCAGATCTGGCTGCCCCCGGCTTGCTCCCCCCTCCTCAGATCCAGCCACTGTCGGTTGTCGGGCTTCACACCGCCCCTCTGATCTCAGCTAGATCCACTAAGAGAGCGGGCAGATCCGACCTACGGTGACAGCTCAAGCGGCTATGGGAGGCCTCGCCGCCGCTTGCCGGTGGCAGCAACGAGGGAGGAAGCATAGTGGCGAGGGTTTTTTGAGGGCGGCTGAGTCACCCCTGAGTCACCTAGGAGCGGCTTAGGAGGCCTGTGTTTTTTTAGGATGGCTCCAATGCTGTCACCTCTTCTATAGCAACTGAAAAAACAATGTTTAATAGGAAAGAACGCTAAATAAAACTGTGAATATACAAGCTAGGAACTAGAACCAACTTGCAAACTTTATGGAAACAGAATAATGCATTGAAATTAGAGCCGATTGGTTCTGAAGCAGTACAAATTATGATTCTTTTACATTCTGCTCAAAACACTAAAAATGTTCCGAGAGAATCAAACACATCATGCAACACTGTTGTGATATGAATCGCATAATTTTGTATAAATTTTAACTTGTAGAATGTTCGATCTCAACACAAACTGCAAATACGCCAGAGTATCAAGAGGCGTATCACCTAAAAATATAGTCCAAGAAGCAAATCAATCGACTAGTTCAGTACAAATAAACTGAAACAACCTCGTATTTGCATATGCCACTAATCACGGAGCTAGTTACATATAATACATGTCAACTCGATACTGCTCAGTTTTGGTGGACTAGGGTATGGCGGATTTTGTGGTGGATCTTCGTTGAGCGCTTTGTTATTGTTTATCTCCACATTGGCGTTGCCCCAATTGAAGCAAGAGATTCCCGGTGCAACGGCAGTACCACTTCCAAGCTATGCCTGCAACTGTAATCAAAATGGCTACCAGGATCGCCAGTAGCTTTGAGGGTTGACGGTTATCTAATGTTGAAAGAAACTCCATGTCCGTTAAAGCACGCCGACTAGTCGTCGGGTGTGCCAGAAAATGATGCACATAATTCTTCTTCTGATTGCCAAAAGTTAGTAAGCATGGATGATGAATTGGTATATTCGGCCACGGGTCGAAAACTTTTTTGATCTATAAGTCGGTAGCGGTTCCTAGCAGAATATAATGACTCCCAAATACATATAAAGATCATATCGGATGAACCATATAGTGTTTATATACTGATCTGTAGGATCGGACAAGCAATAGAGGGGGATGAATGGTGCCTTTCAATTTTTTTTCCAAATATTCATAAATCCTTTACTCCGATAGCTACAAGCTATGAAGATTAGAAAGTGAAGTCCACTTGAAAAACCAGAGAAACACAGAGCTTAGTACAACTAGATCAGAGCACAACGTGGTCGAGTTACGATCACTTGTCGGAAACACAACGTGGTCTATTACGACTACTGGTCAGAAAGCACCGGACAACCAACTGAGCACAACCAGTCAGCAGAGAAAAGTAACGTGATCGAAAAACAGACAACGTGGTCGAAACCAACATGGTTGAAACCAACGTAGTCAAAATCAATGTGGTCAAAACCAACGTGGTCGTATCCAGCGTGGTCGTAACCAGCGTGGTCAAAACCAGCGTGGTCGTAACCAACGTGGTCGAAACCAGCATTGTCAATGTCCAGTGTGTGGTCGAAAGGCTAGCATAGTCCAGGACCAATGAGTGGTCGGAAACCAGCACAGTCAAAGACCGACGTGATTGCAAACTACGTGATCGAAGACCAATGTGTGCGATCGAACAACCAACGTGGTCGAGGATTTGAGAGTGGTCACAAACCCAAGAGTTTGAAGTAAGATGAAATCCAACTGGTGAGATCACCGACCATTGAGTGGTCGATTTGTAAGCAGTCAAAACCAAAGTTGTCACACCAAGTCGAACATTGACCGGTGAGATCGACGACCATTGAATGGTCAAAAACCAAAGAGGTTAGAGAACAGGGACTCCAGTACTACCGCTACAATACTTGTGGTACTACCGTTTCTGCCAGAAGAATAGGGTTATCGCGAGAAACAAAATCGACAAATCTTTCAATCGACTAGAAGAAACAGAAAAGACGCACAACCACACAATCTAAGACCATTGAGCGATCAAAGATAGCTGTGGTCGTAAATGACTAGAAGTAACAGAAGGTGCACGGCCAACAGATCTAAAATCATTGAGCGATCGAAAAACAGGTGTGGTCGTAAACGACTAGAAGTAGCAGAGAAGGCGCACGACCACCGGATCTGAACTCATTGAGCAGTCAAAATAAGAGACAATGTGATCTGAAACTTGACTGTGGTCAAAACAAGAAGCGGTCAAAAAATTATTCGGAAGAACAGAGCAACGCACGACCGCTAGATCTAAAAGTCACATATCTTTTGATTAAAAGATTAGATGGCCGTGAAACTTTGTATGCGAATTACTTAAAGTCTCAAGAGGCTACTCTAATCTTGAATTGAAAACTTATCAACCAAGTTGAGACCTTTTTGTGATTTAACCAAGCGCACACAAGAACTGAGTTTTAAAACCAAGGTAATTGATTAGAACCACTCGTGGGTCAAAGATAGCCAAGATGGCTTTGGTTACATTCCCACCTGTCACTGTGAGTCAGAGCATCAACAAAATCAAACAAGAACTACCTCTCAGATCAAGAAGGGAAAGGAACAAAACCAAAGAACAGAACCAAATCAAGTGAGCATAGAATTTCTTGATACACTTGCTATTGACATGCCTAACTGATTGGAGATCAATCTTACAAGATACTCTCCATGTCATCCAGGTCCTTGGCACATCAATATCAAGAGAGGAGCAAAAGAGGGATCAACCCAACCAAAATAAGAACACCATCTCAAAACAAGAAGGGAAATGGACAGAGCCAAGAAGCAGAAGAAGAAAACAAAGGAAGAACCAAATCAAAGCCAAGCAAACTCAATTAGAGAAAAGATACACAAAAGGTAGATCAAAGACTAATGTATTGCTCACTTCAGATGATTGGTTTTTCAGCCACTCCCCTCAGGAGGACAAAGCTCTAAACCTAGAGCCCACATCCACTCTCTAACCTAACTCCTATGGGAGGGAGGAGGAGCTAGCCACCACAAGGCCTAGCCAACCTTCTCAACCCGTAGCTCTTACCTCTCCTCCCCTTTTATAGACTCACCAATGAACCCAAGACCAAATGGATCCTCCCATTAGGCCAAACAGGAGATAACCCGTTAACTCCACCTAACATCGGGTTTTATTCACACACGCTTCTCAAAGCGGCTTACACCGTTAACCCATTAGTGAACCAACCTTAATCCATTTCACATTTTCAGCGCATAAAAAAATGTAAACTACTTAGGCCAACACCATGGTTTCACACACCACTACTTTTCCTGGTATTGAGCAATTCACTAACATGCTCCTCTACCGCCTTCCTCGAAGCTTCCTGCTTCCTTTGCCATAGAGCTTCACCCATACTCCGCCATCTTTCATGTGGCCCCAATGACTTGCTTCTCCTCGCGCATGACGGCACCTGGCTTCCTCGACCGTCTAGATCTCGACTCCTCCCTGTGTCTAGTCCTGGTCCTTCCGCGCCTCACCATGACCTAGCTCCGAAATCATGCAACTAACACCAACAAGCAAACCATCACGTAGCACCACACGATACATAAAGATCATCAATTTGCACAATCAAAATGTATGCACCCAAATTACTTATTCTAATCCTAGAACCAAATAATAAACTAATGTGCACATTAGCAACAAACACCCTCGTTAATGCTGATCAGAATACCAATATTCAAGTGAACAACCTCAGCTCACCGACTGGTCTGATATGATTTATGAGTACTCGGATGCTCACGGGATGAGGTACTTGAAGCCCACGAGTTCCTACCAGCAGCCTACGACCACAAAATAGATGCTACGACCATCGAACACACAGGCTACAACTACCACACAGATCACTACGACTATCGCTCACATCGGCTATGACTATCGATCACATAGGCTACGACTTCACCAACCGATTGCTAAGGCTTATGACTACCGATCACGACCAAACAGTATGCTACGACCATAGATTATCATGGTACGACTATCGATCACACATAGTCGTTTAGCACTGAAGCTTTCGACTACCGCGTGGTCGTTCCGCCGATCGGACCATCCGACCACACAGTCGTAAACAGTGAACACAACCAATTGAACTAACTGACCACAAAGTCGACAGACCAAGAAACGATCTTTTACAAAGCTCCTCAAAACCAAACTCAACTTTCACGCATACTCTATTCGAAAAGTCAATTACTCATCACAATCATGGAGTGACCTCCACATGGTTTCACATGATCCCTTTGTCTCACAATACCAGATCGAACTCATGGTGAGAAGCGTGCTATTTTATGATAGCTTGATTATTTACTCGAATCTGTAGTGGATTACTCAATTTGTGTTTGACTCCTCAACCACATTCAGTATGATCATATACTTTCTTAATCCAACCACATTGAGGAGTCCAAAGATATCTCTCCCATTATATAGGAGGGGCAAATTCTATTATCATCGCTCATATTCTTCTGCATATTTCATAGTAAATCTGAAAACTACTTTTATAACTACCCAGTTATGAAATGGTGTTTGACAACCCCTAATTAAATTATTACATATGTAGAAAACTATAACAATATTAGGTATGAGGATTCTACATACACTATGTATGAGACCAACTGATGACACTTACGAAAATAACAATTACCGCAACATCTCATAGTACATCAATTTAACACCATGTTTTCTAACATGTATCCATATTATTGATTTGATATCCCTATATTCATGATATATGAAACATGATCATCAATCAATATATGTGTTGATCTATAAAGAGTTCAACAAACAAGTCACATACTTGCTAATTAATATGAAAGACATTTATTCAATAGACAAAATAATATATTATTCAAAAGATCATAAACATAGAAGCGATACAATTATCTTTATAATCGTCTTTAAGGCATATTACTAACATCACGGAGCTAGTTACGTATAATACCTGTCAACTCGATATTGCTCAGTTTTTGCAGACTAGGGTATGGCGGGTTTTGTGGTGGATCTCCGTTGAGCGCTCCGTTATTGTTTATCTCTGTATCTTCGTTGAGCGCTTCGTTATTGTTTATCTCCACGTTGGCGTTGCCCCGATTGAAGCAAGAAATGTTACTCCCGTAGCAATTGAAGCAAGAAATGTTACTTCCAAGCTGCGCCTGCAACTGCAATCAAAATGGCTACCAGGATCGCCAGTAGCTTTGAGGGCTGACGGGTGTCTAGTGTTGAAAGAAACTCCATGTCCGTTAAAGCACACCGACTGGTCGTCGGATGTGCCAGAAAATAATGCACAGAATTCTTTTTCTGATTGCCAAAAGTCAGTAAGCATGGATGATGAACTGGTAAGCCCTGCATTTTCTTGCACAGAAGATTGGGAAAGGAGAGTTCACCATTGGCGTCGTTTTGCAATATTTCCAAATTTGCTTGCAACAGTCCTCTGCAGGGTGACGGGGGTCCTCGGATTGAGCAGAACTCCCTGCAGAGTCATTGCACAAGAAGGGAACTGTCCGTGCTGTTGACTCAATGTTGAATAGCTCAGCCGAGAATGGATTACATTTCTGAAAAGTAGAAACAGAAACAGTGTAAGCGATAGTTTTCAATGTTTACTAGCTGGTCTTCTATTTCAACATAGTTCATTGTAACGTCTTTCTTCAAAAAGTTCATTGTAAAGTAATACTAGAGATTACTCGAGCAGTAAAGACTAAAAGTGTAAATCCAAAAGCATATGTAACATCACAAGCGCTCTGCTTGTGCTGGAAATATGTAATTCCACATATTTGTTGAAGTAACTCAAGTTCTGTGCCTAAACTAGCTAAGAATGTCACACTGATACTGTAACATCCTGGAATTTGAAATTGAAAAGTTATGTAAGTTTTGAACCCTGTTGGAGTATAATGGTCTTGGTGTTTGTTCTATGGCAAATTTTTCCTTGGGTTTTGGTTTGAGATCTCCATGATTAAAACAAAAGTGAAAACAATGTGTGTGAGAATGTTAGCAATAAAGAAATAGAGGCCAAAGGATGTTTAAATGGAGACGTGCACAAAGATATAAGTATATACATAAATAAACCAATAAATAATAAAATAATAAAATAGGCACAAGTGAAATATATATAAATATAAACAATTTTATTTTAAGGTTTGGTAATAATAAAGAATTAAACGAAAACAAGAGGAAGGAATAAGTAAATACATGCATGCATATATAAATTAATGGGAGAATTGACAATGGGTGGATAACAATACAAATTAATCAAAACCAAAAGAAAAAAATAATAATAAGAGAAAAAGAGTGGGCTTTCGGCCTAGACAGCCCAGCCGGCCAACCCATCTGACTAGTCAACCCGACTGGCGCCCCGGCCCACCTCCCTTCTCCTCCCCGTTTCTCTTCTTTTCGCTGCCAGCTTCGGCTGAATGCCCATCACCCTTCTTCCCGGGCCGTGGCCGCAGCCGCGCCCCCCTGGCACACACCTTGGACCAGTGGTCGCCGGCACCACTCCGCCTACGTCGTCATGGCCCCACCGCCGTCTTGTCGCCCTGTCCAGCACCACTCGCCGTCGCGCCTGCCCTGTCGCCTCAGCCAGGTCCTCAATCGTCCCCCCCCGTCCAGGTCGGTCACCGCCTCCCATGCCGCTCCATCATCCACAGGACCGGCCCATCACACCCGGACCACGGCCTGCAGCATGCACGTCTCCCACGCCCGTTTGCGTCACGCCTGTACCGCCGCCACTGCTGCCATGCCACCGCCGAGCTCAGCTCAACTGCCGCCCCTCATCGCCAGCCCATTCCCACCCCCTATAAAGGTCACCGAAGCCGCCGAGTTCCTCCCCACACTCCCCTCTTTCTTCTCCAGCGCGCAATCGGCCTCCCTCTCCCTCCTCTCTCGACGACATCTCGTTCTTCCCCAACTCCGGCTGTCGGGCACACCACTGAATCCCCGCAAGACAGTCCAATTCCTTCACCCCAGAGGCTCCTCGGAGTGCGACAAAGCCGCCCGCACCCTTCCCCGAGCTCCATCGCGCTCGTACACCACTGGCATCGATCCCTCCTTCGGGCCGCCGCAGCCGCACGCCGCCGACACACTCCCGGCTCCCAACGACCCCCACCGACATCTCCATCGGTCTCCACTCAACGCGGGGATTCCATTTGATCCACCGCACCTCCACGGCCCTCCTCCCCGACAAGCCTCATCGCCCAACGCCGCGGGATTCCTTCGGCCCCGCAACGTGCGATTAACGACACTTCGCCCTTACCGGCAGGTAACACTCAAGGTCCCGCTAGCTAGCCGCGTGCGCGCTCAGCGTTGCTGCTTGGGTTCGATTCCCCTCTCCCGCGCGTTATTAGTGTAGGTTTTGCTCTTTTTCGGCTAGGCAGCGAGCATGTAGGAATGTAAGTGCTGGAAATCAAATAGTATATAAATGAGCAACAAGAAATTAATTTTTGGATTAGATAACTGTTATATGTTGGCAACTTGAGTGTCTTTAATCTTATATTGAAGCCCATTAAATACAAAATTAAAGGCAATGTGAGATATGGTTTAAGAATGTGGTGAAGAATCAAGCTAACAAGAAATATCAAGTTAGTAAGTAATGAAGAGATTAACCATTGCAACGATGTGCCATAAATTATTGTCTTTTACCGTAGCAAATAGAATAACCCCTCATACTATTAAATAATGCAGTCAATAAGTCAACTAATCTTAGGTTATGGTATAGAGACCATGTAAAGGTGGATCGTCTCTAGATCACTGTTAATAAAGCATTCATTTGCACACTCTATGTTTTGGTCCAACTGCTAGGCCATAGGAAGTTTTCTATGTACAATATATTTCCAACAGCAATTTCTGACAAATAAAATAACCCAAGCCTTCTCTTGATAAGCCATGCATGCTATCTATCTGCATCCCGTGTATTGGCTCACTGAGCACGGTGGTTTGTGCTCACACTTGCATTACCAAAATCAGATTCAGGAGCCCAAGATCATTATGCATATGAAGATGCCCCTGCTACAGAAGGAGGAAACAACGCCAAGAACTAGGGCGTCTCTTGCGCATTTTAAGTCCTAGGTAGATAGACTATACAGTAGTGTGCCCATAATTATTGCCTTAGCTTAGGTAATAATCATATGGCACATATATACCCCCAGTCGCTGCCTGTGGATTAAGGCCTACCTTGTTTTTGCTTCCGCTATTATACTTTTGTAATATGAACATTTGGCCTGATCGGCCCTTATGTAAAACTGTTGCCCGATGTGGCATAATTCAAACCCAGTTATGTAATATTATTATGAGTTGTTATGATTCATGCGATGTATGAAATGATGCAGCAATGTACCTATGAGCACTATCTACTGATCCAGGAAATAGTGAAGTGGTTTCACAGGAGATTCTGGATTGAAAAATCCGGGTCTGACAACACTGGTATCAGAGCATACGACTGTAGGGTAAAGCCATAGAATAGTTATTAGGAAGAGTCTAGGGTCGGAATTTGAAAATCTATAAAAAGAATTTCTTAATATATAGTGTATTATTTCTTTACTTATCCTTCCTAGATCTGTTCTACTCTACCTTTCAGTTGTTATTTAAAAAAAGGGGTTACTAACGCTAGTATTGTAAATTACCGATGGCAGGAGTAGACAGTCTAGTATAGTGCTTGCTATGTGTTGGTTAGTGTTAGCAAGTATTAATCCTTTAAGTGTAGTGGTTGTGAGTTTCCCCATTCGTGTATTCGCACTATTACGAACTTTACATAATTAGCTGTAATCGTAAAGTCCAGCGTGGTCTAAGGACTATAAAGGCTGGCTATGTGATGTATTGTTTAATGAATGGCCTTGTGCTTGGAAATTGTTTTGTCGTTTGTCTTATTTGATATTTGATATGGGTCTTCTATGTGGCTATTTTGATTGATGTTTTTTTCCATGATTAGAGCTAGAGCCTAAAATATACCGCAATACCTGCAGATGGCCAGCCACAGAGTCACTCGTGCATAGGCTGGTGCGAACCCCAACATACAGGCTGAAGTCGAAGCCAATCAAGAGACACAGCATGTAGGTCGGGGAAGAGGCCCAAGTCAAGGAGTAAACCTCCCACCCCCGCACGCCGACCCTTCAATGGCGCAACAAACACAACTCCTGCAAGCCATCTATGCAGCGCAAGCCCAAAGACCAAGCACCTGATTCCGACCTAGGCGACTTCTTAAGGACTCGCCCCCTTACTTTCGCTGGTGCAGACGAGCCTCTTGAGGCGGAAGATTGGCTGCGGGACACAGAAAGAAAGCTCTGCCTAGCCAAGTCTGTGGAGAATGACCAAGTGATCTTTGCTACCCACCAACTCCAGGGAGCCGCAGCCGCCTGGTGGGAAAATTATCTAGCTGCTAAAGGATACGAGGACACCCCCACCGGCGCTGGCACAGAAGTTATTTCATGGGCAGAGTTTAGGGCAGCCTTCAAGGCCAACTTCATCCCGACTGGTGTAATGCGGATGAAAAAGAATGAGTTCCGCACAGTGAAACAAGGGAGCATGTCCGTCAGCGAGTACCTCACCAAGTTTAACCAGCTAGCCCGCTATGCCCCAAAGGACGTGGCGGAGGAAGAAGAGAAGATAGACAGGTTCTTTGTAGGGATACACGAAGAGCTACGAGTGCAGCTGATTGTACAAGATTTCACCAGTTTTCATCAGCTGGTGAATAAGACTTTGATCCTAGAGAACGAGAGGAGGAGCCTGGAAGCCAACCGCAAGTGCAAGCAAGTGGCTCAGCAACCCCAGGGAGATTTATTCAGCAACTCTTTAGCAACCCCTCCTTCTCGGAATCAACCCAGCCTAAGAGTCCCAATCCAGCATCCCGTCCAAGCGGCAACTCTTTTCAAACGCCGCGCCCAGCAAGTCAATTTACTAGGGCGAACACTACCTCCGGCAGAAGCTATTACGGATGTGGGGAAACGGGGCACTTCATCAGCCAATGCCCACAACGGCAGATTACTCCCGTGAAGTTCGACCTAGGGACCACTTCGGTCCGAGGCCAAGCGTCAGCACCCAACAAAGGAAATCAGACCCCGCAAACCAACAAGACTGCCTCAACTCCCAACCGTGGGAGGGTCAACCACATCACCACAGAAGAGGCTCAGAAGATCGTAGGAGTTTTGCTGGGTACGTTTTCTATCAAGTCAATACCAGCACATGTTCTTTTTAAATTCTGGGGGGCTTCACATTCATTTATAGCCAAAAGATTTGTGGATAATCTTGGGCTGCCCACTTAACCTTTAAAGAAACTGCTGGCACTTAGCTCACCTGCTAGGATCGTCCACGCCACCTTAGTGTACCCTGGGGTAGAGATTACCATGGAAGGGTTTGATTTCCTAGCAGACCTCAAAAATCTTGGTGGGTGGAATGGAAAAATGGAGGGCAGTGGGAAGCCCTGATTGGTGTTGTTCTGGGTGTCGTCCCAGTGGTATTGTAAGCGGCTATAACGCTGAAAGAATAGCATATGGTATAAAGACCATGTAAAGGTGGATGGTCTCTAGATCACTGTTAATAAAGCATTCATTTACACACTCTATGTTTTGGTCCAAACTGCAAGGTCATAGGAAGTTTTCTACATACAATATATTTCCAACAGCAATTTCTGGCAAATAAAATAACCCGAGCCTTCTCTTGATAAGCCATGCATGCTATCTATCTGCATCCTGTGTATTGGCTCGCTAAGCACAGTGGTTTGTGCTCACACTCGCATTACCAAAATCAGATTCAGGAGCCCAAGATCATTATGCATATGAAGATGCCCCTGCTACAGAAGGGGGGAACAACGCCGAGAACTAGGGCGTCTCTTGCGCATTATAAGTCCTAGGTAGATAGACTATGGAGTAGTGTGCTTATAATTATTGCCTTAGCTTAGGTAATAATCATATGGCACATATTTACCCCCAGTCACTGCCTGTGGATTAAGGCCTACCTTGCTTTTGCTTCCGCTGTTATACTTTTGTAATGTGAACATTTGGCCTGATCGGCCATTATGTAAAACTGTTGCCCGATGTAGCATAATTCAAACCCAGTTATGTAATATTATTATGAGTTGTTATGATTCATGCGATGTATGAAATGATGCAGCAATGTACCTGTGAGCACTATCTACTGATCCAAGGAATAGTGCAGTAGTTTCACAGGAGATTCTGGATTGAAAAATCCTGGTATGACAAATACATAGTAGTAGGCAATCCTAAAATATGTTGTAGAAGCAAATAGCCTGCTACCTCGCTTACCTTACATGTAGCACATCACACAATGCATATATTATTCCACTAAACCCAGAAAATGTGAATAAAAAATTTCATGGATAGACTACTACCAAGATTGTAGTATACTTACCGCTAAATTTTCAAAACTGGTTCCAGTAGCAGTTGAGAGAACTAAAAGGGGGGGAAAAAGAAGCACTGCAGATAAGCAATGCATGTACAAATGATATGTTAAAATTTAGTAGTCTCCAATAGAAAAATCCTAAAATTTAGCTGGTGTTGACAAGAAAAAGACATGCAGTGCAGATAAACATTGCATCATGCACTTTCATAGAGCGAGAGTAGCTAGGCAACAAGCAAAGGCATAGCGCAGTATTTCAGTAGCTAGGTACGCCGGGCTGGTGGGCTAATCACGTTGACTGTGGGAGAACTAGTAGATATCGATCACGACCCAAGCTTTGTTGCAAGCCGGTGCTGCCATATCGATCAGGACCCTAGCTTTGTTGCGGGCCAGTCCGGCCATATCGATCAGGACACTAGCCTGAAAGAAGACAAATGGTTGCTAAATTTTGATTGCAGTTGCAGTACGGCCTAAACTTGAGTTACTTCAACAAACATGTGCCTTACTTCAGCCTAGAGCTGGGACTTGGGCCGTGCCATGCCGGCATGGCCCGGGTCCATCGTGCTTCGTGCGCCGTGCGTGCGGCTCGCCCCGATCATCTCGCCGTGCCGCCCACGCCGCCTCGCCGTGCCCAAGCCCGCCCAAAGCCCACCGTGCGGCGTTAGTGCGTGCCACCAAGCCCAACCCGAAATTACTATACACGAACGCGGCGCGGTGGCGACGATCGTCATCTTCATTTCTCTCGTACCCGCCTCGTTTAAAACTAGTTGAAATTAAATTAATTGCATAAAAACATAGGCACGCAACAACATAAATATTTCGGGAAAAAGTGGAATTTCTTTAATATTTTAGAAATACAATGTTACTGCCTCGTTAAAAATCTTACGCCCCAGAGTGGGGTTTCCCGAGTAAAGAAAAGAGTACAGTAACAATATATGTATATACAAAATATTACAATATGTGTAGATAATATCTACTCGGCAATGTCTAGATCAGCATACGCCTGTACGATTTCGGGATCCTCCAGTTGATGTTGTTCCCGCTCTTTGACTAATTCCCAATCTTTGGCACATGTGATTGCCTCCACCATCCTGGGCGTAAGGGATGATCTTCTCTCTTCTATTATTCTCCCTACCGTACTGAACGTCGTTTCTGAAGAGACAGTGAACACTGGCACCAGGAGAACATCCCGTGCGAAATTTTAGCATGTCAAGGCCAAATTTTCTTGGCTCTTTCCCATTAGCTGTACAGTACTCCGCGAACCTAGCTACCACTTGTGGAGAAAACCTGGCTACCACTTGTGGAGAACTTGCGAGGTAACGAATAGCATCACAGATACTATTCAGATATGGACCAATTACTTGCATACCATCTTGAACAACAAGATTCAAGATGTGGCATACACATCTCTGGTGGAGGACATAACCACCAATATATGTTTGTAATCTTGGGGTAAGGATGTTCATAGCCGTTGTGTTTGCCGATGCGTTATCTAGAGTTATAGAAGCAATTTTATTATCTATCTTAAAATCATCGAGTACATATAATATACGCTCGGCAATTGCCTCTCTCGTGTGCGATTCATTTATTAGTTTAAATCCTATGACTCTTTTGTTTACTGAAGAAATGTGAAGCGGAGTGAAGAAATGGAGCTTGTTAATCTGTGAAGCTCGGAAGAAATTGCAGAGCGGAGGGAGTGAAGAATGAAGCAATGCGATTATGCTGGGAAGATGCAGAGCGGAGGAAGTGAACTTATAAGGAAAAAATGCGAATGTTACCTTCTGAACGTTACTCTTCTGATTGTTATTTTCTAAACGTTTCTGATTGTTATTTTTTAAACGTTGCATGCGAACGTTAGTCTTCTGTGAAGAATTTTTATTTTATCAGCTTTTTTCACATCATCTTTCTCTTTTCTCTGTCTGGCCGGCTCCTCCATCTTTTTTTCCTACCGTCCAACCATTCCCGGTCTGCCACGTCGCCTAACGCCTGGCCCCGCGCGTCAAAGCCCGGTCACCCTGGCTTGACCGCCCCCACCCGCCACCCCTTTATT
Source organism: Dendrocalamus sinicus (assembly GCA_036346575.1). Lineage (NCBI taxonomy): Eukaryota > Viridiplantae > Streptophyta > Magnoliopsida > Poales > Poaceae > Dendrocalamus > Dendrocalamus sinicus. Next base: position 96,951 of record JAYEVI010000356.1, on the reverse strand, counting down.
CCCCTCGGTCGACGGCCCGCGGCTCCCTCCCTCCCTCTCCGGCTCTCCTTCCCTTCCTCCGGTCCTCACGCCCTCACGCCTCCGGTCCGGCTTCCCCCACCGCGCCCTCCTCCTCCGGCCCGGCCTCCCCCTCCGGCCCCTCCTCCCTCGCCCCACCCCTCCTCGGCCTCCCGGCTCCTCCTCCGCCGCCTCCCCTCCGGCCCCCCCTCCCGGCCCCACCGCCTCCCTCCTTGGCCTCCACCGGCTCCTCCCCGCCGCTTCCCCACGCCCCTCCCAGCCTCCGCCTCCTCCGCCTCCTCCCCTCCTCCCGGCCCCACCGCCCCACCCGCCTCCGCCTCCCGCCGCCTCCGCTCCTTCTCTGCGTCGCCTCCCCCTCCGCCCCTTCCCGGGACCACTGCTCCCCCTCCGGCGCAGACGCCGGCGCGCGTTCGCGGCGACGCGCCCAACGCGACTGCAAGGTACGGGTTCTGCAATCGGTCCATGGCGCGGTGGCGCGGCGCCAACTCCGTGGGCACCGACGCCGCGGAGAAGGTGAGAGTATGAGACTATTTCAAATCGAGATGCTCGGCCTCCGAGGATGCTCGAGATGTTGCCATGATGTTTGTCTCGCTTCTGCCGCTGCGGCATCTGCAGGAATCCGTCACGCCCGTCACCGGCTCCGCCTCCTCGTGCCGGCTGTGCCGCCCGTGCCCGCCGTGCCGTGCCGGCCCAAGCACGGCCCAATCTGCCATGCCGTGCCGTGCCGCCCACCGTGCCGGATTGTGAGGCCCGGCCAGGCCCACCATTCGTGCCGTGCTGGCACGGCCCGCCACGTGTCGGGCCGGGCCAGCCGTGCTTCGGGCTGGCCCAAAGAAGCCTGGCCCAAGTCCCAGCTCTTCAGCCTGAAAGAAGCCGGTGCCATGGGCCTGAAGTAATTCCACATGTTTGTTGAATTTTCTCTTCCCCTTTCTCGCTTTGAGAATAAAATTCTATGGCAGCTGGTGCCAAATAACATCTATAGCACCTTCTTTAGATTAGTAACACATGGAACTGGAACTAAGAATCTCAAAGCAGTAGCAACCTATTAAACGGCTGAGCCTCTCTTTTCTTCGCAAACCAAGCTATCAGTTAAAGCAGTTTTACCAAATGAGATTATCGTGATCCGCCGAAATGTCGCACGAAGCCTAAAAAAGATAACCACATATCTCTACTCCTTAAAAGCATAAGTTGGTGGTCGTTAGTGCATTCTTCCTCAACTCTCTACAATCATTTAATCTCACGATGAAGCATCTGGACCATCTCTTGCTACCGACGCAGCTAGCCCCACAACGAACATAGCAGTTCTCACGGCCCCACGTTCTCTAGCCCCCAAAACCCGCACCCGTGACCCCAACCTCTCCTACCCTGTCCTCCTCCCTGTTTCCTCCCCGGCCGCTCCCTCCTCGAACCCTAGACACCGCCGCCTCCGTCCTCCTCCTCTTTCGCCTCTCTAACAGAGCCACCTGCGCCATGAGTGCTCCCCCATTTCCCTCCTTCCGTGCCCTCCACATCCTCGGTGTGCTCCCTTGTGCCCACTGTCATTCCGCGTCGTCTTGTCTCCCTCGGGTGCTTGTGCAGTCCGCCGGTGGGTTGCATACTCGCCACGGCTTCCTTCCCCCTCATCACGATAGTCTCCTTCCAGTGCTCTTTAGTATACAGTTTGCATCGGTACTGTCCCCCTCTTCCAAATCTGGCTCTCCCTCTCTCAAATCTGGCTTATAAGGAGCGTCGTTGCTGCGTAGCGTCAGTGGTGGTGCCACTACCTCCGGTGGTGCCCGCCTCAGTGGTGGTGCCACTACCATTGACGCAGCAGCAACAGTAGCCATGGGCCACCCTACACTATGCCCACGAGGCAGAAGTAGTGAGAGCCCAAGCGTGGTGGGCATCTCCATTCGCGGCGAGGAGGCGGAGGTGGAGAAAGAGGAAGCGGGATAGACAAGCGTCGCTAGGGCAACTGGTTGTTGCAGATGCTGCGAGTGCAATTGTGGTCGATGGAGGAGATGGACACAGAGGCCGTCGGCAGCGTTGGTGGGGACGATAGGTGTGCTTCATGCGCAAGCAAAGGTGAGGCCAAGGAGGAAGGCTGCACCGTCGGGAAAGGATAAGGACGACAGGAAGAGAGACGGCATAGTGTTTCAACCGCGTATCCTTCTCGAGGCTCCTAAGGAAGGTGTTGTTTGGGGAGGCCAAGGAGTACTCCAATATGTCCAGCGGTTGGATGTACTCGACTTTGATCAACGGTCGAAAGCACTCAACTTTGACCAGCGGTCAGAGATGCCCGTCTTCGTGAAGCGGTCGGAGGCACTCAACTTTGACCAGTGGTCGGAGATGTTTGTCTTCAAGAAGTGGTCAGAGACGTCTGTCTTCAAGAACTAGTCAGAGACGTTTGTCTTCGAGAAGCGATCAGAGATGTTTGTCTTTAAGAAGCGGTTGGAGATGACGACAAGTGGTTGGAGATGTCCGTCTTTGTGAAGTGGTCAGAGGCACTCAACTTTGACCATAGATTAATCGTGGACGTCCAAGCATCGAAAGTTGTGGACGTTCAAGCATCATGAGTGGTCGATGACGTCCAGGTACGACAGGCGGTCAGTGGCACTCGGATATTGAAAGTGGTCGAAAGTGCCCGAGTATAGGAGGCGATCGGAATGACTTTCGAGTATAGGACTACAGGCATCAGGCATCGTACGCAGCCCTCACACAGTGCGAATCAATCCCTAGCCTCTGGGATCGAGATCCTGATCCAATTGCCAATCCTTTCCTTTCGAATCCGTGCCTTCCAAATTAGACAATATTTATCAAGAAATACTTCTGTAAATGAAGATACGGTGCAATCGTCTTCCCGTTGTAAATATGGTTCACTTGGAACCCAATCTTTTTCTTTCCTTCTTGGTGCGTGGCTGTCATTGCTTGGCTGTGCACAATGTTATGCATCGACTGTTGGAAGTTTTGTTATTGATAGTTTATATGTGTATAGTCATGCGTCGAGTGCTCGTTGTGCCCGGGTAACATGCAGGGGTCGAGGGCTTTGTAGTCAGCGAGTAATCGACAACTTTGGAGACTCAATCATGATCAAAAGTCAAATGTGGCAAACCAGTTGTAACACCATGATCTAGTCAATAGTTACGGTGATCCAGTCAGTACTCGTAAGCTATAGCACCATGGTCAAGGATCCGTGATAACGTGTTCGAAAAGACTGTGGTTGACACGATGCAGTCGAAATGACCGTGGTCGACATGACGTGATCGAAATGACTGTGGTCGAGTAGCCCTGATGATATAAGGCACGACACATTGACCACTTTATGGTTTTGTTTCTCATGCTGTTTCATGGCTCGATTATACCAAAGTTCTTACCTAGCACATGTCTCCCTATTTGCCCTGACTTGACATATTTGCACGAAATCTGGTCAAACAAATCTTATGCTGAGTAAAGGACACAATGATCACTCAACAACAAGTGTTGACTTGTCAACCCTAGTCTAGTAGCTTCTCAACTCGATTGAATCTCTATAGGAGGCAGGAGTGTAGATGATGGGGAGTTGATATGCGGAACGGTAAAGTCATACCTAACAACAGTAGGAGCCACTCAGGACGGACAGAAGTGATTAGGTTTAGCCAGTTTAAAACCAGGTCTGAGTGGATCTACCGGGTAGAGTCTACATAAAGAATCGAGTAGTGAAAAATCTTGTTTTCTCAACTCAGTCGCACGCAAGCTGAAGCGAGTCTATTGCATGACATTGAGAGTTTGAGAAATCTTGTGGGTAAGTTGGTTAACTCTGCAAAGTAAAATAAATAGTATTTGAATACGCTGTGTTTCTGGTAAATGAAGCTGTGTTTAATGGATGATTCCAGCAGCGAAGCATAAGTATATTTCTTTATGTTTTAATCTGAGTAAGCATTGAAAACCCTATAATTTTGAGAAGTTTTCATTTGTGTTTTCTTGTTTAAAAACGTTTATAAATAAAATTGCATCCACCCTTGTTAATAAAACTAGTATATTCCCATCCTTTGACAAATCCTGGCAATTAATTAAAGTAGGATTTACCCTTGTGACTTACTGGGTACGATTGTACTCATTACTTGTTAAACAACAAACAAAAGAGTAGTGGACATCGTTGAACAAGCTATTGACGAAGATCTGGAAGGACCCTACTTCTTCGATGACCAGTGGTTTTAGCTTTTAGTACGCCTGTGGGAGTTCCTTTTGTACTATAAGTTTAACTTTGGGCTTGTACGCCCTCTGCATCCAAAACAAAGCTGTTAAGCCTTATTTCTATCATAAAGTTTGGTTCTTGTGTGTAAGTATATGTTGAACTAATGCTCATTCATATACAGTACTCCACAACTGAATAGTCCATGTCAGTTGCAGGAATCACCGGCGCTCCTAGAAATGGGGTGGTTATAAGTACGAAATAACAGAAACCTATATACAGTTTTCATATATATTTTGACTGATATAAATAAAATTATTATAATATATACTATAATTAATTTATAGATACCACGTCTTGTTACTCACGTATAACAACCAACCGTATACCATTCTCTCTCTTATTCTAACAACGCATGGACACTGTATTGTTTTACAATTTTTAATCCTTCTTTGCATCGCACACACTCTCCTTATTCTAAGGACATGTGGACACTGTGGGCCTACGGCTGCTATCTGAGGGCTTCGGCTTTAGCTTTTTTTTACTTTGTGTAACTTATGTTTAAATAGTATATTTTTTAAGATAAAGTTTATTAATAAATAATAGATATTATATCGAGTTCAGTTATACCGATTAAAATTATATATAACTATTTATCTCTATATATCGTCTTTTATAAATAGTTAAAATTCAAAAATCATAAATCTAAAGCCAAAACTATAGAACCCACCATTTGCGATCGCATATACCATTCTCCGTATTCTAACAACACATGGACACTGTGTTTACCATTCTCCTCTTGGTTTTACTATTTTTTAATCCTTCTTTGCGATCGCACATACCATTCTCCTTATTCTAACAACATATGGACAATGTGTTTACCATTCTCCTCTTTACTATTTTTTAATCCTTCTTTGCAATCGCACATACCATGCTTATTCTAACAACACATGGACACTTTTGAGACTAAAGTACATTAAGATTTAAGAAGCCTACAAACAAACCTTACTGAAAGGCCACACTAAGTAACATTCAGAAACACCGTAAAAATTTATCAAGATAACTGCACACTTACTTTCTGATGCAATAACAATCCAACTCAAACAAGAAAAAACTATGGAGATGTAAACATAGAACTTACTTGGTGGTTCATCAATGTCAAGTCTCAAGATTTTTGTCAACAGTGATCTTTTATTCTGAGAGAGATTGAAACTGTCTTCTTTCTTCCTACCATTGCTCGTCACCAGGTATAGGTATCTGTCAGTAGGCCCAAACAGTATTTGACCACAATGGTATGATGCATACGGCAATCCCATGGTAAAGATGGGTCAGCGTATGTTCCCTGCTAAAGTAAAATATAGTGCGGAAAGCAGTGTGTTCAACTTGGGGATAGATGCAGACAGGAAATAGACGCGCGAGCGCGACACACGGGCGCGGTGTGATCCAGTGGCGGACACAGAAATTTTGGAATAGGTGTTCGAAATTGTAAAAATATTTTTCAGTACAAAACATAAAGATTTACCGTAATAATAGTTAAAATACAATTATTCGTACTAGGGATAACATGTCAAATAATTAAAGAAATTACAAAACAATTGCAAAGTTCACTACAGATCGGCATGATCAAAATTTAGTGGATTTTTACATTCCATGGAGTTCAGTTTTGCTTAATTTCTTGCAAACCAGCCTGTCTATATGTTTTATCAAAGTGTTTTCTTTAGAAGCTATATTTTATTATCAGTTTACAAGGGTTAAATCAATTCATACATACTGCTAATTGATCCAGAACTCATGCCATCAAATTTCTGGCAACAATTCAACAACCGGAATAGTAATCTATTGAAGACTCTATTAGGTCCTATCCAAATAATGAAATATGTGAATGCCTATGTATTGGTTCAGCAAAAGAAGGTTTCATATCAAAATGTATAACAAATAGCACAATTCTGAATATCTCAAAAGTTGTTTCTGACAATGTTGCTAGGTAAGAATAATACTAACTACTGAGATAGGTGAGGTGCAAACCTTGAAATGGTGATTGTAGAGAATTGATCCTTTTAATAAATCCGGGGTTTCTAGTTGTACACCAATCCCATGATAGCAAACCATATGATTCATCATAAGCTAGAATACCCTCTCTGATATAGTAACTCCCTTACAGTGCCCAAATAGCCCAATCCAGATCCATTTCAGCCGCCACACTTAAGAAACAGTGAGATAATGATTGTCGCAATATGCGTGCTGCACATGTCAAACCCAAACTCAGAAAAAACAACGCCAACCTTGTTGAAGTGGGAGGCGAGGGTCGGCGGGGACGGATCGGGCCGCATGCGAGTCCAGGCAATGATCGACTGTTCCAACGACGGCCGCATACTCCTCGGCAGTGGTGATGCGGCGAAAGGACAGTGGAGGCGGCGAATCGGTCGGCTCGGAAACAAAGCCGGCTGCGAGGCGCCCATATCTAGCCGAGGGCCGAGGCGAGGCGGCGGCGCGGCCGCGCGGAGCGAGGGCGGAGGTGGCGCGCGGCGAGGTGGAGTGGAGGCGAGGGCGAGGCGGCGAGGTGGTCGCCGGCGAGCGAGGCGAGGGTGGAGGCGGCGAGGCGGCCGCCGGCAGAGCGAGGGCGCGCGGTGAGGCGAGGGCGGAGGCGGCGCCACGGCGAGGCGGAGCGAGGGCGAGGCGGCGCCACGGCGAGGCGGAGCGAGGCGGCGAGGCGCCGCCGCGGAGCGAGGGCGCCGCGCGAGGCGAGGCGAGGCGGCGAGGCTAGGTTAGGTCCGCGCAATGGGATCTGGGAGGCCGGAGGGGGACCGACCGGGCGGTATAGGCAGCCGCGTAATGAAGATGCCAAGATGGGCTAGGCTTCACGCGCGTCGCGGTCGCGATCCTGCGGGCTGCGTTTCTCTCGGCTTTGTCGGGCGAAATGTGAATATAAACAATGATTCAGCTCAACTATATATATACATGTATTATACCTCATATATACTAGGTTTTTTATCAAAAAATTTGGGTGTTCAGCTGAACACCCATGACCCATAGTAGATCCGCCCCTGGTGTGATCTAGCGTCACGGCTAACGTAGGCGACATGCGGCTCGGGGCGACACTTCGGGCGAACGAACGGGCGAGGCGGCGTGGCATGCACGTGGACCAACGGAATGACAGCTACTGGCCGAGGCAGTGAGGACTCACCGGCGGCGAGGCGACGGCGGTGGACGGCACGGAAACCGAATGGCAGAATGGAGGTGCGGCCTAGCTGGAGATGGAGACGGCGACAGAGCAGCTCGACGGACGGTGAGGACGGGTGGCTCGACGACAGATGCACGGGCATGGGCGACAAGTAGCGCAGCTTTGGGAGATACGGAGCCGGAGGCGCGATCGGGTTTTAAGGCACGGACGCCGAGGTGTCCAGTTGGAGATGGGCACGAGTCCACGACGGAGATGGTGCAAACGCCGAGGCGTGGCAGACGGACACCGCCGCGCCTCCGCCAAGATGATGAACAGCGGTCCGGATTATCGATGGCGACACGTGGCGCCAGGAACGATCGAACGGCTGGCACGCGAAGGCGTAATCCGGATGGCACAGATGAACAGTGGCACCTAGTGCGTCGGATAGCTGAGAATAGGACGGGCGGTGACCGATGGATTGGCTAGCGTGGACGATTCAGATGGAATGACACGCGTCATCCATCCGGCGGGGCAAGGCGGTTGGTTGGTGGGCTGGGCTGGCCAGGTTGGGTCGGGGTCTGGGGTTTCGGCCCAAGGGGTTCTAAAGGATTTTAAATGCTTTGTTAATTTTAGAAATTAGATTAAATATAATTTAGCTCTAGAAAATAGCAAATAAACCCAGAAAATTCCAAAAAAAATTCTTGAAGCACAAGGACCCAAATAAAATACTTTAAGCAAAATTTAAAGTTTAGATTAGTCATATTAAATCCTTTTGATTCACAAAAATTCATTTTAAGCTTTAATTAATTCCAAAAAAATTCAAATGGTGAATTTTTTCTTTAAAAAATCAAGAAAACTATGAAAAACAGGATTCTGCAGTTTACTAGCTGGTCTTCTTTTCCAACATAGTTCATTGTAACGTTTTTCTTCAAAATGTTCATTGTAAAGTAATACTAGAGATTACTTGAGCAGTTAAGACTAAAGTGTAAATCCAAAACCATATGTAACACCACAAGCGTTCTGCTTGTGCTGGAAATATGTAATTCCACATGTTTGTTGAGGTAACTCAAGTTCTGTGCCTAAACTAGCTAAGAATGTCACACTAATACATAGTAGTAGGCAATCCCAAAATATGTTGTAGAAGCAAATAGCCTGCTACCTCGCTTACCTTACATGTAGCACATCACACAGTGCATACATTATTCCACTAAACCCAGAAAATGTGAATAAAAAATTTCATGAATTGACTACTACCAAGATTGTAGTATACTATATTACCGCTAAAATTTCAAAACTGGTTCCAATAGCAGCTGAGAGAACTAAAAGGAAAAAAGCACTGCAGATCTAACATACAGAATGTATGTAATTTATACATGCAAAGCTTAACAAGGATGGCTCAGGTTCTTTTATTTACTTTAAGCGACATTTGCAATTACCATAATTAAAACTCTTGTAACTTGTTAAGCATTGCAATTACAAAAACATGCTTTATTAAAAAAGATTGAAATTGTGTAATATTTATAGTGTAGGTTCCATCCACCTATTGCAAGGTTCCACCCACCTATGCTAAATTTGATCATTAGGATTATGTCCACCTTATTATCAACATTGGAATACTTCCGTCCAAGAAAAAGCCAAAGTCGGGGTAATGTCTGCTCAATAAGTTTTTATCCTACCCACAAAGGTTTTTGAAATATAACTAACTCGAGAAAGTTCCCATACTCGCCCTTGACCGTGGGCACAGCTGTTCGAACAGTTTATACTCTGCAGAGAGTGTACGTTTTACCCACAAGAGACAATCGACCCAATAGCTCTACACAATTCCTTGGTCATGTAGATCGAGAGATCATCACACAGCTTTTCGTAGTTATCTCGCCCCATTGCCAGTCCACCCATATGAGCTTGTCCCACACGAAGTAGATCTCATATGTTGTGAGGGAAGTCATACCCCAATCACTAGACCAGCTGGACAACAACGTCACCAACGTCACAGATCTAGTGCAGCGGGTACACCAACTTAAGAGGTGTCCCATTCACGTTGGACATTTGTCCGCATATGCACTACTCCACTTCCCCACCAGCAAAATGACTTAGAGGTCTAGTAACCCTACTTGGTCCAGTTGCACTTTGCAAAATTGTGATTGTACTATTTTACAATATGAGGTTACCACAGGATTAAGTTCTTAATTTATCTAGGCAGTACATATCACAAACCATAATTCCTCGCGCGATGTCGGCACCAACCTCTCTTACCATCTGTCCAGATAGGTATAGCATGTTTTTAGGGTTTTGAGAAGCATAAATTAAGTTCTCTCAAATTATCAACCACTTACATCCCGTGATTATCCCAAAATAAGTTCTCACGTTTAAAGAATGATGATTAAGGCAAATTAATGCCCTAGTACTTAAGCAAGATTAGCATGGCACTTAAGCACGACTTATAACTAGTAAAGTTACTATTAGTATATAGGGTGACAAGGGTTATGTATTTTAAGTTTCAAGGATGGCATAAATATAATACTACATCATCAAGTAGGCGTGTAACTACCTTACGATTGACATACATTTGTAAACAAAATTAAGCATGTAATTTTGCTAATTTAAATGAACATAATTCACATGAAATATAGGATTGACTCATCTCGATCAAAATTTGGTTGGTCTTGATGCTCTTGCGTTGCTTCTATCTAGGGCTCGTTCGCGTCCTCGAACTCCACTCGGGCAAGCGCATCAGAAAAATGACAACAAACGAGCAACAACAAATAAATACAAAAGAAAATTTGAATGAACTCTAAATTGAACAAAACTAGCACCAACAGATAAATCTTGATTTTAGAAAAATTTGGAAAGTAGTTTCATTAAATTGGAGCTAAGACGAGGGAGAACGGACTCTCTAAAGTTTATTTTCAAAGAAAATCTAAAAATAAATAGAGGAGAGAGGATTCTGTCTCTGACAAGTGGTACCCACAATTTTAAATTAATTTGTGAATTAAATTAATCTAGAAAAATCTCAGAGAATGATTAGTGGGGCCCATGGCTAAATTAGAATTTTATTTTCTTTTAAAAGAAAAGGCTCAGAGAAACTGACATGTGGGGCCTCAATACTGTGCAAATAGTGGTTAGGCCCACATGTCAGTGACCCAAATTTTAAAACCAAGATTAATTAGATTTTTAACACTGGTGGGCCCACTGTTAGCATCACATGGCTAGGGTTTAAAAGGGGATGGCCCACATGTCGACCACTCATTAGAGTTTACTAACCATCATAGTTAGTCTTACTAATTAATCATGGTTAGTGCTAATGATGCAGGAACAGTTACCTCCTTGGCCGAATGACAGCGAAGCTCACTGACAGCGAGAGGGACTATGGCTATCAGCGATGAGGACCAAAATGGGGCTCTTGGGTCCACGCGCACCTCCGAGCAAAGTGGCACAACCCACTTTGGCCTTGACGGCCACCACGATGAGCAAAAGGGTGGTGGTGGCCGACGAATGGCACAGCGGCGCCATGGGCCATTAGGGCCCAATTCCTCACCATGAGAGTGACTAGAGGGGAGGGGAATTCACTGGAATCAAAGGGAGAGCTCGAGGACGGTGGGGTAGGGCTAGCGGTGGAAGACTGATGCGCTGGGAGCTGGCTTTGCAGGGGAGCTTGCCAAAGTTGGGGAGGAAGTCGAGCCGAGGTCGAGGAAGCCTCGAGGTCTCCTGGTGATGATTCAACCAAGAGCTATTGGACGGAGGGGTGATGAGTCGATGAAATGGCAGGGCACCAGAGTTGGAGAAGAGGAAGGTCACCAACGAGCTGCAATGAGCCAGGGGCCAATTAAACAGGGTGAGAGGGTGGGAGCATGGTAATCATGAAGACACGCCCGTCTAAAAGCATGTAGGTCTCTAAAAATTGTTTTAGTAATTAATGATAATATGTGAATATAGGACTAACATGTTTATTGAGTATTTGAAAGGCTTTGTTCCAGTTATGAATGTGATAACATGAAGATGCATGCTAAAGGAGAACATGAAGTTCAATTGGCTCAAGACAAAGATATAAGTAGTCTAGAATCCCTTGTGATTTTACCGGTATTTTGAGAAAAGGATGGAAGATCTTATTATAGCTTAGATGTCGTACTATTAAGATAGATTATGACTAGTAGCTTGATAGAATATTCTTGTGCCATTTGGAACAAAATAGGATCATGCATGCACTTAGAATTTAAATTGATAGCCAACTTTGCATTCTCAGAAAAATCGGTAGTGCTGGAGTTTACATGACGGTACTACCGCTCAGCGATATGATCGGGAAGGTAGTGTGGTACTACCGCAACCCAGCAGTACCGAGATTTAGTTGGCAGTACGTTTTTTCCAATGAGTAATCTTTGAAGCACATTTTCTTCCCTAGAAAATGGTAGTACCAAAGTTTACATGGCGGAACAATTGCTTAGCGGTATGATCGCAACTCTTGAGCGATACTACCACATACCGGATGTTTTAGATGATTGTGCAGTACATTTTTTTCAGAGAGGACTAGTTTTGGTCCTCAGTGTAATACCACTAAATTGCAAAAGAGAGAATAAAGGAATGACAGAAGGGTTTTGCCGTCAGACCTATTGGCTTTTAAAATGTCGAATAAGTAACACTCGCAGAGGTCCCAGACCATCCAAGGACGGTCGGCACCATCTAGAGAGCCGAATAAAAGTAGCGCTCTCAGAGGTTCCCAGATCGTCCAGGGGCAGTCGGCACCGTCTCGCGTTATGGATTTTCGTCATCCGGCAAGAAATTCCATTCTTACCATTTTACCAACTTACCTGCCGCAGTAGAAAAGCACCAAATAGTGTAAGGCTGCCATTGGACCAAAAAGTCCATGATGCCCATAACCAACCAAGGCTAAAGGGGAAGGGCAAAAGTGGCATTTCACAAGGAGAGTGATGGCCATGCCTCTTAAGTAGACAAGCCATTTCACCTACTCAACTATTTTAGCCACTCCCCATTTCTTCACTTCTGTCACAGCCAGAACCAAGCCAAGCACCATTTCAGTTTTCCTCCCTCAACCGAGAGGAAGAGAGAAAGCAGAGGGAGCAAGGAGGAGAGGAGATCCCAACGGAGCTCAGATGATGTCGTCGATAGCATCCAAAGGAGACCATCCACGACCACCGAGAACTGTACCCCGGCCTTCGTCAACAACCACTTCCGTTTCTAGTCCCGTAAAACAAGTAGGTTGCCCATCCCCCATGTTTATCCAACACGGTCACACAAGAACAGCACTTGAGCACTCATGGCACCACACTAGCATGTGTAAAGAAGAGAGGGGAGTAGGGCAGAGTGTACCTAGGTGAATCCGTGCCGAGGATCGGCACCGGTGGTTGGGGAGCCATGTGGGTAGTGGAAGCCAACGGCGGCCTGGGGGCCAAACCCATAGTGTGGCTTTGGCTGAGCAACATGGGAATTGGAGCTGAGGTCGAAGGCGCAGATGGCCACGGTCAGAGCCGAGGGTGACGGTCGAAGGCCGTACCGACTGAGCAGCGGTGCCAGCGCCTCGCCACCGTGCGCGTACCGGGGAGAAAGCGGGTTTGTCCCTGGTTGGCCGCATCCGAGGCAAAGACCGTGAGAGGTGGCCGGATCTGGCCCTGGCAAACCAGATCTGGGGAAGACGGCGCCGGATCTGGCCATGGCCAGTTGGGTTTGGAAGTAAGAGAGAGGAAGGGAGAGGGGAGGAGTGAGGAGAAGGTGGGGGCGTGCGAAGGTCGACCGGCGGCGAGCCCGAGCTCGGTCGCACGCCGCCACACCGCCGCATCACCTGAGAATTGCCAGACCGAGCGGTTGGGGCAAAAGAGGAGAGAGAGGACCGCGGGAGAGTCGTGGAGAAGGAGGGGTGGCCGGCGGCGAGCACAGGGCCGGCAAGCCCCAAGCTCGGTCGTGCGTCGCCGCGCCTCCTGGGGGAGCGCTCGAGCGTAGTTGGCGAGAGAGGGGGTGAGAAATGGGGAGGGGATGAGGCCATTCGGCTGAATAAGATAAAGAGGTGAGAGAAGAGGAGTTCGGCTGGGTAGTAGAGAAAAGGAAAGGAAAAAAAGAGAGAGAAAGAAAAAAAAGAGAAAAGAAAAGGAAAAAATAAGAAGAAAAGAAAAGAAAAGAGGAGAAAAAGAAAAGATAAAAAAAGGGGGTTTGGTACTTGCATGACGGGTTCTTAGCCCCGGGCATTTTACGCCAGAATCAGGATATGCGTGTAGTGTCGTCGTCGCCCATTTAATCTCTGGTTTCGTTATGATATGTTAAGTCGGATTAATTGCTTGTTCAGGTGGAGGTCCTGAGTCGACGTCGTCCTCACGTCGCTTCGCCCCGCTTGGCTAACAGGCAAGTGCATGGTAGAACAATAGACCATAGAGTTTATGAATACGCGATGTCTACATGGTGTGATAATGTTTATGTGGAAATGTGATGATTACTTGACATGATGCTTATTTATGTATGACAGTGATAATGACAATGGGCATATGCATTTGCATCATGTGCACTCAAGAGTGAGGGCGGTGAGAAAGTCCCTAGGTACGAGTAAAGCTAGCGGACTAATCCGGAGTGCTCTTGAGTAAGACCTACTTCGGTAGGCCTTCACGGGAGTGGAGAGATCCCCGTGCCGATATGGGCGGGCCCAAGATTATGGGTGAACATCGACGGGTGTTCACTCGGCAATACCGGTATTTGCAATGTGATGAACAAATGTGCATGTAGAGTAGGGTTGTATTGCATTGATAATCTGGCAATGTTGGAACACGAAAATGTATGTGGAGTATGTACGGTCAATGTGGAACCATGAGAATGGTGATATGAGCATGACAATGCATACGGAGTATGTTATGGTTGGTTAAATTGCTTACATGTTTTGATAGTATTTATCATCCTAATATGTACTTGCTGAGTCTTTGGACTCACCCTTGCTTTGTTGTTTTTGTTAGGAGACTGCTGAGGACGTCATACTCGGGCGGGAGTAGCACATGAATAACTTCACGTACTTGTAGCACTTCACATATCAGCTTTTGTTGGTATGTGTAATTCACTAGTAAGCTAGAATTGTTGCTTAAAAACGGTATGGTGTAAGTGCTCTGCTTTATGAGTAAAGTAGAGTTTGCTTAAAATGATTAGCAGATATTTAAAAATGGTATTGTAATGCAATGATGGTAGCACTCTAGACCCAGAGGATGGGTGGGGTGTTATAGTTGGTATCAGAGCTGGCGTTAGGTCCGTGGTAAAGAGATTTGACAACTTAGCTTAATTATTCAATTAAAAATTTGACTTAGGCCTAATAATAAAATTTGAGACACTTTGGTGCACAATAGGATGGGTTTGGGTCCTGCATTGCATTTTCGTTTTCGTTAGCTCTAATGTTGATTTGTGCTGTTGAGATGGATATTTGCCGGCTTATTGTGTGATTGGCTATCTGTATTGAACAGAGATGCTGAGAGCTAGAGGACACAGGCGTGGCTGTGGAGGTCGAGGCCATGGTTGTGGCCGTGCCCAAGCGGAGCCACCGCTTGAGGTTCAGCAGGAGGCACCTGGTGCAGAGGTTGCTTCCTCTAAGCAGTCCGTAGCCAGAGATCCGACAAGGTCTTCGGCCTTGTTGCAGGAGTTTGAAGGAGTTCAAACATGACTTAATAGTTGGCTTGAAGGACATGAAGTTTGAAAAAAAAAAGAATATATAGTGCTTACTAAGCCAAGAAGTAAATTGCAAATTCTCATCCTTTCAAAAGTATCATGTCAACTTCTAAACTATTAGAGCTCTTACATATGGATTTATTTGGGACAACAACCTATAAGAGCATCGATGACAATAGCTATTGTTTAATGATAGATGATTAGATATACATGGGTATTCTTCTTACATGACAAGGCTGAAGCCTCTGGCTTTTTAAAAAGTTTTGCAAAAAGGACTCAAAATTAATTTGATTTCAAAATAAAGAAAATCCATAGTGACAATGGCTCCGAGTTCAAGAACACTAAAATTGAAGATTTTTATGATGAATTTGGAATAAAGCATGAGCTTTCTACCACTTACACTCCAAAACAAAATGGAGTTGTAGAAAGAAAAATCAAACATTAATCGAAATGGCTGGGATATTTCTTGATAAATATAATACTTTTGATAGTTTTTGGGCGGAAGCAATTAACACCGCATGTCATACTATAAATCGCATTTACTTGCATCGTCTTTTAAAAAAGACTTCATATGAGATTCTCATTGGAAGAAAACTGAACATCTCTTACTTTCGAGTATTTGGTCGCAAGAAAAGGTGTTCATCTTTCTAAGTTTCAAAGTCGATGTGATGAAGGTTTCTTATTTGGTTATTCTTTAAATAGCAAAGCTTATCGTGTCTTCAACAAAAACTCTGGTTTAGTTAAAGAGACATATGTTGTTCCATTTGATGAGACTAATGGCTCTCAAGAAGAGTAAAAAAATTAGATGATGTAGGTGATGAAGGGTTAAAACAAGCAATAAAGAATATGCAAATTAGAGATATCAAGCCAAAGGAGGATTCAAGTGAATCACCTTCATCAAAACAAATTGAAACCCCCTACCTCTTCCACAACAAGCAACGTTCAAGAAATCAATTTGGAAGACAAAGGAGAACAACCTTCAACGTTACCGCCAAAGATTCACAATGCAATTGCGAAGGATCATCCAATATATTAAATACTGTGTGATATGACTAAGGGTATTCAAACTCGATCTCATGTAGCTTCATTTTGTGAACATTATTCTTTTATTTCCTCCCTTGAGCCAAAACTTGTAGATGATGCACTAAATGATTCGGATTGGGTGAATGCAATGCATGAATAGCTTAACAACTTCACCCAAAATGATGTTTGGACATTGGTAGAAAGACCAAATGAGCACAATGTAATTGGCACAAAATGGGTCTTCCAGAATAAACAATATGAGAATGGAGTTGTGGTAAGAAACAAGGCAAGTTAGTCGCTCAAGATTATACTCAAATTAAGGGTTTAGATTATGATAAAACATTTGCACCTGTAGGTAGATTTGAGTCTATTCGTATATTACTTGCATTTGCATCAAGTTTTGATATCAATTTATTTCAAATGCATGTTAAAAATACATTTTTAAATGGAAAGATTATCGAACTTGTTTATGTTGAACAACCTCCCACATTTGAAGATCTTAATATTCCTAATTATGTGTATAGATTCTCCAAGGCACTATATGGCTTAAAATAGGCTCCTAAAGTATGGTATGAGCACCTTCAAGATTTTCTACTTTCAAAATGATTTAAAATTTAGAAGGTTGATACAACTTTATTATAAAAGTTATAGATGATGATTTCTTTGTATGTCAAATTTATGTTGATGATATCATATTCAGGTGAACTAACCAAGACTTTTGCAAAGAATTTGGTGATATGATGCCTAGGGACTTCAAATCAAACAACTCAACGATGGAACATTTATAAGCCAAATGAAGTATGTCAAGGACTTAATCAAAAAGTTTGGTATGGAATATGCAAAACACATCAAGACCGCTATGGAGACAAATGACTATCTTAATCTCAATGAAGGAGGTAAACCTGTAGATTTAAAGGTTTATATATCTATGATTGGTAGTTTACTTTATCTTACCGCATCTAGACCCGACATCATGTTCAGTGTTTGCATGTGTGCATGTTTTCATGCATCACCAACAGAGTGTCATTTGACTACCGTAAAAAGTATTCTAAGATATTTAAAGCATTCCTCCTGCATTGGCTTATGATATCTTAAAAGTGCTAAATTTGATTTAATTGGATATTCAGATTCCGATTATGCGGGTTGTAAAGTGATAAAAAGCACCTCGGGTAGTTGTTAATTGTTTGGAATGTCTTTAGTTTCATAGTCTTCCAAGAAATAAAATTTCATAGCACATTCTACCACTGAAGCCGAATATATTTCTACTGGTAGTTATTGTGCTCAATTATTATGGATGAGACAAATTTTGATGGATTATGAAATTAAATTTGATAAATGCCTCTATTTTGTGACAATGATAGTGCTGTGAAAATAGCTAATAACCTGGTCCAACACTCAAGAACCAAGCATATAGATATACATCACCATTTCTTGAGAGATCATGTGAGCAAAGGAGCTATTGTAGTTAGCCACATTCAGACCGAAAACCAATTAGCGGATATTTTCACCAAACCATTAGATGAAAGCCGCTTTTGCAAGTTGAGGAATGAGTTAAATATTATAGACTATTCAAATGTTGCTTGAACTTATGTCTCTTGCATTTAGTCCTAATTGATGTCTTTTGGAGCTTTTAAAAAAGTATTTTCAAATATTTTCCAAAAAGCCTCTACGTTCATAAAAACTATGTTCATGAGTATTCCTATATCTTTCTCAATTCATAATGATCCTAAATGATATTTATTTGAGTGCAAAACTAGGGATCATTTGCATATTTCTCAATATTCCATGTTCTTTTCCTAAAGTTCCAGAAAAATTAGAACTACCGCTGTACAAATCACAGTACTATCGCTCTACGGTACTCCGGTGTGCAAAATGTGGAACTACCATTCCCCGGTAGTACCAACGTTGAAACTACGGTTCTACCATGTCAACTGGTGTAGCACATTAACTGCCGCCAGTTTGGGTTTTATCCCCCTCTCTCTCTCTCTCACCAGAGTAGTTATTCTGCATTTGCCCGTACACCTCTTTCTCTCTCTCTCCTCAAGAGCTCCTCAAAAACCCTCTCTTGAATCTCCAAATCTGTTTGGGTTTTCTTTTATTCTTGTTGATTTCCTGCAACCTATGGGTTCATCTCCCTCAACTCTCAATGTAAAATGCTTCATCTCCTCTCTTTTTACCTGCCTTGGAACGCTAGGTCAAGAATTAGGGTAAATTAAAAATGTGAATGTTTTTGTTCGTGATTCTTCAACAAATTGGTAGAAATAGTCTCTCTTGATATATATGCATCCATTCCAGGGATTGAATCCCCTAGAGACTTCAAAATTTTCACACATTAACCTGCCCTAGAATTGGTTCAGAGAAAGCGATACTACCGCTCGTATATGCGAAACTACTGCATTGCGGTCGTACCGGCCAATGAACAGTAGTACTTACACATTCTGGTACTACCACACATTGAACGTCGGTACTACCATTTTCCTGAAAAAAACATATACTTCATTCTATTCAATCTTAAACCTATTTGTTTGATTCCTAACTACTCCTTGTGATCTATTCTCTGATTGAAGATGGTTCGGACCAAGAACACTACTCATAAATTTTATAGGGGTCCGAGAACCCGTCCACCTCTCACCGATCAATCGTTCTCTCATCCTTCACCGCTTGCAGTCGACGCTCCTCCTCAAATCAATCTAGAGGCTGTTCAAAAAGACATGGAAAAGGTCCTACTCCTGAGACTTGAGTCAAAAAGTGAGGATAGCTCAACTCAAGTAGCAAGTGCTTCTGATGAGGAAAGGGAAGAGCCTAAGGAGCAGCTAGTTAATTTGAGGACAATCACTGCAGATGAATACGCTGCATTACGTCACAAAAATCAGTTTGTGCTTCCAAAGACTTCCACAAATCCAAAGTTCCATACAAAATTTCAGGAAATGGTCTATGAACAAATGTATGGCCCTAACAGATAGTTTGCAAATCACAAATATGTTGATTGGGACCATCTAGACTCTCTTGATAAGTATGATGGCACTTATCAGTTGTTCCAAAGGGCCGATATTCATCAGTTAGTTGAATTAAAATGTGACAACAATGAGGAGATAATAATATAATTTTATGCCACTCTGTATGTATCTCCAGACTTCGTTCATATGGCTTGGATGATAGGAACCACCTACGTGGACTACCATAAGAATGAGTTTGAGCTAACTCTAAGGACAAATTCTAACAATTATGAGAAGGTATATGATAGGCCTGCACTTCTAGTTCCAGCCTGGACAAAGTATTATGATCAGAATGTCAGATATACTCTAGGCAAGCTAGCTAGCCTCCTGCTTATTCTGAGTTTGGTCAACAGGATTATTAATCACACCATTCTTTGGGAATTATGATGATACTCGAGGTCATGCTTAGAACGTCATAGACAACATCATGAATGGTAGAAGATTCAATGTTGTTGATCTTATTCCTAGAGAAATTGCCTCCTCCAAAAATGACAGAGTCAAGAGGATCAACTATGCTCTCTACATTATGGCTCTGATTATTCGGAAGACCAGATATCGTGGAGGCTTGGGGTCCATCCACAAGCCCTACAAGCCATGTGAGGGTCCTCCCATCCCTGTGCTCAATAGAAAGAAGCACCAGAAGAGGAACATGTTTCACTCTCATAGATATACTCTACGGTGCTAAGGATAGAGGGACATCAGTCTGAGACCTCAACTCATCTTGCATCTCTGAATGCTACAATTTCATCTCTTGGGGACCAAGTGTCCTCTTTGGAGCATGCCGTGGCTCATACTCCCTCTCCTGTACGATATGGCCATCGTCATCGCCGTGATCCTTCGCCCCAGGGCCCTCAGGAGTAACCTTTTTGGTATTTTGATGCCAAAGGGGGAAGTTAAAGATAAGAAGAAAGGGGAGAAGAAGAGGAGCACATGGAGGAAGAAGCCAAACTACTATCTATGCTATTATATATTTACTATATATTTGTCTTGTGATGTAATGAACATGTGAAATTTATTTTTATGGTCTATGTATTGTGCACATGTCTTATTTATGTTTATATTATGTTGAACTTGGATTTATGGTTAAAGTCAAGAATTGCATTTTCTATCATGTGCTTAATTGTACCATTGCATTATTAACTCTCTCAAAGTTCAACAAACAAAAGAAACTCCACCAAATATTTCCCAAAAATCTCTACATGTGCTTGCAAAGTAACCTACCATTTATATGCACATGTTTAGGGGAGCTCTCTTTGAAATTACTTTAGAAAAACAAATAATTCTTAAAAATCCTTTGAGCTTATTGCAAGAATTACTTATTTCTCAAAGTCACAATAAGAATATACAACTCGTTTTTCAACAAGAGGTATATTCAAAACTTTATATCTCTCACATATTGATTGTGTTGTCATCAATTATCAAAAAGGGAGAGATTGAAAACATATAGACCCCTAAAAATTATTTTGGTAATTAATAACAATATGTGAATATGGGACTAATATGTTTATTGAGCATTTAAAAGGCTTAGTCCCAGTGACGAATGTGACAACATGAAGATGCATGCTAAAGGTGAACATGAAGTTCAATATGGCCTAAGACAAAGGTATTAGTAGTCTAGGATCCCTTTTAATTTTATCGGTTTTTGGAGAAAAGGATGGGAGACTAGATTATAGGTTAGATGTCGTACTATTAAAAGGGATCATAACTAGTAGCTTGATAGAATGTTCATATGCCATTTGGATCAGTCTATGATCATACATGCACTTAGAATTTAAATTGATAGACAATTGTACATTCTCAGAAAACTTGGTAGTACCGGAGTTTACACAATGATACTATCACTGACCGGTATGACTGGGAATGTAGTGCGGTACTACCGCAACTCAGAAGTACCGAGATTTAGTTGGCGGTACGCTTTTTCTAGAGAGTAACCTTTGAAGCACATTTTCTTCCCTGGAAAATGGTAGTACCAGAGTTTACATGGTGTAACTACCGCTTAGTGGTATGACCGCAACTCTTGAGCAGTACTACCGCATACCAAAAGTTCTGGATGATTGTGCGGTAAGTTTTGTTTTTAGAGAGGACTAGTTTTTGTCCTCGGGATGAATGGTAGTACTGCACCAGAAATCGGAACTACCGCATTTACAACAGCGGTAGTACGATGTCACAAATTCAACGGCTAGTTCAGAGCATTTAATTCATCTATTATAGCCGTTACTGTACAGTTGAAGGGGTGCGATAGTATCGGTCTTATAACGGCAATACTACCGCTTGTGTTGAAAATTCAGGATCCTTCCCCTCCAACGGTCAAATTGGTTGGTAGGAGGTATAAATACCTCCCCACCAGTTCAAGGACATAAAAAGAGACTTCATTTAACATCCTTAAGAAAACAACACACTCTTCACACCTCATATTCATTTGTTGCATTTATTGTGAGGTAGTTGGGCAAATTCAAGTGCATTCATTCTAGTTGATCCGTTGGCACTTGAATTCCGTCAAGCGAAGGTTGTGGTTTATTACTCTTGGTGTTTGCTGGTACTTAGACGGCTTGGTGGGAGTTTGCGCGGTGATATCTTTAAGAAGATTGTGAAGAGGCCCAGCGCCAAAATTGTGAGTGGCTCGGTGTTTGCCATCTCCAGAGTGGAGGAAGAATAACCATTAGTATAATCGAGGAGAATGGCTTAATTCATGGAGCCGGTCCAAGTCACGTTAGCTTTCCTCAATGTGGACTAGTGAAGACCAGCAAGCCTTCGATACCACGACAAAAACATCGTGAGTCATCTCTTGGTTACTTCTTTACCTCTACTTTCTACATTTATATTTCTAGCAAATTGAGATTGTTGAGATTATCATATTTACTTGTACTAGAAATATATTTGTAGAGACTTGTCTCTTGGTGCTTAGCTCTGCTAGAATTGAGTAGGTCTTTAAGTTGCAATATAAACCTTGCATAGTTCTAAAATTATTAAAATTAGTTTTAGAAAGCAAGAATTTTTAGAACCTCCTATGCACCCCCTCTAATTGGTCATCCTTGATCCTACACTGACGAGGCACGAGACTCACCGGAGGAAGCTACCCATGGCGATGGCTATAGGGAGGCTCGGTGGTGGACTGGTGGTGAAGGCGAGCTCGGAAAGGCAGGAGGAACCGAGGGGAGGTAGGAGAGACGGGGGGAGAAGGAGCTAGCTCAGAGGGGGTAGCTAGGCAGGGAGGGACAGGGTTAGCTCGGTGCGAAGGTACAACCACGGGGAGGGAGCTAGCGCAAAGGGGAGGAGTATAGCTAGCTCGGCGGACATAGCGCGGCCAACACGCGGGCCGAGACAAAGAACAGGGATTGGGGAGGAAAAAGATAGAACAGGGGAAAGGAGGGAGGAGCCGAGTGGGGTGAGGGCCACTAGGCCGAAAGAGAGAAGAGGCTAGGAGGAGAAATGGGCCGGGGCCAAAGAAGTTTTTAAAAAATTTGTGAATTTTTGAAATTTAAGCAAATTTTGAAAAACCAAAATTTGAAAATTTAACTCAAAGTTGAATTTTACATAGGCACACGAACATTCCTAAAAATGGGATGTTACAGCTACTTAGAGAGTTTGTCCTTTATAAGTTGGGCCTTAAACAATAGGCTCTAGTTAGTACTTCCTGATCTCTAAGAGCAGGTACAATAAGGCTTAGTCAGCAGGCTATAGCAAATATAATATCAACAAAATCTTATATGGCAGAGAGAGAAAGGAAGAGAGAGAAGGAAGCTGGCTACTAAATTATAGCTAGCTATATCACGTAAAAATATGCATTTCACTCTTTTACACGTGGGGCCAAATAGTTATTGTAATAGCTACCTTATTGTATGAACTATTTTTTTGAAGGCTATAGATGAAGGCTATAGATGAAGTGGACAAGTGTTATAGCCACTAGTTGACTATACTATTGTACTTGCTCTAAGTGAAGGCATGCCTTGGGTGGTCCCACCAGCCACGCGCATGGGTCAAGGCATATTGAATTGCGCCCTGAAAAGTGATTTACTTCTGTGATATTTGGTTGTGAACTGATGTGCAAGGCATATTGAATTGCGCCACAACATCTCCACGTTGTTACAAGGATTTTCTTGCTCATTTCTGCTATTAATTAGTCATTGCTTCTTCACACACAGGCTACATAGGCACATAGCTTCCACACGAGGCAGCTTACCATCTACTCCGTTTTACAACATTAGTTCCACGTGCACAGTACCAGAGCTAGAAAATTTATACCGGAGATGCACCATTGATGCTCAAATATAAAGCTATTAAGTCTATATGTTCTTTTTTAAGTGACATTCTAGAATCTGTAACGACAAACTTACTAAAGTCTGATCTCTAAGAGAGCGCACTCACGTGTGTATGCCTAGTGGTGTGTATACGCGTGTGAGGCTTTCTTATAATCGAAAACAAAATAAAACACTTTTATAACAGTCACATGGTGTCATATAATATAAGCAGAGAAAAATATGTGTCACGCTGTCTACAAAATCTAAAGAGAGAGTATAGAATATAATTTGTATCTAACGCCCTCAAGCATTATTAAACTACAATAAAATCTAAATTTAATTGAAATATATAGCAAGAAAAAGCATATAGACAATTTTCAAAGATTTTGAGAGTACCCATGTATACTGAGCATACCCTTGGCTCCCCATGGACGCGCATCCTTAGGAGACATAAAATTTAAGTAATAATTGATGAAATTAGCTCATACTTGCTTCTGTTAGATAGATATAATACTAATTTATCTAACATGAACAAATATAATTTTATTTTATTAAATATTACTTAAATAATATGTCTCTTTGGTATACTCATCGGACCAATATTATCAAACAGAGGGAGTAACAGATAACACAACCCAGATACGTGTTTCTAACAGCAAGTGGAAAAACGATGCTTAACAGGAAAGCATGACAAAACAAAACTGTGAACATTCAAGCTGAGAACTACAACTGATTAGCCTACCTTAGAACTAGCTTCAACATGAAAACAGAACAATGCACTTGAAATTAAAACTGATTGGTTCTGAAACGGTACAAATTAAGATTCTTTGATATTCTGCTCAAAACACTGAAAAAGTTCCAGGAGAATCAAACATATCATGCAACACTCTTGTCATATGAATTGCGTAACTTTGTATAAATTTCAACTTGTAGAATGTTCAATAAGGTGCATGAGTAAACAAATGAACAGGCGTACATAAACCGAAACAACCTGGTACGAGCATATGCCACTAATGATGAGCTAGTTACATGTAATATCTGTCAACACCAGTGGACTTTTGTCTGGCAGTGGATCTTCGTCGTGTGCTTCATTATTGTTTATCTCCACGTTGGCGTTGCCCCGATTGAAGCAACAGAAGAAAGAGGTGTTATTCCCAGAGCTACGGCAGAACAACTTCCAAGCTGCCGCTCCAAGCAATCCAGCAACAAAAACCGGAACCACGGTCTTCAGCGGCAAAGTCCACTTTGAGGGTTTCCTATCGTCAGAGATCGTCGTTCTATTGTAAATTGCAGGATTTGGCATGGGTTCCGTTGTGCAAAAGCTTGGCTCGACAACCTGGTAGACGCCTTTGCTCGCTAGGAGAAAGGCACATGAGTAAACAAAGTTTGTGTTTCAGAGAAAAAGTAATTAAGTAAAAGACATCGACAATACCTTCCATACAAGCCGGGATCAACAGACCCTCCGTAGACATAACCACCAATTATAGATGCAGATGCAATGTCCTCACTGACATGAAGGTCCTCATATGCACCCGGTCCATAGTTTCCACCCTTCGATATCAAATCAAATACTTCGTACTTTTCAAGCATATGTGGAGATTAAAGTGTTAGAGAAAAGAGGAGAAATCATTAAGTGTATAGGTACAGGAAAGAGGGCACAAACTTGGAATTGTATCTCTAATTCATGTTGCCAAACTGGAATAAGAGGTAGGAGATAAGAACAAGACAGAGAAGGCAAGTTTCCTATTCTTAAGTCATTTGCTTTCATTTTGCTGCAAATGAATTTTTTTGTAAAATAGAGATATTCTATGAGCAATTCTGTAATTTTCATAGGTGGCATTCTACCTACTGAATCTGTTCAATTGAAAATAAAACTTGATAATTGCAGCGTTCACAGTACCTCACCATTGTCTGCACAGTAGAAGTAGAAAGGCTTCTTTGAATCAAAACTGCATCTCGAGGGTTTTCTAAGACCCAAGGCCCAAATTTCTGGTTGTAAGTTGCTATCTTTAGAATAAGGCTTGTCACTTGGAACGGAATAGTTGCCCCATAAGTTTTGGTAAGTGCTATTACTCAGCCCTGGAAAGAACAAAAAGTTTTGAGTAAAGATGGCACAAACACTTTTCTGTTATGCAGTTTATAAACACTTTCTCCACCTTCCACTTCTCACCCTACAAGTGGGCAAGAGATGTAAAAATACATGAAGTAAAGGTTGATATTCTTTTCCTAACTAAAAAAATTGTACATTGCAATCCCCATTTTGCAATGCACAGTTTTTTGCACTGCTATATGGATGGCATCATTAAGACATTGTATAAAGCTGCAGCACAAAATGTCATGATCTTCATAACGTAATAATAACTTCAACCATCTTGTCGCATGGTCATGCTTTACATCTTCTAATTGTTTCCTTCGGCTAGTTAGAGAATGTCCATACATTCCTGCATAGTTCCCTCGGGAAGTTCGATTTTTCGAGGGTGGTTGTACCATAGTTTTCTATTTATGCATTCCTGCATAGACTAGCTATCGCAGAGGCTCTATCAATAAGGCCTACTTCAGCACTGACAACACAAGCAACCACCGATACACGAGTTTTTTGCTATTATAGTACCCTCTAAGTTGGGCTTCGCTGAAACGGTACTTATACCGTGGGCTTCTCCCAAATAGTACCCTTGTTGTTAACACCTCTCCAAAATAGTATTCTCAGGGATTTGAACTAATTTTCATTTGATTTTTGAATTTTAACTCCTTCATATGACTAAACTGCCCCTGCTCATTTTGCGTACAAAGATTGATAAAGTAATGATAAAAGTAAAGAAAATGATCAAGTAATAATAAAGCAGAAAATTTTGATAGTGAAGACAGGGTCTTGCCCTTGGCGTGTGGTCCGATCACACCTGCCGCGTACGTGATCCGGTTGCCCCTGCCGACGTGCGAACGTCCCTGGCTGGCGTGCGATCGTCCGTGCCCTAGGGTGCGCGCACTCCCGTGCGATCCTTGTCGCGCTCTCGCCTGGCGTTGACGGCGCCGCGCCGAGTATTCCGATCGGTCAGTCGGCGTGCCGCCGTCGCCAATGAAACCCAACGATGTGAAAAGAAGAAAATAAAAGTGATTAGGGTTAAACAAAATGAGCAGGGGATTCACCAATTGGGGAGTACAAATTCGAAAATCAAATTATTTGAGTTAAAATCCCGGAGAATACTATTTGAGAGAAGTCTTAAGTACAAGAGTACTATTTTAGAGAAGCCCACGACGTAGATACCGTTTCGTCGAAGCCCAACTTAGAGGGTATCATAATAGCAAAAAACTCCCGATACACAGCATGGATTACAGCACCGGGGCGTGACGGTTTCTGAATCCTTCTGTACACTTTCGGCAGGACCAAACGCAACCACAGGAACATTCGTCATTCGGGCGTGATTTTTTGGAAGATCAGATCGCACCATTTGCAAGATCGCAATAGCAAGAAGAACAAGATCCTCCTTAAATCTCATTCTCATGATCTCATCAGACTCACCACAGAAGCACTCAAACACAGAATCACTAGTTCACTACACTGCACATTTCAGAGTAAAAGCCAGTACTCATCACTCACCAGAATACTAGATCCAGATCAGCGCCCACCGCCCGGGGCGCTAGCGTCAGGCGCCTGGTGAAGTGGTGATGCCCGTCAGCACTCAGCCGCCTCTCCAAGCCGCCCACCGCCACTCGGCAGCGCGGAACACCGTCGGCCCGTCGCTCGTCCATTTTTTTTTTTGAACTCGGAAAACTTGTTTCCTTTAGACACTATCTCCAGCCAGATCACTGGAGACCAAGCTGGAAACAAAGGTGGGGACTTGGCTCATGAACACCATCGAGCCAGAGCTAACCACGCTCGCCCCATACATTGCAAGGCGGTCAGCCACCTTGTTGCAATTTCTCGGGCAATGCCGAATGCTGCAATAATCGAAGGATGAAACAATAAAATCTCTGACTTGCTTGAGGAGGCTTCCATGCACACTTTGATCAAGATCCAGCGAAGTCAAGCCCCAAACCAGTGCCGGACGATCGACTCGATAATTCTTGACATTCCCAATTGCGCTATCCTCTGCAGACTGTACAAAGCAGCCAGAGCTTCGGCTTGGAGCGGGCTGTCCACTCGCACGTGATTGCCACACCCAAGGAACTCACCAAAGATCGTCCCTTGCGATGAAACTCCATCCTCCCTGACCCGAACCAGCTTTGAAGGAGCCATCAATATTAATCTTGTAAAATCTTCAGCGCGGCACGCAAACTTTGAGGTGACTTGTCACGACTTTTCTTTGTTTTCCTTCCTTTTCAAATTCTGACACATAGAAGGAAATTAGTGAACAGGCCTCAGAGCATGTTACTCTTTTTTCCCCAGCATTAACCTTATTCCTCACCGACCACCACCTCCATAAGAGAACCACAATTTGTAGCTGGGTTGGCTGTGGAAAGGACCAGATTTTCCTTAGTATATCTCGCCCAGAATGACAAGCTGCTAAGATATTGCGATATTCCTCTAAGTTCAGCCCTCTCCAGCACTCCTTTACTTCTTTACATCTAAAAAAGAGATGCCCACAATCTTCATCCAATCTGTGACACATGAGACACAGGGTATCCTCCTTCATCCCTCTACGACTCAAATTCCGCCAGACCGCCAGACTATTATGAGCAACACGCCACAAAAACATTTTCACTTTGTTTAGGACCTCCATACTCCAAATTTTATCCCACCTGAACAGGGAGTCCCCATCTGGGCCTGGCTCAGAACATGCTGCATCTCTACCCAGCTCATTCTCCCTAGTCTGAATCGCCAACCTATACGCTGACTTAACTGAGAAGATCCCCTTTTTTCAAAGTGCCATGCCGGTCTATCCTCCATATCATGGTTCACTCTCAGTCTCAGGATGGCCTCAAGATCAAACTCGAGAAAACGCCCCGCACTAAGGTCTCATCCCATGATCCCAGGCTCGGATCCATCAAATCAGCCACCTTTGTCAACACCGTTGTCCCCCTATTTGTAACAGGGCATCTTGTACTGCCATGAGGAATCCAAGGATCCGTCCAGATATTCACCGACTCACCATTGCCAATGCGCCAAATGAGCCCTTGTTTCAGCAGATTCACCCCTTTGAGGATACTCCTCCAAGTGTACGAAATCCCATCCTGCACCGCGCATTGCAGGATACTACCATTGGGGAAATATTTTGCTTGAAGCACTTGGGCACACAATGTCTCCGGGAAAACCAGGAGCCTCCACGCTTGTCTAGCCAGCATGGCCAGATTGAACAAATAAAGATCTCGAAAGCCCAATCCTCCCTTACACTTAGGAAGTGTCAGCTTATCCCATGCCAACCAATGAATCTTGTTTTTCTTATCATTCTGGCTCCACCACCACCTGCTAATCATAGAGTTCAACTCGTCGCACAGCCCTTTTGTCAGCTCAAAGCAGGACATAGCATAGGTTGGGATTGCTTGGGCCACGGCCTTTACCAGAATTTCCTTGCCAGCCTTAGAAAGCAATTTCTCCTGCCACCCTTGAATACGAAGCCAAACTTTCCTCTTTATATACTCAAAAGCTTTCTTTCTTAATTTACCAATAGACACTGGCAGCCCCAAATATCTCTCACTCTTTGCTTCTTGCATGATGTCAAGGACCTGTCTCACCTCATCCTTATCAACAGAGCTAGTGTTTGGGCTGAACAAAACAGAGGATTTATCTCTATTGACCACTTGTCCTGAGGCTCGCTCATATGCCTGTAAAATCCTCTTCAATTCCTGAGCGTCTCCTCCACATGCTCTCATCAAAATCAAAGAGTCATCAGCAAAGAAAAGATGGTTGATCCTTGGAGCTTCCCTGCACACTCTGATACCCTCAATCTTGCCCTCCACCTCTGCCTTCTGTAGCATTGCTGATAAACCCTCCGCACACAGAATAAAAAGATAGGGCGACAGAGGATCCCCTTGGCGAAGACCCCTCTGAGGGAGGATGTTGTTAGAGTATTCCCCATTGACCTTGATACAGTAGTTCACTGTTGTAACACACTTCATCACCTTTTCCACCCATTGCGCTGTGAACCCCAATTTGAGCATCATCTTCTCCAGAAAGGTCCACTCAACTCGGTCATAGGCCTTACTCATGTCTAACTTAATTGCAGCCACCCACTGTTTTCCCCATCTCCTTTGCCTTAGATAGTGTGTGAGTTCATAAGCCAGCAAGACATTATCAGTAATAAGTCTACCAGGAACAAAAGCACTCTGAGAGGGAGTAATGATCTCCGGGAGCACCAGCTTAAGTCTGTTTGCTAGCACTTTGGAGACGAGTTTGTACACTACATTGCATAAACTGATTGGCCTAAGATCCTTCAAAATTTTCGGTGATTTGGTCTTTGGGATTAGAACAATAACAATGTCATTCCAACCTTCCAAGATAGCCTCCCATTAAGCACAAAGAAGCACTTCTTCCTTTACCTTATCACCCACAAGAGACCAGAACCTTCTATAGAAAACCACCGGCATGCCATCAGCCCCTGGGGCTTTCAGCTCACCCATATCCTTCAATGCCACCCAAACTTCGTCACTTGAGAACGGAGCTACCAGATTGTCATTCATTTCTTGAGTAACCTTCTCTTGAACACATTCAAGGACCTCATCAACCTGGGAGCCTGCAGTGGACATAAAAAGTTGCTGGTACCGGTTAGCAATAAAGCTCTTTAGGTGTTTCTCCCCCACCACCCCACCACCCTCATCTTTCAGCTTGCTAATAGAGTTCCGCCTTTTCCTTTCTGAAGCCTGAGCATGGAAGAATTTTGTGTTACGGTCACCTTTGGCCAACCATGTAGAATGAGCCCGCTGCTTCCAGTATACATGTTGCTGGTCCAGGAGGCGTTCAAGCTTATAGCGTTGCACGTGCTCCTTGTTTATATGCCCTTGGGAAATAGAGGCTCTTCTGATCCTCTCCAGCTCCCTTTTTGCATTTTTAACTCTCTTCTCCAAGGCTCCAAGGACCTCCCGATCCCACTGCCACAACTCCCCCAGCACTCGAGATTGGATTTCCATAAGACTAACCCCTCCACCACTGATAGCTTTTTCCCATGCCTCCTCCACCCGCTCACTGCACTCCTCCTCCTCCAACCATCTCGCCTCAAACTTCTTCATGACCTCCAGTGGTTTCCTCCAATGGACCTTTTCGTTCGCACCGGGATCCACAATGATGGGCCTATGGTCTGAGTGCCGAGGATCACCATTAACCACCCGGACCAAGGGAAAACGAGCCTGCCAAGCACTATTCGCCATCGCCCTGTCCAGTCTTTCCCTAGTGTAACTGGACGCATTTTGATGGTGGTTCCTCCAAGTAAAAGCATCCCCCACAAAGCCCAAATCATGCAGGTCACACTCCTCTAGAACATCTCTGAACTTCGCCATACTACTCTCCGCTCTAGGAGCTCCCCCTTCCTTCTCACAACTGAAAAGAATTTCGTTGAAATCGCCACAACACAGCCAAGGGAGCTTACTGCGGTGTAGTAGAATTCGAAGCAACTTCCAAGTTTTCTCCTTTTCTTCACTCCGGGGCTCGCCATAAATCCCAGTAAACCGCCAAGCACACCCATCACCCTCCTTAATTTTGGCATCAATGTGAAACCTAGACCAACTCAGCACCCGCAAATCCACCTCCTTCTTCCAAAACAGCGCCAGTCCACCCTTCGCTCCTACACTATCCTTCACCACCATATTTGGCATGTTTAGCTTCCACTTGAAACCCTCCATCCATTTCTCACCATGTTTTGTTTCAGAAAGAAACAAAACATCGGGGTCCTCCTTCTTCTGGACATCCGAAGACCACGAATCGCCGCCGCTCCCAATCCCCGGCAGTTCCACGCCACAAGCCTCATTGGGACCGGCCGGGCTGACCATGCAGCCCCGCCAACAAGGGATTTTCCTCCCCCATCACCACCTCCACTGGAACAAACTGGAGCTTAGCCTTCTTTCTTACTTCTTCCTCCCCACCAGCATCCTCTCCCCCTCGCTTCCGCGAACCAGACGGGAGAGGAAGCTGTTCCCCCTTCAAATTCCCAAGTTCTCGCGGGCGGCGTTTATAAGAAGTCCTCATCTTTTTTGCCTCACTTACACCAACCTTGGCCTGTTTCAGCTCCTCCACCGGCCTCTCCCCCTCCCTGCTTAACCCTGCTTCCGCAGCCTCCCCTAAAGGCAAAGGACCCACCCCATCCACCTCCATGCCAGCCTTTTCCGAGACCACCGGCAAGACACACTCCTGCACATTGAAACCCCTACCTCCTCCCTCCCCTTCTACCAACCCAGACTCCCCCTTCCCAGCTGCTACCCCCCCCCCCCCGGATCCCCTTCCCTCACCTCCAGGGCCCCCCCACACCCATCCTCCAGCCCCACCACCTCCACCCTGCTCTCCTTGTCAGTACTTGTACTGTCCCCAAAAATTAACTTTTTTGGTACTCCTCCAGTTGTAGTATTGTTAGACAGCATCTTAAGCGGGCTCGACCCATCATCACGAAGCTCATTATCCTCCAAAACCTTCCCCCTGCGCTCTTCCTCATTCTGCTGCAACCTCCTCCCCATCTCTCCACGCCTCCAAGATCCCGATGACTTTTGCTGATGACTACCCCCTGAACTGCTGCCCCCCGACCAACGGCTCCGCTGATCACGTTTCCTCGCCGGAGAGGCCCTCATCCAGTCCCCAAACCGATGATCATGCACCTTCCAAACCTTCTCATCACACTCCTTTTCCACATGACCCAACAGACCACAAGAGTAACAAAAGTTTGGGAGAAAGTCATATCTGAAATTACACCAACAACTTGGCTCACCAGCCCCATTCTCCACCATCACTCCCCTGAACAGCGGCTTGCGCACATCAATTAGAGCTTTAATCCTAAGAAAGCTCCCCACATCCGACCCATCTTCATCAGTTTCTACATCCAACGATTTCCCCACCTTCTCTCCAATCGAACGACCTGTACTTTCATTCATGAGACCTAGAGGCAGATTGAACACACGAATCCATATCGGAATATGGGTAAACTCCAAGTCCTTCAACCTCTTAGTCTCATCAAAATCCACCACAATGAGCAGATCACCTCCAAATTCCACGGCCCTCAATAGCCTCTTCTCTTGCCCCTACCAAGGAAAGCAAAAAGGAACATATTATCCCCCAACTCCTTGCACCGGATTCCTTTCGTCGGACACCAGATTTTACCCAGAGTCTGCACCATCCCTTCCACATATCCAGCCTTCGTCGAGAACAGCTTACCCACCGCTTGAGGGGGTCGACCCGCCTCCCTCGACTCTGACTACCAAGCGCCTTTGACCGCCTTCCGCTCTTCCTCCGTAAGCTTCAGACCCCCCAAGAGGCCCTCCAGATCCTCCGCGCCCTGCTTCCGCCCTTTCTCCATCAACCTCCGGCACCACAGCCGATTCAAAGACCACCCCCTCCCTGCACAGCCTCAACCACAAGCACACCACCACCCACAGCCCCTGGACGCCCCTCCTCCCCGGCCACCTCCTGGCTCACTCCCAGAACCGCTGCTCCAGCCACCACGCCGAGCCGACGGCCTCCCAAAGAAGACACTCCCGGCTCCGCTCTCCCGGATTCGCCACGGCAGCCTCTCCCACAAAGACCGTCGGCTTCCAAAGAAGACGCCCGCTCCAGCCGCCTTCCGCCCCCTCCCTGCGTCCTTCCTCCCCGGCCACCTCTTGGCACACTCCCGGGAGCCGCCGCGTCAGCCTCCACGCATCGCCGTCGGCCTCCCAGAAGCGCACCCCCAGCTCCCACACCACCGCCGGCTTCCCAGCAGCAAACCCCGCACCACCGCCGGCTTCCCAGCGGCAATCCCCAGCTCCCGCACACCCCCACTCCAGCCGCCTCTCCGCCCCCTCCCTGCGGCCTCCAACCCCAAAGCCGAGGTCAGGGACGAAGCCAGCCAGGGGGCAAACCGTCGGAGGAGGGGCCAAATCCGGCACTCGGAGGAGGAAACACCGAATCAAACCCTAACCCTAGGCGCGTACCAGGGACACAGCTCCGACTCGAAAGAACGAGCGGAGACAAAGGGAACGATGGAAAGTCGTCGCTCGTCCATTACCAAGACGCCAACCGAGCACTTCACAATAGAGATTAGCCGAGTCGGGATTTATGGATCGAACCTGCTGTTGCTGACGTGCCGCCGAAAGCCTCAAAGCCGAGTTGACTATGGGTGTGGGCTGCCGCCACAGCCTTCGGTATTGCTTTTGGACTTTGTCACTTTGGTAGGCTTCGGTCCGTGAATGGTTGGTCCAGGCAGCATGCACCCAGCCCAGCTGCATGGCAGGCTATTGGCTTACTAGTTACTGGACTGGGCAATACACACTGGAGTGTGTCTTCCTCTCAAGAGACTGACGTCCGAGCTCCGACGATGACTGCCGATCGGGCCTGGCTATGGCGCGGTGGTGCCCTAGGCGGAGCTAGGGCCTAGCCCTTCTGACCCCTCGGTGCGTCTGCTACTGGGTGAGGGTATATCTCTATCACCAAGTTTTTAAGGACTTAGGATTTTCCTTATGCTCTTTTGAGCTTTTTTCACTACAAAGTGTGGCTTTGAAATCCTTTTTTTTAGAGCAATGAAAATTCTAAGTTCATACATGTTCTGAAATTTATGTTATTTATTACAATTTCTAGCTTTTCTTTGTTGCAAGTTAAGTTTCTCTTTCTCTCCTACTTGCTGTAGTTCTATTGGATCTAGAACTTATAAGAGGTCAAGGAGTTCATCAAGAATATGTTCTAACCTAGCCAAATCCATTAAAACTCATTTTTGCTCAAGTTGTGTTTGCATTAACCATGTTCTTGACCTGAAATTATTGTTTTTAGTGCATCTTGAACTATTTGTATGATAGGTTAAGATTTTATGTATATCTTTGCAATTTCTTCTGGAATCATAGCCCTAAGATTATTTTCTAGCCATAATTCAAGATTCATCAACTTTGGATAAGTAGGTCTTGAGTTTTTGAGGTTTCTTGACCGCTTAGTTGTTGAAATTTCTATTTTGATGTAACATGAATCTTGAGTAAGATATGTCACTCCCTTGGGTTTTATTCTACAATTTCGTTTGGAATCATAACCCTGAGAACCTCATCTTGCTATGATTTAAGTTTCATCAATTTTGGATAAGTAGTTATTGAGGTTTCTTGACCGCCAAGTTGTTGAAATTTTTGTTTTGATATAACATGAATCTTGAGCAAGATAGCCCTCTCTTGGGCTTTATTTTACAATTTCTTTTGGAATCATGACTCTAAGAATCTCATCTTGCTATGGTTCAAGTTTCATCAATTTTGATTGAGTAGACTTTGAGTTCTTGAGATTTCTTGATAGCTAAGTTGCTAAAATTTTACTTTTGTTTCAACGTTAACTTTGAGCAAGAAAGGTCTATCTCTTGGAATTTATTTTGCAATTCCTTTTAGAATCATAACCCTAAAAATCTCATCTTACTATGGTTCAATTTTTACTAATTTTGGTTAATTTTATCTTGAGTTCTTGAATTTCTTGACGATCAAGTTGTTGAAATTTTTGTTCAGCTCATTTTGTTCTTAATATACTCTTGGTGTTCTTGAATCTAGTATCTTCCTAATAGCACTAGAGTTCAAGAAAAGAAATAGTTGAGTATATGAGAATTAATTTGTGTCTATTCACCCTTCCTGGTCACCGCAACTGATCCTTTAGTGTGCATGGAGCATGGTGGTGTGCATGCACATGTGAGTCTTTCTTATAATCGAAAACAAAAAATAAAACACTTTCATAATATTCACATGGTACTATATAGGCAAAGAGATTGTCAAAAAAAATATAGGCAGAGAGAAATAGGTTTCGGGCTGCTACAAAATCTAAATGGAGGGTATAGAATATAATTTGTATCTAATTCCCTCAAGCATTATTAAATTAAATAAATTCTAAATTTAATTGAACATACAACAAGAAAGAGTATATAAATAGTTTTTAAAAATTTTGGGGGTGTCCGTGCATACCGAACACCCCTTGGCTCCGCCCATGGACGTGCATCCTTAGGAGACATAAAATTTAAGTAATAATTAATGAAATTAAATCATACTGTTTTCTATTATATTGACTAATTGAGTGCATGTACGCTACTATGGAATAAAAACATTCAACAGACATAGATATGTAGGGGAAACACGTGTCTGACAGTTCATAAAATATTAACAAAGGAAAATATTTTATGATGGACCGATTTTTAAGAAACGAAAAAACATTGTTGTAGCCTCCCAATTTTTTTATTAAAAGAAGATAGATGTAAGTCATCACTTTGGTATGTTCATCCTAACTCTTTTAACATGTATGCCTTGCTCTAAAAATACCATTTCATAGTATACTTGACTGCAGGCTACAACCACTGGCTACGACTATGGACTACGACCACCGTCTTCGACCACAGGCTACCACCACAAGCTACGACCACCGTGTTCGACCACAAGCTATGACCATGGTGTTCAACCATGGGCTACGATCACAAGCTACAACCACGAGCTACAACAACCATTTTCGACCACTGGCTACGACCACTGGTTACGACCACCATCTTTGACCACAGGCTACGATCACCAGCTACGACCACGGGTTACGACTATGAGCTACGATCACTGGCTACGACCGCAGTGTTCGACCACTAGCCACGACCACCATCTACGACCACTGGCTACCACCACCGTCTTCGACCATAGGCTACAACCACAGGCTACGACCACCATCTACAACCACAACCTACAACCATAGGCTACCACCACATCCTACAACCACATGCTACGACCACTAGCTACGACCACGGTGTTTGATCACGGGCCATGACTTCAGGCTACGACCACGAGCGACGACCACATGCTATGACCGCAGTGTTCGACCACTGGCTACGACCACTATCTTTGACCACTGGCTACGATCACAAACTACGACCACTATCTACGACCACAGCACCTCGACTGCATCTTTAACCACACAGGCCTTCTAGCACCGAGTTCAACTGCAGCTACGACAATCGACTGTTGACCACTGTAGCTACAACCATTGTGGCTACAACAATGCTGGCCATATGAGGTGGATTAGAGGAGTAGACAGCAGTATACCGATGGAAATCGAGGGTACACCAGCAGGAATGAGAGGAGAAGGCATACGTCGGACATCTGTTCCAGACTTGAAGGGGCGGGGACAACGGCCTCGGAGCATTGCCGCTTGGGGCTTTGCCTCGCAGTCGTATCAAGGCTGCGGAGAAAAAGAGGAGATGCTACACAGGAACGCAACACACGAATAGCGGAGAGATTGCGAGAAATCTTCGATCCATAGATCGAGTGGGCGTGGTCTGTACCTGTAGGAGGATCAACACACAGGCATTCAGGTGTCCGACCACGAGAAAGATCCCGACGAGCCACCAGATCCATCCCAGTTACTGCCGCCGTGACTGGTGCCGAAACTCCGGTGCCCGCCTCCGCATCTCGTCGCCCGCGCCCTTCCTCAAAGTCTCCTCTGAGCAGTCCAACCCAAGAGCCCTACACGCCCACCTCACCGCCAATGCGTCAAACCCTCCTCCATGGCGCCAAGAACCCCACAAAGGCACCGCCTTTGTGGTGGATCTGAGGTCCAGACAGATCAAGAAACGATACCACCCATCACAGCAACCCGCCCTGCGGAGCCGGTGGATTTGGCTCCCACCGCGGATCACTCCTGACCAGAGACGATAGCAACCGCTTCAAGAACCACAGATACCGGGAGAGGCAAGAACGCTGGCAGGGAGGGGGTTGGTGAGATCTGGGAGGGGCAGGAGGCGGAATGCGATGAGGAGGGAGAGAGGTAGGAGGAAGAAGAGCGATTAAGAGAAAGGGCGAGAGATCTGAGAATGACGAGAGAGAAAGGGCGGAAAGGGGAGTAGAGATGGAGAGGGATAGTTTTCTGGTCGTGGGAAGCGGTTAGGGAGGAGCCTACGTGTGTGTGGAAGGGAGGATCGTAAAACCGGATGGCTATGGAGAGTTGAAGAAGAATGAACGGTTGTGGAGGGCTGAAAGAAGAATGCACCGACTACCACCAAGTCATATTTTTAAATAGTAGAGATATAATACTAATTTATCTAATAGAAACAAATATAATTCAATTTTATTAAATATTATTTAAATAATGTGTCCCTCTGGTTTACTCGTCGAACTAATATTATGAAACAGAGGGAGTAACATATAACACAACCCAGATACGTGTCTCTAACAGCAAGTGAAAAACCATTGCTCAGCAGGGAAGCATCACTAAACACAACTGTGAACATTCAATCTGAGAACTAGAACTGACTTGATATTCTGCTCAAAACACTAAAAATGTTCCAAGAGAATCAAGTATACCATGCAGCACTGTTGTCATATGAATTGCATAACTTTGTATAAATTTCAACTTGTAGAATGTTCAATCTCAACGCAAACTGCAAACACGCCAGAGTATCGCGTACATAAACCGAAACCTGGTACAAGCATATGCCACTAATGATGGAGCTAGTTGCACATAATACCCGTCAACTCGACATCACACGGTTTTGGTGGAGTTGGGTCTGGCAGGTTTGGCGGTGGATCTTCCTCGAGCGCTTCATTATTGTTTATCTCCACGTTGGCGTTGCCCCGATTGAAGCAACTGAAGCAAGAGATGTTATTCCCGAAGCAACGGCAGTAACAACTCCAAGCTGCCGCTCCGAGCAATCCAGCAACTGTAACCAAACCCGCTACCACGATCTTCAGCGGCAAAGTCCACTTTGAGGGTTTCCTATTGTTAGAGATTGTCGTTCCATTGTACACTGCAGAATTTGGCATGGGTTCCGTTGTGCAAAAGCCTGGCTGGACAACCCGGTAGACACCTTTGCTCGCTAGGAGAAAGATGTCCTTGTTGTTGTCCTCGCCAGAGGAAGATATCTCACCTAGAGGGCTGTTGGCTGAGTCATCACAGGGTATGGGAGTCTTCTTGGAGCATTTGAAGGGGATGGTAGTGAAGGTGTACTTCCCACTGCTGGGGGGGATATCGGTGCCAATCCCCATGACAGATGCGTACACATCAAAATACAGGTAGCTGATACCACAAAGTAGCAGGTAGATGCAATAAAAAAAAGGTGCATGAGTAAACAAAGTTTATGTTTCAGAGAAAAAATAATTAAGTAAAAGACATCAACAATACCTTCCATACAAGCCAGGATCAACAGACCCTCGGTAGACATAACCACCAACTATAGATGCAGATGCGATGTCCTCACTGACATGAAGGTCCTCATATGCACCCGGTCCATAGTTTCCACCCTTCGATATCAAATCTAGTACTTTGTACTTTTCAAGCATATGTGGATATTAAAGTGTTAGAGAAAGGAGGAGAAATCATTAGGTGTATAGGTACAGGAAAGAGGGCCCAAACTTGGAATTGTATCTCTAATTCATGTTGCCAAACTAGAATAAGAGGTAGGGGATAAGAATAAGACAGAGAAGGCAAATTTCCTATTCTTAAGTCACTTGCTTTCATTTTGCTGCAAATGAAATTCTGTAAAATAGAGAGATTCTATGAGCAATTCTGTAATTTTCATAGGTAGCATTCTACCTACTGAATCTGTTCTATTCAAAATAAAACATTGTAATTGCAGCGTTCACAATACCTCGCCATTGTCTGCACAGTAGAAGTAGAAAGGCTTCTTTGAATCAAAACTGCATCTTGAGGGGTTTCTAAGACCCAAGGCCCAAATTTCTGGTTGTACGTTGCTATCTTTAGCATAAGGATTGTCATTTGGAATGGAATAGTTGCCCCATAAGTTTTGGTACGTGTTATTACTCAGCACTGGAAAGAACAAAAAAGTTTGAGTAAAGATGGCACAAACACTTTTTTGTTATGCAGCTTATAAACACTTTCTCCACCTTCCACTTCTCACCCTACAAGTGGGCATGAGAAGTAAAAATACATGAAGTAAAGGTCGATACGCTTTTCCTAACTAAAATATGTTTGTCCATTGCAATCCCCATGTTGCAATGCACAGTTTTTCGCACTGCTATATGGCATCATTATGACATCGTATAAAGCATTAAAGCTGCAGTGCAAAATGTCATGATCTTCATAACGTAATAATAACTTCAACCATCTTGTCACATGGTCATGTTTTACATCTTCTAATTGTTTCCTTCGGCTAGTTAGAGTGTGTCCATACATTATAAAAATATAATTTATGTGAGAGCAAAGGTACTTGCACTGCTAACTGAAGCCAGTATATGAGTATATCTATAGGTCAAAAACTCGAAATTAGGCATTCCCTGGTGCCATTGTGGCAAGTAGTTGGTTAGTGTGGCCGTGAGATTTATTACATTCATCATGGGTTGTAGGGGGATATGCTGTTGATTCAACTTGTAAGGAAAAGGAAGAGCACTTAGCGAAACAACAAATCCATAGTGAGTTTCACTAATTACATTCTGTTCTTTGAACAGGAATGATGCATCAATACCCCAATTGGTTGGCCAAAAAGCTAAGTGTACTCTTCTCTTTGAGACTAACAGTACCATTAAGATTTAAGAAGCCTACAAACAAGCCTTAGACAACACTAAGGAAGTAACTGTTAGAGGTGTATTATACCTATGTCTTTTCCCCGTTATATAAGGGGTTATCTACATATATGCTACACCTGTACGTGTATATATACTGGCCCAATGGTCTAATGATGAATACAAACGCTATTCATAACAGTAACAACAACGTAAATTTTATGAAGATAACTACACACTTACTTTCTGATGCAATAACAATCAATTGAAACAAGAAAGAACTATGAAGATGTAAACAAAGAACTTACTTGTTAGTTCATCAATGTCAAGTCTCAAGATTTTTCCCAACAGTGATTTTCTATTCAGAGAGAAATTGAAACTATCCCCTTTCTTCCCACCATTGCTCGTCACCAGATACAGGTATCCATCAGTAGGTCCAAACAGTATTTGACCACCGTGGTTTGATGCATACGGCAATCCCATGGTAAAAATCCGTCTAACTTCAGATGGATCAGCGTATGTTCCCTGATAAAGAAATAGAGTGTGGAAAGCAGAGTGTTCAATTTGGGGATAGATGCATGGCAGGAAATACAATGATA
The DNA here is from genome assembly GCA_036346575.1 of Dendrocalamus sinicus. NCBI lineage: Eukaryota > Viridiplantae > Streptophyta > Magnoliopsida > Poales > Poaceae > Dendrocalamus > Dendrocalamus sinicus. The sequence goes on along the minus strand of JAYEVI010000356.1, from coordinate 56,578 downwards.
TGCACAGAAGGCATACCTCAGAATTGTCCAATGAGGAATCGTTTGCAGAATACTCTGAGACAACTAGTTGGTACTGGCAAGGCTTTGTACCATCATCAGACCTGAGCTTCGTAGGATCACACCCTACATTACAGTCACACGAACACTTACCAGCACAACTAGAAGACTTGGTCCTATCACAAATATAAGAAACAAAGTAGCGCCCATTGTTCTCAAACTCTGGATGGAATGCTATGCCCACGAGTCCAGGCTCTGAATTCAAATAATCCTCATTGGTGAGATCAAGAAATAGGCTTGTCCCATCAAGTTGCAGGCTGCTTCCCATTCCTTGTTCAGGAACAGTAACCAACCATATCTTCCCATCTTGGCTAGATAAGAAGATTTTGTTGGACCCATCAGGGTGAGGAGCCATGTTATTGTAGGATCCATTACCAATCTTCTCAAGGCACATCCACCTAGGAAAGGTTGACGGCTGTCTATTGTTGAAAGAAACTCCATGTCCGTTAAAGCACACTGACTGATCGTCAGGTGTGCCAGAAAATGATGCACAGAATTCCTTTTCTGATTGCCAAAGGTCAGTAAGCATGGATGGTGAACTAGTAAGCCCTGCATTTTCTTGCACAGAAGATTGGAAAGGAGAGTTCCATATTGGCGTCTTTTTGCAATATTTCCAAATTTGCTTGCAATAGTCCTCTGTAGGGTGACTGGGGTCCTCGGATTGAGCAGAACTCCCTGCAGAGGCATTGCACAAGAAGGGAACAGCCTGTGCCGTGGACCCAATGTTGAATAGCTCAGCCGAGAACGGGTTACATTTCTGAAAAGTAAAAAGAGAAACAGTGTAAGCGATATGTTTCATGTTTACTAGCTGGTCTTCTTTTTCAACATAGTTCATTGTAATGTCTTCTTCAAAAATTTAATTGTAATGTAATACTAGAGATTACTTGAGCAGTAAAGACTAAAAGTGTAAATCCAAAAGCATATGTAACATCACAAGCGTTTTGCCTGTTCTGGAAATACGTAATTCCACATGTTTGTTGAGATAACTCAAAGTTCTATGCCTAAACTCCTGCATGTTAGATTTTTAGAGCGAGTAAAGTCCATTACCGGTCCTTAAACTTTTTATGTTGTGTCATCCCGGTCCATAGACTTTCAAAGTGTGCCACATCGTGGTAACAACCATGGACCGGGATGACACAGATAAAAGTTTAAGGACCGGATGACATAACCAAGACCAGAACGGCTAATTTTGAGACCCAAAGAGTGTTTAGGCACCGAGATGACACACTTTGAAAGTCTATGGACCGGGATGACACAAGATAAAAAGTTTAAGTTTAAGGACCGGTAATGGACTTACTCTTTTTAGAGCAGTATGCTTCCTAGTATGAATCACCTATCTAGGACTAGCTAAGAATGTCACGCTAATACATAGTAGTAGGCAATCCTAAAATATGTTGTAGAAGCAAATAGCCTGCTACCTCGCTTACCTTACATGTAGCACATCACACAGTGAATAAAAAATTTCATGGATAGACTACTACCAAGATTGCAGTATACTTACCGCTAAAATTTCAAAACGAGTTCCAATAGCAGTTGAGAGAACTAAAAGGAAAAAAAGACAAGCACTGCAGATAAACAATGCATGTACAAATGATACATTAAAATTTAGTAGTCTCCAATAGAAAAATCCTAAAATTGAGCTGGTGTTGACAAGAAAAAGACAAGCACTGCAGATAAACATTGCGTCATGCACTTTCATAGAGGAGAGTAGCTAGGCAACAAGCAAAACAAAATCTTGTAACCGCGCATCGTCAACCCCACCTCGGCGCTCTACCTCCTACCCCAACCCCCCAATCAAGGTAACCGCGCGTCGCTGGACTTCAGGTGAAGGCACAAATGATCAGCAGATGCAGATGCCGCAGATCGATCTCGACGCGAAATCAAATGGCAGGGGAAGGGGAGAAATAGTACTTGACCTTGAAACCCCAGCGGAAAGAGAACGGGATGGACCACCGGAGACCTCCTCCTCTACCACCCCATTTTCGTCGGCCGCCTCAGCCGCCCGCCCACATCCCCAGCGCTTCGGCTCGGCCTCCCCCCGTGAACTCCGCACGAACCTGGCCATTTTGGCCGGTGGTTTCTTCGGCACGGCGACGCCAACGTGGTCGACGACGCCCAAGCTACCACATAGTTGCGGTTTCTAGATCTGGGACTCGCCGCCATGGTTTCCCGGTCTAGGCCACCGTGCACCCACCTCCGGCTCAGATCCAATCACCTTGGGCTCGGCTGGGCCTCGGGTTAAGTAGGCTATAATCTAAGACCCAACAATTTTACTAGTATTACCTCTATTTAATGCTACCTTTATAATATATATATGATATACCAGCCTAGCCTGGCCCTGAAAACATGTCCGCCCCGCAGCCCATCGCGTGGCTACACGCCCTCAGCCCACCAAGCCAGAATGCCTCAGCGGCAGCCAATGCGAGCGCCCCCTCAGCCACCAAGCGAAGGAACCCTAACCCTAACTAAATCCCCAACCCAGTAAATCCAATCCACAGCCCACAGGCCACAGGCATCCGCCGGCCACATCCACGCGAGCGCGACCGCCCCCTTGTCGCCTGCCGCCGGCCTCGCCTGCGCGTGCCGCGCGTCCGCCGGCCACCGTCCTCGCCTGCGCGCGCCGCGCGTCCGCCGGCTGCCGTCCTCGGCCCTTGCTCCCGACGCGATGGCGCCGCGGTCCGCCTGCTGCACCTGCACGACGCCACTACGGCGCCGCCCTCGCCTGCACCGCCCGCCTCCCACACTGCACCACCCCGGTGCCCTCTCCTCCCGGCCTGCGCCGCCCGTCTCCTGGCCAGCGCCGCTCCGATGCCCCCCTCCCGGCCAACGCCGCCCCGACTCCCCTCCCCCTCTCCTCTTGGATCTCGGCCAGCGCCGCCTACTAGGCTCGCCCTCCTCCCGACGTTGCCACGCCTCCGGCCCCGCCGGCTCCCGGCCAGCGCCCCCCTCCCGGCCTGCGCCGCCCGCCTCCCGGCCTGCACCGCCCTGGCGCCCCCTCCCGGTAGGCATTTTCAATGGTAATGCATGTAACACATTCTTAAATTTTTTTTCATAATTTAAGCTTTTTACAGTATATATTGGATAGCACCTGTAATCCAGCGTGATAACTGGATGATTGAGCACCTGTGATCCAGACACCTTGTTGTCAAAATTTACAGGGGTGATTAGAACAGTTGTATGTACATGTTGTGTTGTTTGTTCATAGGATGCTTCTAGCTGAGCTCAACTCTTTATGCAAGCTGTACTGACAGCATATTTCACTATGAAAGCAAGATAGGGAAAAACTTGAAAACCAGTTGCATGATATGGCTTTGATAGTTGAGAGGCTAGAGGGCAGCCGCCAAAAGCTGTTAATGGAGGTGTTTGATGTTACCTTCCTTTTCTTTAAAACGAAATAAGCTTCCTAAGTCATGGCTAAGTTTTTCATTTTGTTCAATAGATTGATTCTCAATCATCAGAAATAGAAAAGCTGTTTGAGGAGTACTCAGCCTTGTCAGCTTCATACCAAGAAGCCATGTCTGTTACAATGCAATGGGAAAATCAGGTGTGCTTACGTCTGCATAGAGATGCTAAAAACCTTTATGGATGGAACCTGCATCCTGCCTATTGACTTAATTGAAACTTCCAAGTTAAAGATTGTCTCAAGCAAAATGAAGAGCTCCATTTCCACTTAGAGAAGCTAAGACTTGAGCAAGCTAGCCTGTTGAAAGCAAGCAATATTAACATCCAGCCAGATGGGCAAAATGAGAACCGCATCTCAAATCCACCAGAATTGGTCACAGAGAATCTCTCTCTAAAGGTTAATAACTAAAGCTGTTGAAAATATTTTTGTTGCTTGGACCGCGACGGACTTTATTGTCTAATCCAATTAATATCATGTCATAATTTACAGTTTAATATCATGTCATAATTTATAGTAGCCTGTATACTTTACTACCTGTAGGATCAACTCATCAAAGAACAGAGCAGATCTGATGGGTTGTCGGTGGAAATAATGAAATTTTCAGTTGAACTTAGAAAAGTAGTCTAAGCATAGAATAACCTCAGACGCCTGTAAGTATACTGCCATTACTTATCAGCTCCTTAGCCTATTTCATTTGTGCCAGGTGAAATTAAATCGTGATCATCTCTTGTGCAGATATAGACCTATATTAAGAGACCAAATTAAATCGTGATCATCACGTGCAGATATAGATCTGTATTAAGAGACCTAGAGAGCGTTTTCAATGGATGAGGTCACGTAAGAAATAACTATCTCGTGCTAGTGGTAAGTTGGCCTCTTATAAATGTAAACTTGGTGTTGTTCGTATTTATTCATACACCTATTTGATTTACTCTTATATGTTGTCTTTACAGGTTCTGATTCATGTCCAACTATCGATGAAGAAATGGTGGGATATGATAGAGAGCAAATCTTCGTAATTTAGGTACTCAAATTGTATCTTTATTATGTTAAATTGTTTATATTTTGACATTATGCCCTGTTTTCCTTATTATGCTTTATGTTTTAGTATTGAAATCAAGTTTCATATCAATAATGCAATTGTGATGTACTTTTGTTATGTTATGGTATGAGTATAAATTGGTGTTAGTTTTTGGTTGTTAGATTTCAGCCCGAGGCGTAACCAAATTCTGGTTCCGCCACTGGGCTCAGGGACAGCAGAGGAAGGTGGGATGGAGGAGGCGGCGCTCGGTGACGACGGCGGAGGACTAGGCAAGCGGCGCTTGATTGCGTCCGGGATGGGGGCGGGGGAGGCGGTGCTCCGAGACATGCGGTGGAGCGATTGGCCGGTGAGGAGGGAAGGGAGGCGGCGCTTTGGCCAGTGATGAGAACGTGGAGATGGGAGAGGAGGGGAGGAGAGAGAACATGGAGAGAGAGGATACGCGGAGAGAAATAATTAGAATATTATGTTGCCCCCTTAAGGGGCTTTATAAGATATGGTTTTTAACCCTTTTTTTACTAGCGGTTAAAAATATGTTATAACAGCAATTAACTTTTTTCTTTACTATCATAAAAGGAGTTGGTGGTTGGTTCGTCCTCTCCCACCCCTTCTCAGAAGAAAAAAGCTGCGCTGACATGTGGGCCCAACTGACAAAAACACCTGCCGAGTGGCTTCTCTCCTTCCGTCGAATCTTCTCCCCCGTCTCCCCACGTTCTCCGCATGACCACGTCTCCCCCACATTCTCCGCGCCGCCTCGCTCGCCTCCCCTCCTCCGCCGCCTCGCCTCGCCTCCTCCTCCACCTCGCGCGCCGCCGCCTCCTCCTCACCCTCCGCCTCCGCCGCCTCCTCTCGCTGCCCCCGCTCCGCCTGCTCTCCTCCCACGCCGCGCCGCCGCCTCCTCCTCCTCCACCCCGCCCGCCGCCTCCGCCTCCCTCCTCCCACCGCGGCGCCGCCGCCTCTCCCACTCCTCTCGCGCCGCCTCCTCCCCCACCCGCTCCTCTACTCCGCCGCCGTCGCCTCCTCCTCCCCCACCACGTGCCGTCGCCGCCGCCTCCTCCCTATACTCCTCCCTACTCTGCCGCTCTGCCTGCCGGTCGCCTTCTACTGCCCACCCCGGGCCTTTCCTTCATCGCGCCACTGTCGAATTGGCCGGCCGGCCACGTGCCTGGGGTGCGTCGGCTGATCCGCACGCCTGCAGCGGCGAGGATCAAAAAGTTTGGTCAGTCTGGTCTTCCATTTGTGTGATCTCTTTCCCTTTATTTGCTCCTCAATTTTTACTTCCCCCCTTACTTTTGCAGACCAAAGGTGGCTTGGTGTCATGCATGCCATGTGTTCGAAGAAATGCCTAAGAGAAGCAGCACTGGCACGGAGAATTGGTGGTCATTCTGGTTTTTAGATTTTATTTCACGGGGTCTGCTTTTGTCTTTTGCTTCAGATTTTTTTTACTAAAAAAAAAGATGCTGGAGAACCAATGTATCCAAGAGGCAGGAGCAAAAATAAGGAATGAGAAGGTATACGTGAGGTCCATACTCTGACGTATATCAAAATCTTTTATACCTGCAATAGATTTCTATGTCATTGGGTGTTGAAATAATCACATGTGCAGCTTACCTGGATAGCTATCCACGGAAATGTAAATGATGCAATGTGCCAGTCACCCAATAGGTTTATTTGAACTGGAATATTGTTCAATTGGTCACGACAGAATGAAAATGGAAGCAAAGCTTATTGATTTGCTGAGTTAATTGCTATGTCCAGAGGAGCTGCCTGGATAGTTACCCATTTTGGCATGTAGGTTTTTTAGTCCCAGCTTGACCCATGTAAGCCAAGCACTTGGGATTCCTAGGTCTTCAAACAGTAAGAACGCATATTGGTGTATACCTGCATGTGTAGCTTACGTAATCATCTCAGTAAATGGCAGCACATAAGTTTAAGCAGTGGTTAGTGCCTCGCCGAATAGATTTAGTTGTTTAAGCAAGAGAGCATGATGCCATGTCAAATAATACATGTTCTGTCTTGCAGTTTTTCATAGATGTTTTTCAATACATCTGAATTGCTACTATCTTACCAGCCTGCTACCCTTGCAAGTTTCGTTCTTGGTCATAAAAGGTAAATTCTCACAGCTCCCTATCCTTTGTTATGTTATATTGTTATTAACATTTGAATGTTAACTGGTAATGTGCTTTTTTCGTTGTGTTATGGCAATAGCTATACATTTGAAGCCTTCCACTCAGTTTAGTTTTTGTGCTATGGTAACAGTGATGCATGTTTCAGTTGATGTTCCTTGGTGATCATAGCATGTTGCACACAGGAAGATGAGCTAGTCAAATTAGTTCCATTGAAAAATGGCTGCTGAATATGGTCCTGCCCTACTATAAGGTAGAACCTTCACCGCCTAGCATATGCAGTATTTCAAATGCAAAATTTATTGATTAGCGTTTTTGCGCTTCACTGTTTTAGTATTTAGTCTGTGGCTAATACATCTTTGCTCATTCTCCACAAACGCAATGCCTGAAGGAAAAACATGTGATGTTTGATACCAAGGTTGTCACGGCGCAGTTCACACTATGTATGCAATGATGACTCATGAGTCATTTCTTAACATTTCTTATGTGACTTTTTTAATCAGTGACAATGGATTTCATCATCTGATCTTTTAGAAAGTAAGCTAAAATGCTGATAACATAATTAATATACATATAATATACATATACATATACATATAAACATATATGTGAATCGGCGTCTGTGTAATTAAAAAACAAAAGTATGGGTATGTGTTTGCTGATTTGATTGTCCTTGTTCTTTTCTATTTACAGTTGTGGGATTGCAAAAAATGGAGATTACTAGATATGCTATAGATTGCAATTAAATGCAATATGTTAAATTTCTTTTGGAACTTATTTTTGTTATCAATTATTTGAGATCCGTTGCTAGCTGTTTCTGCCATGGTGTTTAGATGAATTAATTTATAGGTTGTGATTAATTTGGATCAGCTTCTTTGATGTCATGTTGAATTATTTGGAGCATGGTCTTTGGGCTGGGCCTTCAGATAATACTTTGTAATTTGGTGTGTACTACTGTTTGTTTCTTGATTGAGAAGTGCTGATCTATTTTTTTGGTTTGCAAATTGCTCATTATTTTGAAGGGAATGCTAACAGCTAGCAACACTTTATCCCTGTCACTATAGTTTGTTTTGTCTACTTAGTTCTTACCATGTCGTATTATTTTGGCAGTATGGGAGGTTTAAAAGGAGGATAGCTGTAGAAGATTTGAACAAAAGATGGAAGCATCTTATATTGAACACAACAGTATGTTCTGTTCCTTTACTTAATTTCTGCTTCTCTTTATTCATAGACTTTCAGTCATACTTTTACGTCTGTTGTAGCCTAACACACCAATAGAGCCTTGTGAGTGGTTGAACAAGCTTATGATAGAAGTTTGGCCCAATTACATGGAACCGAAACTCGCAAGGAGGTTTCAATCTACTGTTGAGGTCAGCTTCTGCATCCTTTCTGTATATTTGTTCTCTATAGTTCTTGAGCACCAGAGTGCTAGGAAACCAATGCACTGTGATTTATGGAAGAGTTTTATTATACTTATAATTTTGTGCTTACTAGCTGAATGTCTGTGCGTTGCTACGGATTTTAAATTTTATCATACTATATGTTCTAAAACTAATGGGTGATAAACTTTTTTAGAACATGCATACAAATATGTTCTAAAATTTTTACAAATTCGTAGCAACACACGGGCATTCAGCTAGTTAGTAATTAAATTTAAAAAATAAAAATATTATATTATTATGGATAATACAAAGAAATAAAGGAAAAACAAAAAAAAAACTAAAAAAAAATTAAGAAGTGAGATGCTAGAAACTAGAAGCTAAACCTAGTTTGAGTACCACTAATAAGGTGGATCATATGCTATATAAATAATATATTGAAGTGGTTATATCTATTCTTATATGTATATGATATTGAAATATAGTTTATTATTAGGAATACCCTTATGTAGGGTTGTAAATGAGCCGAGCTCGAGCAAGCTTGACCTTCCAGGCTCGAGCTCGGTAGAAGCTCGAGCCGAGCTCGAGTGGGGGTCCAAGCCTGGATCTGGGCTCGAGCTCGGCTCGGCCTAAGCTCGAGTAGGCTCGAGCTCGGCTCGTTTAAGCTCGATAACAATTAAAATAATTTATTATGCACTATTTTTCAATAATAAGAAAATTGTAAGTTCGAGCTTGGCTATAATAAGCTCGATAACAGTCAAAATAATTCAAATATACACTAATTTTCAATAGTAAGAAAAGCTCGAGCTCGAGTTCGGCTCGAGTAAGCTCGATAAGAACTAATATGTGTTACTATTTAAGCTCGAATCGTGGCTCGGTAACTATTCAAGCTCGGCTCGGTGAAGCTCGCGAGCTTGAGATCAAGCTCGAGTTCAGCTCGTTTAAAGTTCGAACCGAGCTCGAATCGAGCCTAGAACGAGCCGAACTCGAGTAGCTCGCGAGTTTCGAGTTTTTTTTACAGCCCTACCTTTATGCAACTAAAAGCGCATAAAAGTGTAGAAAGGAATACCCTTAAACCATAAATTGACTTGGACGACTTTGCTTTTTCTTTTCTCGCAACATCCATACACAGCAACAATAAAATAAAAAAAACCCGGACCATTTGGAAACGAGGGGTAGAAATTGGATTAAGATATGATGTTAGATAAATTCAACTGCTAGGTCAAGAGATTGAGGGAATTCTTATTCTATTCCCACATCTTATATCCCATTATGTAAACGGTCTCTAAACGTCACAGGCTTTGTTACTACCTTCAAATTATTTCAGTTTACTAATATCTACATTCATTTTAGCATCTAATTACTCTCCTAACCAAATTTCTCGCTAACTTCTCACTAATCACGAGTAGTGACACACTAGGCAGCGGGTGAGTTCTTTTTGGGCTGTAGTTTATAGTTTATGGTTGTGGTTTTGAATTCTGGCCTGTTCACGAGAAGCCGTATGTAGAAGAAAATAGTCGTATGTGATTTTAGTTGCTACAGACCCCGCCTTAAAAAATGCACCGATTTTGAATTAGTTATTATTCATCCGCACATAAGTAATAAGCAAAAAGCCATCTCAAACCCAGCCAAGCCACACCGGGTCCCCTTCCGTCTTTTCCCCTTTCAGCCTTTCTTTCCGATGGCCTCACTACTCATAATAAAATGTGTACAACAAGGTATATAACATCGTCGTACCGCACAGATGATGGACTTGACCAGGCCGGCGCACTCACCACCCTCCGGCTTCACGCCCATCGCCTCGAACTGCATCTGCAACGCGGCGTCGGCGGCACCATCGCAGCAGCTCGCGTCGCCATCGCGATGGTTGGAGCAGAATTTCAGAGTCCCGTTGAGGATCACAGGAGCCCCTTCAGGACAAGTTGGAGAGATCATGCAGATACATTAATCCAAGCTTGAAATTTGCAAACGGCTAACATAAACTGGAACGAAAAGACTCAAAAACAAGCAAGCAAATTGAGCGATGTAGAAATGCGGGAGGGAGAGGGAGAGGTTGGGCGGGACAAGACTCACTCTGATCGGTGCAAAGTGGGAAGGCGTTGCTAGGGGGAAGCAGGAATAAGCTGCAAGAGACGAACAATAAAAGAAGTACAAGAACCAGCCTCATCTTCGATATTTCCTGGTTTGCCTTGGGTGGTCTCTTTGGTTCAAGCCTTCAAGGCATGGGGCGGTATTTATAGTGACAGAAGTCTTTTGCTTGCCAACGTGGCCGAGCGTCCGGACGTGTCCGAGCGCCAATTCCCCTGACCCGAATCCTGTTTTGCCTTGGGTGGTCTCTTTGGTAAAAGCGTTCAGTGTTTATAGTGACAGAAGCCTTTTGCTTGCCATCTGGGCCGAGCGCCAATTCCCCTGACCCGAATCCTGTTTTGATTTGGGTGGTCTCTTTGGTAAAAGCGTTCAGTCTTTATAGTGACAGAAGCCTTTTGCTTGCCATCTTGGCCGAGCGTCCGGACGTGGCCGAGCGCCAATTCCCCTGACCCGAATCCTGTTTTGACTTGGGTGGTCTCTTTGGTAAAAGCGTTCAGTGTTTATAGTGACAGAAGCATTTTGCTTGCCATCTTGGCCGAGCGTCCGGACGTGGCCGAGCGCCAATTCCCCTGACCCGAATCCTGTTTTGCCTTGGGTGGTCTCTTTGGTAAAAGCGTTTAGTATTTATAATGACAGAAGCCTTTTGCTTGCCATCTTGGCCGAGCGCCAATTCCCCTGACCCGAATCCTGTTTTGATTTGGGTGGTCTCTTTGGTAAAAGCGTTCAGTGTTTATAGTGACAGAAGCATTTTGCTTGCCATCTTGGCCGAGCGTCCGGACGTGGCCGAGCGCCAATTCCCCTGACCCGAATCCTGTTTTGCCTTGGGTGGTCTCTTTGGTAAAAGCGTTTAGTATTTATAATGACAGAAGCCTTTTGCTTGCCATCTTGGCCGAGCGCCAATTCCCCTGACCCGAATCCTGTTTTGATTTGGGTGGTCTCTTTGGTAAAAGCGTTCAGTGTTTATAGTGACAGAAGCATTTTGCTTGCCATCTTGGCCGAGCGTCCGGACGTGGCCGAGCGCCAATTCCCCTGACCCTAATCCTGTTTTGCCTTGGGTGGTCTCTTTGGTAAAAGCGTTCAGTGTTTATAGTGACAGATAGGGGTGGAAAACGGTAACGGATAATTCGTTTTATCCGATATTTGTATCCGAGAAAAATCCGAATATGGTAAGCAAAATCCGTATTCGAAAATATTCGTATTCGTATTCGAGAATATTCGTATCCGTATTTGAGAGTATTCGTATTCGCATTCGTATTCGAGAATATTCGTATCCGTATCCGTATTCGAGACTATTCGATTCGTATTCGATCCGCTTCTAGAGCCCATGAAAAATCCGCACAAATTTTGTGATTCAAAACTTGAATTTAGGCGGTTTAAAACGGTAACGGTCAAAACCGATGAAACATCGCAAAACCGTTAGGAATCCGTTTTATCCGATATTCGTATCCGAGAAAATCCGTATTCGAAAATATCCGTATTCGTATTCGAGAATATTCGTATCCGTATTTGAAAATATTCGAATTCGTATTCGTATTCGTTTTAAAAATATGAATTCGTATTCGTATTTGAGACTATTCGACCGTATCCGATCCGTTTCCACCCCTAGTGACAGAAGCCTTTTGCTTGCCATCTTGGCCGAGCGTCCGGACGTGGCCGAGCGCCAATTCCCCTGACCCGAATCCTGTTTTGATTTGGGTGGTCTCTTTGGTAAAAGCGTTCAGTGTTTATAGTGACAGAAGCCTTTTGCTTGCCATCTTGGCCGAGCGTCCGGACATGGCCGAGCGCCAATTCCCCTGACCCGAATCCTGTTTTGACTTGGGTGGTCTCTTTGGTAAAAGCGTTCAAGGCATGGATCGGTATTTATAGTGACAAAAGTCTTTTGCTTGCCAAGGTGGCCGAGCGTCCGGACGTGGCCGGGCGCCAATTCCCCCACCCGAACCCGCCAGTAGTTGTTGGCGACTTGGCGGGTTGCTGCTGGGCTAGCATGTACTTACAGTGCTATCCCTTCCACGTTACACATGGCCCACAGCTAAATTGTGAACAACTCCATCCACACACGGTGGCTCAAGCACACTACCAGAAAAGGCACAAGAAAAGCTGTTTTGCTTTAGAAAAACCACCAGTGCAGAAAAACCGCAAGTGCAGACAAGGATCCTGTTTTTAATAGCTTTTAAAAATACTTTTTAGTTTTTGTTAGAGTCTTTAACTTTCAAACGAAGTATTTTTTCAAGACGAAGTCTACAAGTTAATTATAGTACACGTTAAAAGTCCAACATCTGTATCAATCAAAATCGCAAGCGAGTATCTCTCTACAATCTCTGTCGCAAACAGCTAAAATTTAAAAATTTCAGCTAAAAACTATAAGTCATAGCTATATTAAACAGACCCAAAGCAGTTTAAAAGACAGTTTTGCTTAGAAAAGTCAACAGTGCAGAAAAGGCAGTTCTGCTTCCCCCAACTGCGTGGAAAAAACACTAAAATAGACAACTCCCTCTTACCTGAGAATCCAACTAAAAAAAGAAGGCAAAAGTTGATATCCGCCCCTCTGCCCCTTCAAAACAGATCAATCCAACGTCCATCGAACGGCTCACTGCTCGAGAGAATTTTTCCGAAAGGATACGTAACTAGTTCTCTGGGATGATTTGGTTCCCTCATGGCGTGTGCCGTTAAATAGCCCGATGTGGTGTCGGGTTGGGCAAATTGAATAGTTCCTAGACCGAAGTCTACAAAAGGAACAGTGTAGGATCTATATTGAATAAAATTATAAAACGAATGAGGTGGTGCTAATCGTACTGCCGTAATTAAGTAGAAGTAGCTGCCAGGAAGGAAGTTAAGTAACCAAGGAATGTTTTAAGAGGTGTTTGGAAAGAGGAATAAGTCTACTTTATTCTTTTAAACTCTTGCGATAATCTAAGTTTTAACCACTAACTGTAAAACCGGATATTTTATCTCAATCAAGTATCAATACCGTTTATTCTACCCATTGAGACCATCCAAAGTCGGTTTTACTCTGACGTGACGCCAACATGGTAGCCACATGGGCAGAAATAGTTGGTTTTGGGTGTTACATGTAATCATACTAGTCAGCAAAATGAGCAAATAATAAATTATTTGCAGCAGCTGATCTACTGCATACACCTCACCATCGCCAACTCCCCTGTCACCTTCAAATTCCCCACCCTCTTCTTCCCTACCGTTGCCATGAAACCCACCCCCTCCCCCACTCTTATCACCCAAATCGAGATCCATCGCCGACCAAATCAGCACGCTGCCACCTTCCAATCGCATCGACTTCGACCATTCCCTAAATCCGCCCTCTTCATTGCCCCTCCTCCCAAATCGATGTCATCATCGTCTTCCCCACCTCCACACGGTCCTCCAAAGCCAAGGCGTTGAGGAGACTGTCATTCGAATACCACCAGTGATATGGTGTGACACCACTATCGCTGCCTCCCATGTCGACCCACCACTCCATACCATCTCCGCCTTCACCGACCGTGTCACCTCCACCGCCTCACCTTACTAGTACTCATCGTGCCTAGGCCCAAGCCAGATTCTCACCAGAGTGTGCCACCATTGTAAGTTTTGGTGATTAATGACAAAAATCAATGTAAGCCTATCTAATCAATGAAAAATCTAAATGTGAGACTAATTTTTTTTGTTAATTATGATATTGTTTAGGCTCATTTGAATGTAAAGTTGAAAATTATAGAGGTATGCATTCGATATCTTATTTTTATATCTTGTTGCACTCCTCACATCTAAATATATGATTAAATGACAAATCTATATATGAAACTAACTTGTTTGTTAGAGTATGTCATTGTCTAGTCTCATTTGGATAAAAGATGAAAATCATGGAGGTACACATTCGATGTCATATTACTTATATCTTATTACATTCTTCAGATCTAAAATATAGGTTGAACTCCACCAAAAGTCTAACTTGAATATGTGCATATGTTTTAATTACACATTCTTATATGTACATATTTAGGGAGAGTTCACTCTATGTTTTACGGTTTCATTAGTATTAATCCATGTTTCCCTTTTAACACAAATTAGGATCTATACTTTTTTTTCTCGAACATAGGATCTATACTTTGAAATGTATCTTTTGAGTATATAAAACTTGTGTAGTTCATATGTACTCAAGATTGATTTAAATTAAATCAATTGTAATCGGGTTGTCATTAATCATCAAAGGAAAGAATTGAAAAATCTAGTTTATCCATTATGTGTTAATGATTAAATGATTAATAACAACCGGATGAGTAAGTTTTGCTAGTAATTAATCTCAATGATAAATATTCACATTCAAATGAGTTAATTATTTAAAAAGCTTATCCTAGAGTATACAACTGTTGTGTACATGTTGTGTACTCACAAATCATTTTCTATCTATTTGTTGAGATTATCATGAATTACTAAAAATGGAAGATTGTAGAATCCAGTCCCTCCATTATAACCAGTCCCTCCATTATAAGTTAGTGGTGAAGTTTTGGTAATTAATGGTAATTGATTTGTGGACTAATATTTTTCATGAGTTAAGATTAATGGGTTAGGTTCCACAAATAAGAATAATTTGGGATGATTTCATGTGTTGAAGATCATCAAGTCAAGATACGGGATGAAAAATGGTCTTTGTGTTGAAGGCCATCAAGAAGATAATGCATCATGAGATGCATGTCCAAAAGGAGATTATCATATGTTGATCATCAAATCAAGTGAAGACCAATAATGTGTTGATGAAGTTGAAGTGAATGATGCATCATGGGTTAATGTATATCAAGACAATGACCCAGACTTGAAGTGAAGATGTACATCATCAAGTTCTTCGTAGCATGATTCTATTATTTGCGAATGTGTTTTACAAATAGTTTAGCCCATGTATCTAATCCTTGTGGCATGCGACTAAGCTTTGCAAATGTGTTTTGTAAAGGTTGAAGTCCATATTTCCTATTCCTTGTGACATGAGGCTTACATTTGTAAATGTGTTTTGCAAATGGTTAAAGCTCATGCATAATCCTTGTAGTATGAGACTTAGGTTTGCGAATATATTTTGCAAACGTGTTGAGTCCATGTATGTGCACTTTGTGATATAATTCTGAAAATGTGCAAATGTGTTTTACAACTTGTTGGGAATCATGGTTGACCCTTGTGTTCTCGTGAAGTTGTGTGTGATGTTATTTCGGTGCCTATGGTTTTCTGTCACTTGTTGTTGGGCAAATTTTGGTGCTGTGAACGTGGTGCTAAAATGCATACACAACAATGTTATTTTGCTTGGAAGGACAGATAAATTGTATTGTGTGCCAGGGATGTGCAAACTTTTGAAGAAGGATACAGGAAGCCATTGTCGCAAAGAAGAGAACAAGAAGAAGCAAAGCGATAAGAGGTGGCTCGACGCAAAAAATTTTCTGTGCCTCAAGATCAAGAAGATGAAGCTTCATCTTGAAACTGAGAACAATTTTGCTTGAAAGAGTGGAGGATGATGCACCCAGATATCTCTACTAATTTTACACATGTTTTCTATCGGTTCATGTGCGCAGGACGGATTAGAAGAAAGGAAAGAAATAAAGGAGGCCGAGTTGTGCGCATAGAAAAAGAAGAAAGAGATTAATTCAGAGTTGTACTTGGTCTTGTACAAATTATTAGTTCAAGATGTTCTCCTATTGCTATGCCAAGATGAGGAAAAGGAGATTATTCTCCATGCGATGGCAACTCCTGGACATAAAAGGGTAACGAGGAAAAGGAGACGATTCTCCATGCGATGGCAATTCCTGGACATAAAAGGGTAACGAGGAAAAGGAGATGATTCTCCATGCGGTGGCAACTCCTGGACATAGAAGAGTAAAGGATAAAATTGCATGCCAAGAAATCAGCGATTTTAGCGCTTCCATCAACACTTTATATGCACACGTACTAGGGACGTTGCACCTCAAGCTTGCCTCGTGTATTACTCTGATTTCTATCTATGCAGCACATCCCCACGAAGATCCAAGGCCAGATCAACATTCGAGATTATTTCTAGGTTCTTTCTGTTGGTTTGTTTCTTTCTCTATAGAATCAGGTAGTTTTTTAATAGGTCCTATAGAAAACCAACAGAATCCTTTCAAGCCGGTTCTAACTTTAGCTTGTTCCAACTTTATGTGGTTGCGTAAGGCTATAAAGCCGAGAGCCAAGCGCCCATGTACGGGAGAATTAAGAGTTTATATTATGTACTGAGAGTTTAGTCGAGATGGTTTTAGGGAGTAGTTGTATCGTGTTCTTGTGTTTGTGAATTCTAATATAAGATTTTATTTTGGTATATTGATTCCTACTGTGGTATAGATATTTATCCGTTGATCTTTGATATCTATTTCTCAATTATATGCTGTGGTGTTCAATTGTATGCTGTGATGTGTATAAAAGTGAAATTATCTATCCTAATACACGTTGTATCCTATAATTCATGCTGCACTTATATCTAACTGTTTTATAACTATAAAAGATTGGACAACTCATCGGATGGATCAATCTTCAAGGTTTGATCCGCATCACGGGCGGTGGCTCGGAGGTTGACTGGAACAGCCGCCTGCCAGAGGCAAACGCAGGGCCCAGAAGTCACGAGGGGGGAGGCGTCCAGGGATTCCACTTCCTAGTGTCATCCAAACGGCCCAATCCTGTGGACGGGGCTTTCTATCTACGGGAATTGGCCGGGATCCCGTTAGGGATTGGGCCTCCCAAACAAGTCCTCGGTTGGCATTTTTAACCCCTGTCAAATGCTTCGTGCCTCGACCCTATCCATGCGCCCTCTTGAACACTTGATGCTGGCCAGTGGCCACCCCTTCATGCAGCACCCTTTTATGGCCCTTTTTCTGCAGCACTCCCTAGTAATCAATCCAATGTAGAGTGGAGTGGAGTAGATGATAGTTGTACGATAAGCCAACTGCTTGTTCTGAAAACAAGAAGCATTTCCACAAAGCCCAGCCTATGGCTGCACAAAGGACTAGTTTCTTCTGCTTCACATGAAAACTACAAAGCCATCAATCCATCCATCCATCCGTAAGATGATCCATATTTTCTGGTATGCTAGCTAAATCAAATGAGCCAGCAAAGACTTACCAAACATACCGAGCCAATGGACATCTAAAGAACAACTGATATGTACTCTTTGCATCACCACAGATTGACATCTATTTGTCTGTCACTGTTTGGTTCAGTTGTCGTGGTCCTTTCTATTCTGGTATTTTGACGCTGTGATCCTTCCAGTTCAGTAGAACCCTGTTGGTGAGCCATGTTTATCGCCCCTGCATGGGTGGCTATTTTTTTCTTGTTCTTCAACATTCACTGAGCTAGCACTTGTCAGAACGTGAAACTGAGTAAATCAACAAGTGTTTTCCCGCTGCGGTGCTCGTCCAAGGTGAAGAAAGCAATGATGCTGACCTTGGATGCACGGCTTCCCTGAAGCAAATCCATGAAGCTAAGAGCACCAAGTCTGGAGGATGAGGACAGAGTGGCCTGTGGGTTTCAGTTGAATCCTGTTTCGGCAGAGAGTAGAGATACGTTGTGTATTTACTTGTATTATATTTGTACAAAGCTTGAAATGAAGATGAATGGAAATGAACTCAATCACTTAGCTACCGCTTTGTGCTACTGAAGGGGTGGGCAACAAAACAAAACTTGGGTGGAGTACAATGAACAAACAACCATAGCAGTGAAACAACAATTATATACAAGTGATACAAACTCTAAAACAAAGTTACAGAACTCTACAGACAAAATACAATGTCTCATACAGGATTCTTGTCCAAAGTTTTTTTTCTGCTATTCGCCAGACAACAGATACTTGTGCATAAGGACATTTGTTTCCGAGATGCTACGAGGACATTTTCCTGACTAAAGAGTGGTAAGATAAAACAGAGGTAAACACTAAAATATCATTTCCATATCACAAATCTAAATAACTTAATGTACATGAATGGTCAAAGTTCTAAAAGATTAATTTACTTAAAGAGCAGGGATAAATTTAACATTTTAACAGTACTGTGATTGATTGGTTTTATCCTCCACGTAGGTAATTGTGTAACCCAAGGGCATGCAGACTATTCAACCTTTGAACAACCACACAAAGGACACTCGCCCCAAAAACAGACAAATGCGGATGCTAGGCAGTGACTGTCCGGCTGATCGTCCCACAGTCCCACACGCACCTACCTTGCAATCGGCCGGTGGCCAAAATTATTATTCTACGTAGAACAGATGAACGAAAATACAATCTACGAGATCAATAAAAAATAGTAGATCAAATATAGGAGACATCAATGAGAAAACACTAGGAATATTTTATTAATTCTCTGATCTGTTTACATGATACAATAGCCTCTCTATTTATAGTGTAAATCCATTAGGGCAATTCGGTATTTACTCACACTGTAAATTTTTAGATTTCGTAATACTCTCTCTTGGACGAATACCACGATATGCATATGCTTCATTAAAACTCCTTCTAAAAATTCAAGGATTAATTTACTTAAAGAGCAGGGATAAATTTAACATTTTAACAGTACTGTGATTGATTGGTTTCATCCTCCACGTAGGTAATCGTGTAGCCCAAGGGCAGGCAGACTTTCAACCTTTGAACTAACTAGACAGAGGCTACTTGAAGAAGAAGAAGAAGAAGAAGAAGTGCCGAAATGCGTATGGTAGGCATTGGCTGATCGTCCCACAGTCCCACACGCACCTAGCTTGCAATCGACCGTTTTTTTAGCGGGAAGGGGAAACCCCTCACGATTTCTTTTAAAAATTAACCAAAGTACGACGGATAGGAAATTTTCATCCAACAGATTTCAGTTAGGAATAATGCTCAAATATGAAGACACGCTGGAGAGCGATGGTTCTTATAGAGCATACCTGTCCAATGGGCCGTGCGCCGCCGGCGCACGCGCGCACGGGCTCAAAGACGGCGCCGTGTCATAAACGGGCCGTGCCATGCTGGCCCGCGGGCCATGGTGCGAGCCTAGGCACGACCTGATGTCGTGCCGTGCCGCCCGGCCACCGTTTAGCGAAAAAGAGAAAAAATTGAGAAAATGTAGAAAATTAAGAAAAATTGTAGAAAATTCAGAAAAATATAGAAAATTGTAGACATTGTTAATCATAAAATAAATATTTGCAATGACATAATGAGCTTCATTAACTTATTAAATTGCATGGGATGGTGCCTTATTAAAAATTTACCAAGTAAAAACTCAATTTGAGAAAACCTTGGTAAAGAAAAAGAGTATAGCCTATAGAGCTCATTAGTGACTACATGTGAAGAAAAATATTGAAAATTCTATTCATTGCTATCTAAATACAAATTTTAAAAAGATTCTTCTAAATCTCTATTATCTGCAGATGTTGGAGTCTTGATTTAGCTTGTTCCCGCCTTTGATGATCGAAGGACTTCGACCATCTCGTTGGAGAGATTTGTTCGTCGCTCCTCGATTATTCTTCCGAAAAATCAATGTCGACTCAGGAAACCGTAGAGACAGAATGGCCAACACATCCCGCGCTAATATGGATAGCACTGGATATGATATCTTTTGGGTTTACCACCATGAGAGGATGTTCAACTCCTGCTCGAAGCTGACACTATCATTGTTGAGATAGCTTGATAGGTCTCCAGTGCTTTGTCGCCTTCCTCCTCCTAACTGATGTGTACCTGCACCTACACGAGAACTAGACGAAGAACCAAAAATCTTGCCCCATTGCATAGCCCCCGTAGAGGTGCTAGGGACTACCGGGGGTCTTTCCAAATGCGCAGACCCAAATTTATTTTCATATTTATCATATACCTCATATAATTTATCCTTAACTAATGTATAGTATGAACAATAGTCTAAACTGGTAGTCTCACTTAAAACTTGTAAAACATTTATAAATCCTTGGAGTTTGGCACTAAGATCCAAAATAAAGGCGAATGCATATAAAATAGGAATTTCTCTCCAATATTTTAAAAACTTAGTTTTCATGGCAACTCTGAAGATCCCGTAGTATAGGATCATTTTAAAAACCTTTAGGTGAGTGAAAATTTCAACAATATTATGAACAATTATAGGAGATGTAGGGTAGTATACTCCAGAAAGACAAAGTGTAGCTTTATGAAAAATTTCTAAAAAGGAAAATATTTTTTCACCAACAACCCAATCGTCCTTAGTAAGTTCAGGGTCTCTAACTAGAGTTCTACTGGAGGAGCTACGAGATTGATGACTTTGGGTGTGAAGGAAAACAGATAAGGTGATCTTATATGGCAATATATGTTTAAACATAAGGTAAGTAGAGTTTCATCTAACAGGCATGTCTAAACCAAATTTTCTAGGACGAACATTCATTGCTACTCAAAAACTCTTATATGCGGCTATTCGTTGATTAGAACAATTAATAAATAAAATTGCATCCCTAAAAGAATCAATACAAACATTTAATCTTTTTAAACCAGATTTAACAATAAGATTAATAATATGACAAACACAACGTTGATGCAATAAGAAAGAGTGTGCATAAGTATTAAACAAAGGAGTAAGAAATTCCATAACTTTAGTGTTTGCAGCTGCATTATCTAAAGTTATAGAAAAAATCTTATCCGTGAGGCCAAAATCTTTTACGACTTTAATAATACTTTCTGCAATATTTTCAGCACTATGTGAAACATTAATTAATGTAAATCCTATAATTCTTTTTTCCTTTATCCAGTCATCATTAACATAATGAGCAACAACACTAATATAATCCTCTCTAGCCCTACCACTCCATATGTCAGAAGTCAAAGCAATAGAGAATGTACAGGTATGAAACATTTCTTTCAATTTATCACGACAATTGTTATAATATTTAATTAAATCTCTAGTTATTGTTTGCCTAGATACAGAAGTAAATCGAGGGTTATGAGCAGTCCTAATATATTTTTGAAAAGCATCAGACTCACAAAAATTTAAAGGTAAATCTTGAGAAGCAATTAATCTACAAAGAGATTCCTGAGCTACCTCTGGGTTGTACTCCCACGTACGTACGAGCCGTCAGGGTTATATTGCAGCTGTGTCTGGCGCATTTGTATTCCTTGCCTTTTCTTGCAACTTGCAGCATGTCGTTGTAGATGACCCGTCCTACCTGAAGATTTTGCAGTCAATTCATTACCACAAATTTTATAAACAGTATACCTCACCGAAGTCCCATCATCGTCGGTCTTGAACTTCTTGTCGAGATCATTCCAAACTATTGATGTACTAGCTCTTGTTCTTTTTGCACCCATGCTTTGAGTTGTGGATGCACTTGTTGAGCCAGTAGAAGATGGATCGATTGGACCCTGCGCCACCGGGACTATCGTTTCTTTGGCATCTCCAGTTTGTACATGTGGACCTTCTGCGGATGGATATGCTTGTTGAAACGATTGCATATCCTTCGCCGAGAGACCGAATTCGGAGAGTTGAAAATCGTAGTTCTCCATTAAATCAACTGCAAATTGAAATAGTAAAGAACGATTAACTTACTATTAAACCAACAAATAATAGCAAAAAAATTAAAATAAGACATCACTATTACCTCCTTTGCAGCTCTCACAAAAATCTTTGAAGATTTTTGAATTTTCGGAATTTTGCCTGAATTTTTACCAAATTTACGCAAACACTTTCGGAATTTTCACAGCTAAACCGAGAGAGAAGAGTGAGGTTTGAGGTGTAAAAAATGGAGGCCGAATGCCCCTACTTATAGAAAAATTTCAGATTTTTCAGAATTTTTTTGCTATTTTTTTCGAATTTTTACCCCCAAACGGTCAAAAAGGCTATTTTTTTCGAATTTTAGCCGGGCCGGGCGTGCCGTGCTGGCACGGCCCGTTTAGAGCCGTTGGGCGGGCCATGCTGTGCCGTGCCGGGCCGGGCCGGCACAGCCCGATTTCTTAACGAGTCGCGTCGACGCCGCCGTCGCCGCACCTCACTCGTGCACGACTGGTCCAGTCCGTCGCGGCCCGCCCGCTTAGCGCGGTGGCCGTGCTGTTGTTCGCGACGGGTCTGATGCACACAACGCGTGCGGCCATTACGGCCCGCCCATTTGAATAGCTATATTATAGAGGCGCCACCGCTAAAAATTCGATTTGATCGGATCGACCAACATATCGAGAGGAGGATTAAGAAATGTGTAACCATGAAAAGTTGACAAACCAATATAAGGTGGTGATCGGTTCACTAAAAGCTCGTGGCTTATGACCGAAAACATCAGAGTGGTGAAAAAGCATTGTAGCCGATGAGGTTTATTTAGCATAATTAAATTTAAAAAATTTAAAAATAAAAAAAATATGTTAGCCCATTACGTATAATACAAACAAATACGGGAAAAAAAGAACCGCCAAAAAAGCTCAACAAAAAGCCAAAAGTTCAGAAAAAGACGAAACTTATAAATAGTGAAAAATAAGTCGAAGTCAAGCCGAGTTGATCGTGGTCTTCGCACATATTGAGCCGCACTCACGCATGCATGATTTAACCAAGAAATGTGTACGGTAACATGAAAAGTTGACGAATCAATAAGGTCACTATTCAAACGATTTTAACTTTTAGCTTCAGACTTTTGATCACGTTAGCTTTTTATCTTTTTTAAGTTTTTACTTTTTTTCTTATTTTTGTATTATCTATGATAATATACGTTTTTTTAATCTAACGATTCTGTAGTGTCTTCTTGAGCTCGAAGCCCGAAGCCCGAAGCCAAAGTTACAATGACCACTACAGGAAGCGACTTCCCTGGGGTACGACCCCATTTTCTCTCCGTGAGGTCTGCCTCAGATCGAAGACACGTGGCGCGCGCACCAATCTCCGCGCAAGGCTCTCCCTCCCACTACTCTTCTTGCTCACCACCGCCAGAGGAGAAGCACGGCCCCGTCATCTCCGTCCGCCTCTTCCGCACCCTCGTCTTCGCCGCCGACCGCCTCGCCCACCGCACTCGCCCAGGGCGGCGCCACCTTCGCCGACCGCCCGCTCGCCGAGCCGGCCGCCTCTTCACCTCCGGCGCCACGACATCGCTCCGGCGGTCCATCTCGCGCCACATACAGCTGCCGCCAAGTTCGAGACGAGCTCGGCAGCAGTGAGCTCGAGGTAGGCGACGGCGAGGCTGGGATCGGGCGGAGGGCTCGATGGCAAGGTATGGCGCCGCCATACCTTGAATTCCCAGCGATTTTAACCCCCAAATCACTCTGTATCATAGACACATCAAGAAAGATGAAGTTTCACTGTAATAAACTCTCAGCCAGCGGCGAGAGGAAGAAGAACAGTAGTGAATGTTACCTGGACGTTCTCCTGGGCTGTCGGCTGCAATTGCCTACCTCGCCTAGACGCAATTGAAGTTCATTATCACTCGGTTAGTCTATTGACTTCACTTGTATCTTTCTATTTATTCTAATTATTTTTACTTATATAGTAGGTGACGATCATAATATGTTATATGTGTATAAACCAATTTAGTGAGAAATCTTTAATATCTATGTTATCGATTTCGCCATACCTTATTTTTTTTCCGTCCTCCGCCACTGGCTGGGATGCAGGTGGCCTACCTCGCCTCTTGGTGACCGCTGGGAAGAAGGTGAAGACCGGGAAGTCGGTGATGGAGCGGAGAATCTGCAGCTCAGCTCCCGGAGAGGTGAAGAGGCGGCCGGCCGACGAGCGGCGGCGGTCGGCGAAGGTGGCGCCGCCTGGACGAGGGTGCGGTGGCGAGGTGGCGGTCGGCGAAGACGAGGGTGCGGAAGAGGCGGACGGAGATGACGGGGCCGTGCTTCTCCTCTACGGCGGCTGGTGAGCAAGAAGAGTAGTGGGAGGGAGAGCCTTGCGCGGAGATTGGTGCGCGCGCCACGTGTCTTCAATCTGAGGCAGACATAGGTCAGAGAGAAAATGGGGTCGTACCCCAGGGAAGTCGCTTCCACCACTACAGTCTTCTTCGCATATTTGAGCCGTAGCACGTACTGGTGTTGCTGGACCTGGTCTACTAGCTGACAGCAGTCCATGCATCGATGATGCGGGGGACCTGATGGATCCAACAGTGGGGGAACCGAAAAGGAGTGATATGGTTGGCTGGTCTTCCCCAGGAGGAGGAAATCCCTGCCGTAGTGATCTGTCCTCTTTCATTTTGCATGCCACTTTCGAGCTATCAATTTTAATTTTATATGGTTAATCTAAACATTTTGTGCGTATTAGTGAGCAAAGTTTAAAAAGTATGGCCACACGCATTCTAAGATGATGTCTATTTCGAAACGAATATAGTGCCAATATAAAAGTCATGTGGGACATAAAATAGTTGATTTATCATTATTAAAAGATGATGCGGTCGTATACTTGTATTAATGTTTGGATGTTTTGAACTGATGTTGGAATTTCTATTTTATTTAAAGCAACTTTATTGCCTCCAAAATTAGGCCCATTTAGAATATGTTTTTTTCTCTCAAATCCCACAGTTACTGAATTGAACATTTTCCTTATAAAATTCTTGCTTACCAGAAAGGCCCCTAGCGTGGGTTCTCTAATTATTTAAAGTAATTAAACCTTGACCAAAGTAAGAGTTATCTAAATATCAGGCTTGACATATCTATTGGAAATTAGCAGCAATCTGACCAGCGACCATGTCAAACTATAGTTAAAAGTTAAGACTCCATTTGGTATCGTTATCCGATAGTTATAAAAAAAACAATGGAAATACATAAATAGTTAAACCTAAAACATGTGGTCATTTCAAGCGCCTTTCATCATTTGTGCTACTTCATCCTCCTCTCGGCACGCATATCGGCAAGTTTGTTGACGCATGCATGCGATGGAGATTGTCATATGGCTCAGGGGCGGACCCAAAGAGGAGGGAGTGAGGGCCCCGGCCGCCACTCAATTCGCAGGAGCCCAGGTATATATCCCAAGATTTAATGCTAATCCCCCCATTCAGCCCAACTAAAAGGCCCTCACTCATTTGTGGGTGTGTGGGTGTGCTCCCTCTCGGATTTTGTCCTGGGTCCGCCCCTGATATGGCTCACGATGGACCGCATGGCTCGACTTTCGGTCTATCTATATATCTATAATAATTAAATATTTCAAAAAATCTATATTAATCGGAGAGGAAAAAGATCGAGCCATCTATTCGTGCGGGACCAAGTTATAACATCAGGAAATCTGGACACATTTGGACCCTAAACACTGAATTTGTTTTGCCCCTAAATCAAAAAAATCCGCTTCGACCCCTCCCGACCGCGCGCTTGCGAGCTGGTGCCACGTGTCCCGACGCGCGGTCGGCCGCGCGCGGTCGCGGGCGGCGGCGGGCGGACGGCCGGCGATCGGCGGCGCGGCTACGGGCGCGGCGGCGCGACGCGCGGTCGCGCGCGCGGCGGGCGACGGGCGACGCGGGTCGCGCGGCGGCGGTCGCGCGGCCGGCCGGGACACGTGGCGCCATCTCGCGAAACGCGCGGTCGGAAGGGGTCTAGAAACGGAATTTTTTTGATTTAGGGGCCAAAAGTGGAATTTTGGGTGTTTAGGGGTCCAAATGTGTCCAGATATCTAACATCAGATCAAAAGACTGGCCGCCAATTTTGGTTGGACCGAGCTATGACTGTTCAGATCTGGAATTAAAAGTTTATTTGGTAATAAAATAATGCCCTGATTTGGTTGGCTATTTCTCACGGCATATGTCCTGATTTGATGCTTCCGATTCTTTCTATAATTAAATACCTGTGATAGCCAAACGTTGCCGTCGGAAGCATTATGGGACGCCCGGAGAAATTGGTTGCGCACGCCACGCCCCGTAACTGGTCTGGCCGACTGTCTCGGACGTCACCCTGTCGCCCAAGACCAGTGCCGACGCTGGCTAGAGTTGCCGTCTTTTCATGAATTTTTCTTCCGAGGTTTTCTTGAAGCAGATAGTTTTATAATCCAACGTGCATTGCTACTTGACCAGAACGATTGGAGGCCATGGCGGCAGCACTGGTAGATCGGATCAGTCAATCTATGTGTATCGGGAACATGATTGCAATGGCCAGCAGATTTAACAGGGAACAGAGCAGAGGAACTTGCTCAATATCGAGCTAGAGACGTGATCATGGATCAACATAGGAGATGGTGATGCGTTTAAATTGAACTCAAAAGTGATTATGTTTATATCACAACTACATCTTTGTAAAGCTGTAATGTGGATAAAGTTTATATTCTCTAATTGATACTTCCTGTTAGTATTCTCTCATCCCTGTTAATGTTACAGTATAAAGAAATCTGATATATTTTATTTTGTTTTCTTTCATCTAGGTTGGTGTACGCTTGATTCCATACAATATTAGCTACACACAGATGGTCTCTCCCACCAATAGATCGATGATAACACACAGACTAACCGTGATTAATTCTTCCTAATCAAGGTTGGGCACCTAATAAAGGTGATTATTTATCACTTTTTTGCGTGTACTTAACATCAAGAAACATGCATAAAAATCACCTGTAATGTGGCTAAAGGTTATATTCTCCAATTGATACTTCCTTTATTAGTACTCCTCGTCCGTGTTAATGTTACAATATAAAAAAAATCTGATAGATTTTATTTTGGTCTCTTTCATCTAGGTTGGTGTACGCTTCATTCCGTACAACATTAGCTAAACATAGCTTGCCTCCCACCAATAGATCGATGATAACACACAGACTAACTGTGATTATTTCTTCCCTAATCAAGGTTGGGCACCCTAATTAAGGTGATTATTTTTCACTTTTTTTGTGTGTACTTAACATCAGGAAACATGCATAAAAGATTCAGCGTGCTCTTATTTACTTCATTTGGCCTTTCAGAACTTCTTGGTCAAAGCTTCTATTATGTTATAAATGCTGATAGCTTGGTAGCACTTGTGGTCAAGCATGTGTAATTTGCTTTGGCAGAGGCAAAACAAGCAGCTATATAATTATGTTTATCAGGAGGTAGAAACATTTATTTCTTCAGACTATGTTAAGAATCCAGGTGATTGAAGGTGCGTGGTCCATGTTTGGGTGATGCACAGGTACGCCACTATAGTTAAAGCTGTTTTCAATATTTTTATGTTCCTTTCTTTGAGATTAGACATAACTGAAGCCTGGTATCAATGTGTATTATCAGCATTTTAAGAGTTGTAAAACCATATATTGATATATATAATAACTAACCATGCAAGTGCATAGATAGGTACATTAGAAATTATTTTATTAATTGAGAGGAAAAAAATCTAGCCAATCATGTGGTGAATCAAGTCACAACAGCTTGGAGTTAGTATCAGTAAAGATATGTCCATTAAACATATGTGGGAATATTTTGGAAATAATTTGTAGAAAGAACTTCAAGAGCCCAGTGAATCAAGAACCAAGAGGAATCGAAAATCAACTTGCAAGTATATGTGAGTTAACTGACAAATAGGAAATAAATTATAAAGGATGGTCTAGAGCAGACAACTTTTTTATAAATTTAGTTTGTTATGCTCATTAGTACTTTGTTATTTTTATTTATACTTTTCAATAAAGAGATGCATTTGGTATTCTGCAATCTGCACACATGCGGCTACAATATCATTTTTTATTCTGTTTCTTTGTTGATCAAAGTGACTGCTCCCTTTTTTAAAAATAAAAGTTGAAGAGATATCAGCAAAGAATGCCAATTGGATGGCCAGTTTATTAGCAATATGTCTCTTTCAATTTCTTTAAAAGGATTGATTTATGCATGCTCTTTCATTTGAAGTTTGAGCTAAGACATATGTATGACCTTGATGTTTGATAGATTGTCGTTGGCGGTTGTGGTTGCCCAAGGGGGCAAAGGGGATTGCAGGGTGGTTGGTGGCAAAGAAGGGAGGCCAGTGGTGCTAGACGTTGACAGATTTGATTAGTGAAAGGGTTTGATAGTTGATTTGGTTTGACCTTGCATACTCTTGGAAATGATGCTGATGAAAAAATATGAGTATGACAGGAATGCCACACCGTTAATCCGTTATGATAGATACACCTATGAAGTAATGGCACAATAAAGTAAA
Source organism: Dendrocalamus sinicus (assembly GCA_036346575.1). Classification (NCBI taxonomy): domain Eukaryota; kingdom Viridiplantae; phylum Streptophyta; class Magnoliopsida; order Poales; family Poaceae; genus Dendrocalamus; species Dendrocalamus sinicus. The sequence goes on along the minus strand of JAYEVI010000356.1, from coordinate 28,485 downwards.
TAACCCAAGATAGAAGAGTGTCACTACCACATTGAGTTTGCCTTCACATCTAGTTTTTTTATGACTCGCAGTCAAAAAAGGGATTATCTTGATTCTATGACCTGGGTTTACTTAGGTCAGTCTCAATGGGGATTTCAAAAGAGTTTCATTCTCATTTAATGCAGTGACACATCAGCAAATTTGCTGAGTTGGCAAGAAATTTATGAGGAGAGAGAGCAACAGAGTTTCATCAGGATGAAACCCATCCGTCCCGGTTACCAACACGATGAAACCCAGTGAAACCCCCACTGAGACCGGGTCGTTTCGTTCTCAGGCGCTCCCGAGGATCTGCTGTGCATTCATATATATGCGAATGTACTCATGAATATTGGATTAATTAATATATTTTATTTGACCATGATTATTTGTCGGCATGAGATATATTGTAGTTACCAAAGTGACTATGTTTAGTTTAGATATATTTTCAAACGGCTACATAGTTTACATGGCACATAGGATCACAACATCATGCATACATTAATTGCTGCAGCTTGTCTATGAAACAGTGAAATGAAACCCTCCACTGAGAGATCCAGTTTCATTTCTCAATCCAAGTCTGCAAAGCTGACATGGCAGTCTTGGAAACTGGGAAATGAAACCGACCACTGAGACTGACCTTAGAAATTCATTCACCTTTTTTTTCTCCATTTTTTCAGACAATCTCATAATCATCTGCAGAAATGTCATGTGGGGGCTCACATACTCTAGGCGCAAGAGACAGCAGCAGATGGATTCGTCCGCTCAGACTCCGATTGAGGAAGAGCCGGCAGCAGCGGCGACAACGGGATGACGGGCTACAACGCATAGCAGGTTTGCTGTCACCGGCGGCAATAGGTAATAGGGAATGTATTCAGATAGGAAAGTGGAATTGCTTAGGTATTAGGAATATGAGTTATAAGAGTCCGGATTGCAATATCCGATTCGGTTACGTATGATAAACTGAGTCGGGTTGTATTTCCTATATATGCGTGAGTTTGGCACCAGATCGTCATCTACCACGGCCCCTTCAGGACGCCGCAGAGGCCCTGGCGGTCGGCCACCCGTGTCCCACAACTACAGCCTGTGCTCATTGGTCTGTGCTCGCAGTGGCGTAGCTAGGATTTGTAGCTATAGTGGTCCATTGTCTAAAATTTTTTTAACCGCTATAAATTTAATATGTCGGTACACAAGTATATGAATTACAAAATGCAATTAAGAAAAAAAGGACATCAGAGTTCATAAAATAGACAGTATAGCTTTCTTAACATAGAATTGAAATATTACATACCCATAATAGTTGAAGAACAATATGTCACTACTTCTTCTTGTCAGCTTGCCTTCTAATAGCCATGAAAGTGTTGATGATCTCTTTTCATTCAATTGTAAGAAAATATCCCGCTCAATAAAAGTCACTAGACAATCATCCGAAGGCTATCACCTATCTTATTTCTCAACTTATTCTTGCTAAAGGTCATTGCAGAAAATATTCTTTCAACACTTGCGTAGCTACCGGTAGAAGCAATACCAATTTGATAAGTAAATAGACCCAATGATAAACATTATCCCTCTGCTCGAGTTAGGGCTTATTTGCTTAGTCTCTAGCTCTAGGGAGAGATTGGGAGAAAAAAGGAAACATGACTAAACGAGCGAAGCTAATTGGACGAAGATTTGCGCATATGATTTTAGATCCTATTACTCGTAACTCAGACTGCTTTCACCGCTTCGCATAAAAAAATTAGTGCAAAAGAATCTAAAAGGAGTTAGTGCAAGAGAGTTTGGTCTACTTCGTTGTTTTCATATGAGATATCGATATGGTCATATCGTAGAGCTTGAGTAGATATTACAGTCAGACATTGTAAATGCATGCACAAAAGCTACCACTATCTTACTTTGTGTCTGCTGCTCTGCTCATGTTTGTATCTGTTTTTATGTATCTTGATGCAATTTCAGTTAGGAACGAGTTACTCTACTAAGTACTAATCGATTATATATGAATGCACTGTGGAGATTACGATTCCATCGCTTCGTGAGTGCGCATGCTCGGATATTTTCTCTGTAACTTGACTTTGAGATGTACCGCAGATCGCCACGTCGTATAATCGTATTCGCAACACAGCAAGGATACGAAGGCGCAGACCGCGTATAATCGTATTCGTATAATTGTATCCGGCGCCGGCCGCATGGTGGTCCGGGGACCACCCGGACCACCATCTAGCTCCGCCAGTGTGTGCTCGTGACAACTTGGTATCAGAACCAATGGTGGAGAGCTTGGAGTTCACCAGCTTAACAGATCAGTTTGTGGAACTCACAGTTTCCCTCACTCGGAAGCTCGATGAGATCAAGGCCAGCCTCTCCGCGGAAATTGGGGTCATCAAGGATCGCATGGCGGCATTGGAGAAACGATCTGGGGAAGGTCTGCTTCAGCTTCCGCCCGGGTTGGCACCCACCGTCACCCCGACAACGGATGCGACAACGATGGTCACCACGCGTCGCGATTTCACAAGCTGACGTTCCCCTCGTTTGATGGCAAGGAAGATCCTCTGAATTGGCTCAACCTCTGCGAACAATTCTTCAGAGGACAGCAGACGCCTGAGCGCGAAAAAGTGTGGTTGGCTTCATTCCATCTAGTGGGTTCAGCGCAGCAATGGTACTTCCAACTGGAAAGTTGTCCTGGCGCGAGTTCAAAGAATATTGCAATCTTCGCTTCGGACCTCCAATCCAAAACAACTTCTTGGGGGATTCTTGGACCGGGTCTGTGGAGGAGTACCAGGAGAAGTTTCTCGCCCTCCTCTGTCATACGGATCAGATGCCGGCGTGGCAGCAAGTGCAAGTGCAATTGTTAAGTAGAAAAGAAGGTTTCTAGGATGGTACTATTTTTAGACGTTGGAGTTGAAAACACATATAGTTTTTCTTAGGTTGATTGTAGATATGATAGGTGACACTGCAAGTTTTGGACCACAAATAATTTTTGTAACTGAATGACAATGCTTGCATAATGAAGACTTATATGTTGTCTAATGTATAATTGATGTAGTAAATAAAAATATGTAGCAGATTGATTTTTTTTTAAAAAAATTTCCACTATACCACTAATCAGTGTTTACGACGTGAAGCCCGGTAGTATCTTTAGTGCATAAGAGCGCATCCAGGTAGATGCAGATCTCATATACCATCTTTGGATCCATGTTAAGTAGCAACACGGTGTGAATAATCATATGCTATGCGTGCACTAGCACTGTCAGGTGTGACAAGCAAAATAGATCTAAATGATAGCCGTTAAACTGCTGAAGGTTGTGGAAACTACACTAGAATATGCGGAATATCTTGAAGTTTTGTGGTGTATCAAGATTCAAGATAAATGAGGAGAATACCGGCCAAGTTCAACAAGAAATACACAATCCTCTTTTGTTTCATTCCTGTCCACTTTTTCTTTTCGTAATTTCACTTTAGCGTCGAGTAACACCAATCTAGCAACTCCAAGGCTATTCGTTTTCATATGTTTTCAATGCCAAAGGATATTTAGCACTCACTAGATTGCGTATTCTAAACAATATTGCGCATTCTAAACTACCTAATGCTAAAATTTCATCTTTATCTTGACCACTATCCTAAATTGGTTCTGATAATATTGTTTATATTTCCAAAGAAATCCATTATGTGTTTTTTATTGAAGCATTGGACTCTTCTTATGTGCACATGTATAAGAGGCTCAATAAACTAATAGGACCCAACACGTATACGCCATTTCTTGATGGCCGAACATAATTTCAGAAAAAGGCGTATGTCACTGTTAGCAATATCACTATTAGCACGCTCATTGATACGAAGCAGTTATTTCCTAAAATGGTAAAGTAGTTTTCACTTTCAATGTTTCTTTCACAATAGTGTAGATCTTTTTGATATGAAGTAATATGAAGAGCTTTAATTAATTCTTTAGTATATTGGGTCTCCATAATAAATATTCTTGATCAATATTGGAATTTGTGCTATTGTTTCTTCTCTAATGAAGTGGACTCTTCTGGAACCCTACTATTAGCAATGAGTGGTGCTTCAGGAAGGAAATATATATTTAGTAGCACTACAAATAAAATGATGCAAAATAATAACTAGCCCATGCATACGACTAGTCATTCTAAGTTCACAGCTAAACCCGAGGATCATCATTCTGCTGCTGGGAGTAAGCTTTTCTTCGCTGAAGTTAGTTACTGTCCTTGGAATGACGATGATTTTCCGCTGTGCTGTACAGTTGGGGCGAAAGATGCAGGTATGGTTCGTTCACTAGATCTGTTAACGTTTTTCTTTACTGTTTCTAACATTTCTTTCTTGATTTTTATCCTAAAATAACATTGATGTATCACAATTCTTCCTCCAAGATCACTTTTTTTCCAGATTACCTCATGATTTTAACCCACTTCACACGAAGCAACATTGGTATAAGTAATGCACAGCGAAGTTCTCTAAGTGAGAAACCTAGTAGAAGCATGTAAGATATTATGCAAAAATGATGCCTTCCAAGCCCATCTTTCGACCCATTTGGCAGCATAATGCAAATATTGTCACTTGTCATACTTCAACAACCTGAACAAATAGGATAAAGCAATTAAGCAAACTAGCAAAGTGGTTCTTTTGAAAGACAAATCTGCTTTGTTCCAACTGTAGTCATTTTTCATGACTAATGGAGGTAATTTAAGTGCACAGCTTATGCCAGGTGCTTTTTTTTCGACCTGAATGTTAGCTTTGTTACCTCGGCTTAATATTTATCTAACTCTGTTCTGTTTTAAGGTCATTGCTATGGCTGCGAGGGCAAGCATGTAATACCTCGCCCTCCACAGGGCCCAAAATGCTACCACCACACACTTACCATCTTAACTAGGAGCAACCAACATACAAATATATTATATTAGCAGTAAGCCAACTAACTTTATATTACACATAACTGAAACATAAACAGAACTCTGAGTTCCATGACCATAGAAACCCACCATCACGACTTGCAAGCAAACTAAACTAAACGGCGAGCCAAAAAGGACTTAACACTAGATTAAACATAAAAGCTCAGAGTAAGGCTAAGCTGTTATTTTGTACGTGCAGTGCCAAAAGGACTATTCCCATTCCATGCATGTCACCATCATTCACCTAAAACAACAACAGAGTAAGGGTGAGTCCGAAGACTTAGTAAGCAAACGATAAAACAGTAACATCACTTTAGCAATTCAATCGATTTCATGAACTATAAGCTGTAAATCAACTCTATGATTATAAACTGTAAATCAAATCTATAACTATAAACTGTAAACCAATTCCATGTCTGTAAACTGTAAATCAATTCTATGACTGTGAACTATAAATCAAACATGTAACTGTAAACTGTAAACGTATTCTATGTCTGTAGATTGTAAATCAATTCTGTGACTGTGAACTGTAAATCAAGTCTGTAATTGTAAACTATAAACTCATAACTCTCTGTAACTATATCACTTTCTCTGTCACTTTCATGTAATGCAATACCATGCAATGCATCTATAAATGTAGCTTATACCGGTATAGCGAAAGGTACACCCGTCGATGTCACCCTCTTCCTCCATCTCGTGGATGTGTCTAACTCAGAGGTCTTATTCAAGAGCACTCCGGACTAGTTATATAACTTTCTCATTGACTGCTCTTATGCATTTTACATGATGCAACATTCTTCAAAGGTGGATGTCTAATCATCAAGACTCAACAAGGTATGATTAACCCATAATCATAAACATCACCTCATAAATACTATAAATCATGGTAACACCGATTTCCTCTACCACTACTGATCGCCGGATCAACAATGTAACATCGATTTCATCATCCCAAAGATTCATATTAATAAGTGGCATCTTCTTTGCCACACGAATTAATTCTAACAATCAGCATATTAACTTAAGCAAGATTCGATGAATAAGCAAGGAGAAGGGTTTTCAAGGCGTTACCTTGGCCCCAACAACTAGATCAAGGCATTACCTTCCTTTCCTTAGTCGATTTGATAAATCGCGGTGGGTCGACTTTCCTTTTCTCTCCTTCCTCTTTCTTTTTCTCCTTTCCTCCGTCGGTGGCCTCCTCTTCCTCTTCCCTTTTTCCTTTCTCCGATCGACCGGCTCTCCTCCTCGGTCTCACTCCCGTCCGCCTCCTCTTCTTCCCTCACCGACGGCCTCCTCCCCTTCCTTCTCTTCCCAACCACCTAGCTCCTCCCTCCTTTGCTCTTAGCGGCCAGCCCTCCATTCCCGTGGAGCGGTGGTAGCAGCAGGGTGGGGAGGCGAGGCACGAGCGAGGGGTAGCAGCAAGGAGGCGACGGCGGCTGGCTTTGGAGGGTGGCAAGCACGGTGCCGACAGCAAAGAAGAGAGGCGAGGCGCTACCGGAGGAACAGCATGAGGGCAGGCGACGGTGGCACGCACAAGCAGCAGTAGCACTGGGCGAAGGTGACACACCGGCAACAGGGGATGGGGACGACGTTGGCGAAGCACGGCGGCACCAGCGGTAGCAAGCGCAAGGGGGAAGCAGTGGCTCGCACGAGCGGTGGTGGCAGCAAGGTGAGCACAAGGGAGAAGCCAAAATGGCCTTTGCCTCCTTCTCCACCTAGGTTTCTTCTCTCTTATAGGGTTTAGCGTGGGCTAGGCTGGGCCTCTTCTGGTCCAAGCGTTACAGAGCAGCCTATGGTGTTTCACCCAACCAGTCGTGCATATGGTGGTGGTCATACTAACGTTGTTGATATGCCTGGTGCGGACAGCTCAAGGTTGGATAGTGAATATTAGCTTCTCTTCAATGCTGCAACGACAGTGTCAAGGACTCGCTTAATAACATTTTGTGGTGTTTATTGGCTGGGTTCGACAAAATCTCAGAACAACCCCGTCGCCGTTACCCCAAAGCCCGTCGTGACACCTCGAAATATCTCTACTATGCCAAAACTCGGCGCAAAGAACCAATCAGATTGCCCAAGTGGATAAATAAGGAATATGGAAGCAAAAACCATTTAAGGCATTTTTAATAGTATTATCTCAGCTATCTCTTAGCTGTATTAAATGAGTAAAATCCTATATAAAAAAAGGAGATGTGAGAAGAGATAATGTGATGTCTCTTATGCAAGAGATGATTTGAGTCTACAAACCAACTTAAATAGTGAGAGGGTGTGAGATAGGAAGTTATGATAAAAAATAGTATAAAATAGTTAGAGAAGTAATTTATTGTTAGAGAAGTTATCTCTAATACTGTCTTTAGGTGAGGTGGAAGACTTAAAGACAACATTAAAAGATAGACTATTGTACATATGCTTAAAGTTGGTCGCTTTGCCACTAAATATGCCCTATATTTATTACATATTGAAAACATTTAGAGTAATTGCCGCATCACCTCCATTTTATGAATGCATATTGATTTACGAATAGCCTTCCTAGTTTAATATGGACGCTCATGAACAGGTAGCCCTGTTTCTTAGATACCTCTAGCAATTCGAATTAATTTGACTTGGTATAAGTGATAAAAGCATCCATTTTTTTAGAGGTGATAAAAGCATACATCTGAAAAGTGAATACATAATTCAATTTTCAAAATTTATCAGAATAGCACATGCTTGTTGCTTTCTAAAAGAAAATCAAAAGTGCCTTTGTATTAATCACATTGGGCCTGCAGCTTGAATAGGCAAATAATGCTTCCTTTCAATAATGTACAACATATTTTGCTCAAAAGAAAATGTCTGTCAAATATCTTTTACAAAGTAATGTAAAACAAATATATTAAACAGAGTTCTAGGCATGGGTTTGTGCTCATTGTAGCCGTAGGGCCCCATATCTGTACATTATGTGTATATTCAACAAACAAATATGTTACATGGCGATTGCTTTCTTTAGACTGGTAGGATAATGACTTTGATTAAGTATCTGCTTCATTTTCCACAAAGAAATGGTGCACGAATTCTGGATCTTGCATACTATTATTCACTTTTGTTTCTGAAAGAAAAGATTATTTTACATCATTTGGTATAACACATACAATATTCAAAAGTAGAGTCGGATGAGAACAGTTCTCAACTTGAAGATATACTTAATAATAGATACAGGTAGTGCACCTAATCCTTCGAAACACATTTATGCATCCCTTAGTTGGTCCAGTGTAAGTGTATCGAAAGGCGCGCCAAAGGAATTGGAAGAGCCGCTCTTATTGAGTCGTTGATAAACCTCTTTCATTGTTGGTCTTGCTTGAGGAGAAGCTTGCAAACAAGACAATGCTACTTTCATTAGCAGAATCACATCCTCCTCCTCTGTTTTTGTTGGTGTGAGGGCGTTGGTCTAGGACTTCCTTGACTAGGATATGAACCCTCTATGTGATTGAAGTAGGTGTCCTGGATGCTTTCCCATTAACACCTCTAGTACAACCACACCAAAGCTATAAACATCACACTTCTCTGTCACCACAGATGTGTACGACATCTCTGTTCCAAATGAGAGTATTAGGACCAGAAATTGCTTGAAGGACACGAAGTACTTTTGTCATGACAAAAAAGGACATACCTGGAGCTATGTAGCCAATAGTTCCTGCCAAGGCACTCCAATTTGATGAATCAGGCTTTAGAATTCTTGCAGTGCCAAAATCTGAAACATGTGCCTTGAGACTCATGTCAAGCAAGATATTGTTGCTTGTTATATCTAGATGTATTATAGGTGGGCTGCACTCATGGTGCAAATAAGATAGAGCTTGCGCCACATCCTTTACTAGAGCAGTTCTCCTCGACCAATCCATCTCCTTTGCTAATTCCTCATGTTCTAGGACTGAGCGAAGGCTTCCCCGCTCCATATAATCATAGACAAGAAATTTGTATGTTGGGTGAGAACAGAACCCATATAACTTAACAATACTTCGTTGCCGAATCTCTACCAAGATTTCAATTTCACTATGAAATTTTCTTTCATCGTTGGACTCTTCTTCAATTGGGTGAAGCTTCTTCACAGCCACTTGCTGTCCATCTTGGAGTAGTGCTTTGTACACTGTGCCATACCCTCCCACTCCGATGATGTACTTATCATTGAAATTTTCAGTTGCCCTGACAATATCCTCAAATGCTAGTTTCCCGTCGAAATTCCATACGGAGAATACTTCTCTTTTTTCAGTAGCAACCCTTTCTTGTTGTTTTCCCTTTTTGTGAATGAACATAATAGTGCCAACTGCCAACAATTGTGAGAGCAATAACAACGCACACAGGAAGAACAACTGCTAGGATCAGAGTGCGGAATTTTTCTTTCCCCTTATGATTCTCTGATGTTGGAACCGAACGACAAGATGGAAGGCATGTGAGATTACCACACAGACCTTTATTATGGAGAAACCAGTCTATTGATGCATTTTGCAGATAATGTCCCATTGGCAGTGGTCCTTCCAAGATGTTGTAAGACACATCTAGGGTTGTCATGCTAATCATGCTTGCAAATATGGGTGGTAATCTTCCCTCGAATTGATTGTGGGAGAGATTTAAGGATTCCAACATTGCCAAGTTCCCAAGCTGTTGTGGCAATGTACCACTAAGTTTGTTGATGCTGACATCCAAAATAATCTGTAGGTTCACCAAATTTCCTATTGCACTGCTGTGGGTGTGTTGGGTGTCCGAGAGCCTCTCTCCCCTGTTTTAGGAGTGGACTCTTGCCCCTCCTTTGTTTTTCTTTTTTCTTTTTAATGAAATGACACGCAGTTTTTCTGCGTTGTTCGAGAAAAAAAAGTTTCCAGTCAAGCTATTGTTATTCATCTTCAAGTACAGTAGTTTGGTGCAGCTTCCTAGCGCCTCTGGTATTGACCCACTCAACTTGTTCAAAGACAAATGAAGTAACTGCAAGTTGCTTAGTTGACCAAACCGAGAAGGTATGGGGCCTGAAAATTGATTATTTGCTAAATGCAGTGTGTACAGACGGGTTAAGTTGCCGATTTCTGGCGGTATCTCACTAGTGAGAAGGTTGGAGTAGAGCTTAAGCGATTCCAAGTTTGTCAGTTTCGAGAGTTCCGGAGGAATTCTTCCGGTATCATGTTTTCTCCTGCATTGAACATAAGTATGATGCACGGACACGGATATGTCGATACAACACGATACGATACCGACATAAAATTTGCCGTTTTCCAAAAATATTGATACAGCGACACAGCTATATATATTTAAATAATAAATTATATATATATATATATATATATATATATATATATATATATATATATATATATATATTATTTTCTATGTTTCCACATGCTTATTAAACTGAAATAATATAAATTGTAAACTTATAATTTGTAAAGTGTATACTGAATATGTACCTCATGAATTGTTTTGTTAATCCTGGCGATAATTGTTGATGTCAATACCATTTCTAGAAATAAGAATTCCATTAACCTGGAAAAAAGTAACATGATCAGATTGGCAAGACTACAAAGATAATATATTAACATGTATATTTGATTCTTAAACAATTAAAGCAATAGACTAATAGAGCAACAAGCCAACAACAATTGATAATTGATAAGGATAAGCGATAAATATTAAGAAATAGCTAAGTTCAAACCTAGAAACTTAAATGTAGAGTTTAACCAAAAGCAAATATCCACTAACCAACATAGGATAGGAGTGATTCAACTTAAGGTACATCACAAACTCAAATTCTAGTAGCAAAGCTAGTTTAAAGACAGCATGGAACTCTTAGACTTCAACTTTGTCCTCATTTTCCTCCCCCTTGACCACCCCTGTCTAGAACATCAACATGATTCCACAATGGAAGCTTCGACCTATTGTTCCTTGTGTTTTCCTCCTCTCTAACACTAGAATTAGCGGTTCTATTTTTCTAGAATGATGAAACAACAAATCAAGCATAAGTTACAATTACAATGACATGCATGCAAATAACAGTATAAATGTATAGTATAGAGATGACACACTTGAAATAAGCAATCAAGCACAAGTTTGCTAAATGCCTAAATATATATTAATCGGCATCTCCACTTGAAATTGGCTTACTGCAGTCTACATTTCAAACCTAAATGCTAAAACAGAGGAGCAGCGGGGAGATGATACCTCAATACCGAGGATGTTGGGGACGCCGGGGAGGAGATGTAATCAGCGGCGAGATGCGGGAGCCGGCGGGCGGCGGTGAGATGCGGGAGCCGGTGGGCAGAGGAGATGCGAGTGAGGAGATGGAGGCGGCGGCGAGATGCGGGAGCCGGCGAGCGGTGATGAGGTGTGGGAGTTGGCGGGCGGCGGCGATGTGTGGGAGCCGGCGGGCAGCGGCACGAGCGGGCGATGCGGAGAAGTGCGAGCGGCCGATGGAAATGAGACTCTCAGGAGGAATCGGTGCAGCAGTCGTAGGGTTAGGGCAGGCACGGTATGGGCCGGCCTGGGCCGGCCGTGTCCTGGGCCATTCCTGGGCTGGCTATGTCCAGACCGTATCTGACTAGCATAATTACTATGTCCGATACGTGCCGAAAATTTTAATTATTAAAATTAATTCCAAAATCGGTCGATACGTCGTCAACACGTGTCCAAGATGTGTCCGTGTTGTATCCGTGTCCGACACGGTGTCGGACACGATACGACGGTTTTGACACGTGTCGTACTACGAGAACATAACCATGTTGGTGGATGCATCCCAGTTTTGGGATGAGCTCTCCGTGAAGTCTGTTTGACCTCAAGTTTGCTTTAATGAGCTGTGAATACACCCCAAAGTGTTGAGACATGTCACCTGTAAAATTGTTGAAACTTATGTCAATGTGCCTCAAACTGTTACATGTCCTCAAGCTTCTAGGAATGGGGCCAGTTAGCTTGTTCATGCCGACAACAAACCTCTCCAGCTGTCCTCCTTTGCACACATCTGATGGGATAGTTCCTGAGATGGAATTGTTTCCTATGCTGAATTTGACCATGTCTGTGAGGTTTGCAAATTCTCGAGGTAGAGTACCTGACAGCTGGTTATCGAACAAGCTCAAATTTCTCATGTTTGTCAAGTTTCCAAAAGTTGCAGGGATAGAGCCAGAAATTTGGTTACCGTCCAGGTACAGAACAACTAGGTTCAAGAGATTACCCATCTCATTGGGCATGGCACCGACAATCTGGTTATCGTAAAGTTCCAAAATGTTTAGCCTATGAAGTTTTCCTATTGTCTGAGGAATGGGTCCGACAATTCGATTTGTGTAGAAGCTTAACAGTTCCATTCTTGTAAGGTTTCCTATGCTAGGAGGAATAGAGCCATCTATCTGATTATTGGAGAGCATCAGGGTGCTCAGTCTGGTAAGGTTTCCTATACTAGGAGGAATGGATCCTCCTATGCGATTACTAAGGAAACTCAAGTAGTTCAGCCCTGTAAGTTTTTCTAGACTGTGAGGAATGGAACCATTAAGAAAGTTTTCAGATAAATCTAAAACTACTAGATTCGATAACATCCCTATCTCCTGTGGTATAGAACCTGCGAGATTGTTCGTGTACAGGTAAGCTGTGTTCAACATGGTGAGGTTGGCCAAGGAGACAGGGATGCTACCGTTCAGGTGGTTGATGGCAAGCTCAAGGTCTTGCAGGTTCCTGAGATTGCCTAGCTCCGGAGGTATTGGCCCGGACAGTTCATTGCCATACATACGCAGAATTTCTAATTGTGTCAAGTTGCCAAGGCTTGTAGGTATGTTGCCACTCAAGGAATTGTTGCTTAGTTGCAGGCCTTCTAAGTTCACGAGCCTTCCAAGCTCGTACGGGATGTCTCCAGAGAGCATGTTTTGGTGGACGGTAAGAATAGTGAGCATGGTCAGATTACCTAAGGATGCCGGGATGCGGCCAGTGAAGTTGTTGTACATGAGCCCTAGTTGGGTGAGGCTCTTCAGGTTCCCAACCTCGGACGGTATTTGCCCGGTGAGCCAATTACCGGAAAGATCAAGCACGGAGAGCAGCGACAGGGAGCCGATGGCTGCGGGGACCGGTCCCCGCAGAGTGTTGAAGCTGAGGTCAATGCTGGTGAGGAACGGGAGCGCGGAGAAGTCAAGCCCGTCGAGCCGGCCGTTGAGGCCGGCGTTCGGAAGCGCGACGCCGGTCACAACCCAAGGCACGCGGCGGCCTAGGCGCGTGGCGCTGCATGTGATGCCTGTCCACTTGCAAGGGTGAGTGTTGTTGTGCCATGAGCTTAGCGCCGGCGAGCTCCCCAGGGTAGATTTCCAGCGGAGGAGGGCCAGTTTTTGGGAGCCCAGTGATGTACCAACACGCGCATCTACTTGCAGGCAAGCAAGGCATGATAGAATCAAGAAGAACAGAAGCGCTGAACTGCGTGGTTTAGCCATTGTTGATCGTGGTGGAAAGACTGAAATTGTGTACTTTTGGTTGGCAATACGATGAGAGCGTCTGCTTGGTGCAGCTCCTAATATAGTGAGGTCGCGGAATGCTCTTGTGCAGGGTCAGTCTTTGATGAATATTTTGTTTGCTACGCTGAGAAAAATTGTATTGGATGATGGCTACAGCTGATGGACTAACGTTTCCCAGGGGACTAGAGGTCTAAGCACTCTCCGTGAACCATTTATGGACCCGAAGTACTAGTAGAATCACCGAAAGTGATAGAATTAATATTGTTTTTAGTAGGATCTGTTTATTTTGAATTGTTTGTTTTGTATTTAGAAAATATTTGTTATAAATACTAGAATTAATTTGTTATCTTTTCGGATACGTAGAGTTTGTGTCATATATATAAATAGTTATTTGCTTTGAATAAAAAAATACTGTGTAATCAAATTTAGCTGTGAGAGAAAAATAGGAAAACAGAAGTGCTTTGTGCTCTGAAGAAAACCAAGAAAGGTGTTTCTATGTTTTTCTCGATAATGATTTACATAATTTTTAAAATATAATAAATAATATATAGATATTATTTTTTATTTATTTTAAAATTAGTGCTACTTTTATTTAAAAAGAAAAATATAAAAATACCGCTCAAAGACCATCCCGATCTATTACTTGGTCCAGGCGATTTCGTTGTTACAGTGTTTTTCTAGTCTCGCGCGTGGCCTTCACGTCAAGAGCAGAGGCAATGTTCTTTGCGTGATCCAGTAAGGCATCAACACGCGTCACGTGAAGATTAGGGGGCAGAGGTGCTGCTCCCTTGCGCCGGACGCAGGCAGCGTCCCATCGGGGGGGTCTGCCACGGCGGAGGGCGGGCGCTCTGCCGTGTTTCCCTTCGCGTGTAGGGCGTCCCGTCGGTCACGTCGGGTTGGCAAGGACCGGTGGGTCCCACGGAAGAAAAGGAGGCCACGTTCTCGAAGAAGCCGGCGACAGTGCAAGACCAGGAAAAATTCCGACGGAGCGCTTTGGGGTTTCATTTTGGTTTTTGGTTTCTAACTTTCAGTACTTTAATTTTGTTTTTTATGAGTTATCTTTTATTTTATTTTTAACTTTTTAAATTTAATTACATCAAAAAAACTATCAATAGCTACAGTGCATAATCGTAAGTTACAGTACCAAACAGTAAAAAATAAGTCCAAATAAACGTAACTTTAGTCGTGTTTAGCATCATGGTGGCTTTCAAAAAAATGCGTTTTGTTTTACTATTCCTGTATATATTTACTAATTTTCGTCTTTTCAAGAGCTGTATTAAAAATATTTGTAACTACGTTTTGTTGCCTCTGCAGCATAGCACAGCCATGCCAAGCCTAACTCTTAAATTTGCAATGAAGATCTGAAATTAAGGTGCTTACTACCTGTGAATATATAGAAACTGATCGTCAGATCCAATTCCTCACCTATAATTTTTGTTTCCTTTCACACATTAAAATGAGTACCGCAAAAAGGTTTTATGAATAACAAAATTTAGCTTACAGTTCAGAAATTCAGTTAAATAACAAGACGCTTTGATTGACCTTAGACCTGTCCTAATCAGAGGTGACTTGACTTTGTAAAGTTTGAGCCCAAGATTACGTCCAAAGCTCACCCAGTGGGGATCGGCTCAGATGCTGTGCCCCCGCACTTAGCGCGGTGCAGGGGTGCCTCAGCATCCATCGCATGTTCCCTAATATCTAAAAAAATTTCAAAAAATTCAAAAAAATACTTTAAAAATCCGAAAAAATTATAAAAAGTACTTTTTTAAGTACTTAAATTTTTTAATAAAAGTATTTTTACAAAAAGTACTTTTTACAATTTTTCAGATTTTTAAAGTATTGTTTTTTAATTTTTCGAAATTTTTTTAATATTAGAAATACGTGACAGGTATTGAGGCACTCCTGCACCACGCTAAGTGTAGGGGGCACAGCTCCTGAGCCTATCCCCACCCAGTTCCACAAATTCATGACTTTGGTCTAGTCGCTAGGGACTTCGTGGGAACAAACATTGGAACGTCAAGTTGCTTCTGCTATTAAAAGCTAAACAGTAAAAACGAGTATCCCGGTTGTCTCTCTGCATACAAACTACGGAAGCCCAAGATCTACGAAAGGGGAAGCGATCTTAATACTGATGAGTGTGTTCTCTTTTGTATTAAAAAATTGTTCCCTCTTCCCAAGACGCTTGGGAGGTCTATTCATACTGTTGCATCATGGGTATAGAAAATTACATGTTTCCGGCTCTACAAAGGTTTTGGAGCACGAAGGCTCCACGGTCCTTTCATCTCTCCGCGTGCAGGTTTGGTGCAGGATAGATCTTCCTGGCTTTATTCCCCACGTCTTCTTTGTGATCCATAGGTAGCTATGGCCCACCCTTCGGCTCGTCTGAGGTAGGCCCAGGGCGAAGCCGAGGTATCGGGCTTTTGCGGCGAGGGTAACCTTGTACCGATCTATTGATCCCCTTCGCTCTGTGCAGGGGTTGACACTTGGTACTATTCGATTGGGTCAAGACTGCTTTGTCGATTTTCTTGTTCTTACTTGCACCCAAAGCACCTGATGTTACTGGATAGCCTTTTAGAGCAAGTACGATAATGTTGATTAGGTCGTCTCTAGCGAAATTCACGTCAACACAATCCTATGTGGAAGAGAGAGAAAAGAGGAGAGAGAGGCAAGCTGCCCCTCATGCAAGAAGTGACCTCTAGCACATCATACGAGAAGAGAGAGGCAAGCTGCCCCTCATGCAAGAGGTGACCCCTGATATATTTATGCAAGTATTAAATGTTTGAGTGATTTAGTAGAGGTAACCTCTACTCAACTTATTGTATTGTATTAGCTACCTTCACTAAGCCACGTGTACTCTTTTTGCTTATTTGGCTAGTCCTAGAGGTGGCAGCCACCTCTTCTATTAAACTTGCTCTTATTGTGCCTTTTCTTGTTATTCTCTTTTTTATAAAGATAAAATTAATCCTCTCTTGTCATGCGACTTTGCTTGCTCATGATGTTATTAAGGGCCCACTCATTTCAGCTTCAGCTTCTGGCTTCTGGTTTATTTTTCACTATTAATAAATTTCATTTTTTCTGAACTTTTGGCTTTTTTGAACTTTTTTGCCAGTTCTTTTTTCTCCATACTCGTTCACGTTGTCCTTAATGAGCTAACATATTTTTCTATTTTTAAATTTTTTAAATTTAATTATGCTAAATAAGTCACCTTCAGCTACAGTAAAATTTCAGCCGCTATAGTGCAATTTCAGCTATAAGCCACAGCTTTTCAGCCCAACCAAGCAGGGTCTAAGGGTGGCTTTCTCTTTGTAGCATTTCTCTAAATCATTACTCAACTTAGTGACTTGAGCTTTAAACTCTTTGTTTTTCCTTATAAGGTTAGTCTAAACAAGCATAGAGAAAATACAAACATCCATTTTTGAGCTACACGGTATATCTAGTTGGGAGACTATGTACAAGGTCTAATGCATATTTATGATGAACAAATGGCACTTTAGTTGAGTTGAATTTGAATTTTACAATAGTTTCAGAAAATTCAGATTTGCTATTAGTGTTTCCTGTCGAACTGATCGATGAGACCGGTTAGACTGTTAGGAGGAAGCGGTCAAACTGACCTCTGATGGTGATCTGGCTGGTGGTCCAGTGTGCCTGGGTTTTGCATGGGTGACGGTCAGACCGTTGGGGTGGTATGACCAATTTCTAGTTGACGACCACTTTTTTTTCCAAAGAGTAAGTTTTGGTATTGGTCACGTGCGGTTGGACTGACCATGGTTGGCAACCGAACTGGGGAGAGTTGGACAGTGTGACAGGCATTGAAAATACGGTCACACCGGGTAGCCGGTCAGATCAACCACTAGCAGATGGTTTGACTGGGGCGACCCTACCGGCCTGGGAAGAGCGGTCAGACTGGTGGTTGTGGCTAGGGATCAGGGTGAGTTAAGCTGAGTTGGTTTGAGGTAGATTCATGGCTTGATAGCTATGAGAGTTTGTGTTATATTACATCATGCATGATTTTGACTAATGTGAGTTAAGTGCATAGAATTTGTGCTTGATATAATTGATTGGTTTTTGGATGCATAGATGGCCTAGAGGACGTAACGGTTGACGGCAATGAATCGAGACTAGACAGAGGAGTTGAGGTTCAAGCGGTCAAAGTCCGAGTGAAGTTACGTGGCTCAAGCGAGAAGCATAGAAAAGACAAGAATCGTTAAGAGGCGAGTTGGTGTATTTGGTGCGCCAAGTAATAAGACTGTTGCACGTAGAGATGGTTTGAAAAAGTCCGAATATGTGATAAAAAGGAAAGGGGAGAAATAGTAGTTGACCTGGAAACCCAGCAGAAAGAGAACGGGATCCGCCGCCGGCGATCTCCTCCTTGCCCGTCCACCTGCATCCTCGGTCCTTCGGCTCGGCCTCCCCCCGAGAACCGCCGTGGCTACCGCACAAACCCGGCCAATTTGGCCTGTGATTTGCGAACCGACATCGACCTGTTTTCTAGTCTTTGCCAATGGATCCGGTCCCAAACAAAATGCAAAAACGCAAATTCTATAGCATCCGGTCCCATCTGCCAAATGGCATCTATAGCACCCTTTTAGATTAGTGACACATGGAACTAAGAATCTCAAAGCAGCAACAACCTATGAGGCTATGACTCAAACCAGAACCTTTGGCAATGGAGTACCAGATAATCCTTCAAATATTCAACCGTCTCTCCTTTCTGCTTTCAGCTAATATAATCTTGAACTCAAACCAGAACAGGAAGAGAAGAGATGCATCAAAGAATGACCAACTAAATTACAGCTTTAACGCTAATTAACAACATAATCTCACGAGATTATTACACTATGGATTTTCAATATTTAACTTTTGATATTACATTTAACCAAATCTGTACTGCCAAACACAAAAAGAAGACACTATGAAGTCACATGCTAGATCTATTTGAGTAGTTTTGTTACTCTATATGACTATATGTCCAAGGGACTAACCATATTTTATGACTAAGAAACAACACGAACTATATGGTGACTTGAAAGATTCTTTAACCTTACCAAAATAAAAATTTTCTGAAGGGCCAAGTACTACTATGTAACATCCTAAAAATCAGGATGTCAAAAATCTGTAATTTTTGAAA
The DNA here is from genome assembly GCA_036346575.1 of Dendrocalamus sinicus. Classification (NCBI taxonomy): domain Eukaryota; kingdom Viridiplantae; phylum Streptophyta; class Magnoliopsida; order Poales; family Poaceae; genus Dendrocalamus; species Dendrocalamus sinicus. The sequence continues at coordinate 10,009 of JAYEVI010000356.1, read as the reverse complement.
CTTTTTTGGAAAGCTTCTCATTTGCAACTTGTTGAAGTGTTTCTTAGCTGTATTTGGTTTTGATGGAGTTTTCCTTGGATATGATAAGGGTTCCATTAGATAAAGAAAAACCCCCGAAATTAAATTTTAGAGAATAAGTGTAAATAATAAGAATTTAAATTAAATTGTAATACAAATATGAAAAGATGATCCCTCAAGTAGCGCAAGAGAATTTACAGTATACATCTAATTTAAACTACATAATTTGAATCTGAAAAGATGATCCAACAAGTTGGACCAGAAGAATTAAGAGATTGGAAATTCTAGAAAAGAAATGAAGGTTAAAATCATAAATTAAAAGGTAGGGGAATAAAAAATAAGCATGTGAATATATACGTATATATATATGAATCTGCTCATAAATTGAAAAAAATGGTTATATATGTATACAAACAAGTATACATGCACATATATAAATAAAATTTGAATGAAATGGAGAGACCCTAAAAGCAAATATAAAATTTTAACCAAAAGATTAAATTAGGGAATTGACAAAAAAGAAAAATATATACTAAAAATGAAGTATAATATTAAAATCAATCCAAAATAGAGTTAAATCAAACTAGTGACTTGAATCATCATGGAAAATATAACGGAAAAATGATTGAAAAATATGGAAATTGTCTTGGGCCGACCCACTTCATTTCTTGGCCCACTAGTCCATTAAGCCTGGCCTTTTCTCCCTTTTTCCTTGTCTCGCCCTGTCGGCTTGCGCCAGAGCACGCTCAGCTCGCGCTGCCGCCGATCCCGATCGCTATCCAGCCATGCTCGACCCTAGCTAGTGTGCACATCGAATCACCCATGCCTATGCCGGACTCCCGTGTGCCGACCGCCGGCTGTCAGTGCTACAATAATACCACCGCAATTTTGGACCAAGTGCGCGCCATACCTTTTTGTCCTCTGTTGTGGTTCTGGACCAAACAGAGAGAGAGTGTGTGTGTAGTGGAGAGTTGGGTGAATAATGGCTTAGGGTCCTTCCCCATGGCCAGCATCAGATATATATATATATACATGGGGAGTGTATTTACAGGTATACCCTTACACATTTACAACCCTTTCGGGGGCATTTAGGTCATTACACATGTCCCATTTTGGGCCTTACAACCTACTAATAGGCTTGCTGGGCTTAGGTAGGGGCCACCTACAACAGAGCCTCTCATGGTGAAGGGCTTCACAGGCCGAAGCCATGTCGCCGAGTCCTTTGGCCCCCTCCGTCCCTGCGGCCTGTGACCCCCCCACACTTGGCGGAGCCTTGTTGCATAATACGACGCGCGCTTTGGCGAGGGGGTATTGCTCCGAGCCGGTTGCAGGGCCCTCCGTGCCATACCGTGTCGGGGGCGAGGTGGCCCTCTGGGTTTGAGGTTGGAGTCGACGCCGAGGTCGAGCACGGAGCCCAAGTCGGTGTAGAGGTCTTGGCGAGTCGTAATCAAAGACGGAGCGGAGACGGACTCGCGCCCCAACCCGGCACGTAGTGCGCTTTCAATGACGCCCGAATCACGGCCGCTCTCGGCTTATCGGGCAGGCGTAGCAGCGCGCGTCTTTGTGCCTAGCCTTGAGTGGGACACGCGTCGGGCTATAATGGGGCGCCGTGGAATGTGAGCGGTCGCGCAACCGCGACCGTTCGCCTTTTTCCTAGAGAAGCGGGGCGCGTGGCGGGCGCGCGTATTGGCGCGCAGTCGCTGGCCGGCCACCTTCCGCCGCTCCCGCGGCCATCGCTGGTTGCGTTCCTCGATCGTGGGTGATCGCACCGTTGTTCTCTTGCCTGGTTGGTCTTACGCTGCGGGTGAACCAAGGGGACGTTATAATGCGTCGTTGCGGGCACGCCAAGGCTGCCCTTTGTCGCCTGCTTGCTGGCGCTTCGCTTCCTTCTTCTTCAGCTTCCTGCGTACACCGGTCCTGCTTTTGTTCCTGATTCCGTACGTAGAATGGCAAGGCCCGACCCGTTCTCGTAGACAGATATGCTTGAGTTCATCCATATCCTCTGGCTGCGCCGATGGGCGCTTCCATTAGAGTATGTTGATGTATTGAAGCAGATCTATTTACCAGAACAAGTCTGTGTTTGCCGTCAACTAGCGCCCGCGCTCCCGGGTTACAAGTAACCCAGGCGACCGGACTCCCACCAGTTTGGTTTGTGGGGTCATCGCGGATTCTGGAACTGAGGTAGCCGCCTGTCCCATCCGCATTCTTCGAAAGGACTACCCTAAAGCGGGGTTAGCGTCAATGGACCTGGTCACAGAACACTCGGCAGAAATGATTATAATCTGTTCCGGGAAGAACTTATCTTTGACACTACGCCGGGCGCTGTGTTCCGCCGGCCGCCCCTCGCCCATTGGTGCCGGTGTCCGCGAACATAGTCGAGCGGAAGACGGGGGCGCGCCGACGCCGCACCGAGCCACGCGGGTTATGATGGTCGAGTGGTGTCGGCTCGCGCCACCGGGCTAACGGTAGAGCGAGGTATTCGCTTGCGAGGGCTCACCCTTGGCGAAACCGGGAGCGTCTCTACTGAAGCGGAGATCTTGTCGGCAATGCCACTAGGGTTGACTGGCCCGTGGCCTTGCGCTGTCACCCATCGGTGCGGTCTTGGATCTGTGGCGGGAGTGAGCTGCCTCACTCCGAGCGCACTAGGGTAGGGGCTGTAGCTTCTTCGCCCCTAGCGGAGACTTGTCCGCCCGGAATCGCGGAGGCCGAAGAGGCTTGCTGGTTTGCGGTCCCGCTGGGCTAGCGTGTCAACCGGTGTTTCCTGGAATGGGACGGAGACCCCGCAGCTGCTACTGTTGAAGTTGGTCGGTCCCTTGCCTTGCGGTGGCTTCTCTTATAGCACCCCCGAAACTGCACCACCCCGTCGGGAGTCGTGCCACGTCCCGTTGGACGCCTATACTCCTGAGGGCGCAAGATATGGCGGGGCACCTCCGTGGCACCCCAGCGAGGTGTGCCTTCACGCAGCCGAAGGCGAGGCCAAGGCGTCGCCACCGGGCGGGGGTCCCGTCTGAACTGCTGCAGTCGATTGGCCCCGGGAGTCGGGTTGACACGCGCCGGCAGCTGTACCGGGTCGTGCGACCCGCATTTACTCCTTGGTGGGGTCGACACGTGGCAGGGCGCTATTGGGCGCGTCGCGCTAACAGCGTCTGTCGCGATGCGGTCGCGTCTAGCACACGCGTCTCGTCGCGATGCCGGCCAGCCGTCCAACGCTTGGCCACCCGTGAGAAGCGTCGCGGTTCATCGCGTCGCGATTACGCTTACCGATCAGGAGGCGAGGGGCTTTAAATGCCCCCCGTGGTACCACGCTCGTGCTTCTTCTACGCACCTGCTCCTTGCTCGCGCCGCCGTCTGCCCTTCGCTGCTTTTCTTGCCCCTGCGCTCTCTCCCTTGAACACCGATGGCGGTCGGCGACAAGCGCTCCCGGGTGGGCGGCGATTTTGCTATCCGCCGGTGGCTGTCGCCTCTGGAGGTGAAGTACGCGCTCGAAGAGCACGATCCGGTGGCGGCAGAGAGGCGGTGGGTGGTAGCGGAGAGGAAGGGGGGCCCGTACTCTGGTGACCTGGGCCGCACGCTCATGACGGAGAAGACAATCCGGACACCGCACGCTGTTGAACCGCGGCGGTGTGGCTGCCGCCGATGACGAGACGGAACGCGCCCGAAATCGGAGGCGCTCGTTTTCGTCGCCTACTTCGAGGCCGGACTTCGCATCCCGGCCGCGACGATTGTGGGCGACGTGCTGCGGACCTTCGGACTGGAGCTGGCGCAACTAACTCCGAACGCCGTGGCTCGCCTTGTCGTGTACTGGCTGGACCTTGCGCTCGGAAGCATGTTGGCCCGCGCCTCAATGTTTGCATATCGCGCGAGCGCGTGCGGCCGAGGCGAAGAAGGCGGGGCGTTGTTGACCTTGGCGGCGTCAACTTCATTCTCGGTCATCGTGCGAGCTCTTCCCCGCGAACTTGACTCGAGGAAATGGGAGTCTGGAGAGACGGTGGTTCTACCACCGGCGTGGCGGCGATAGCGCCTCGAGTGCACGGGCCGACCGATTGCCTTCAAGACTACACCCGCCTAACGCCGAACGCGAAGATAGGTGGAGGTGCGAAGACTCGCGGGGTCATCGCCCGCTTCAACATCGCGACCTCGCCGAGGAGTACATAATGTACGACGTGGCGCGCTCGCGCATGAGTGGCCCTCACCACCGACACTCGGGCGACAACGTCGCGCCGTCCGTTTGTTCACTTCCGGTGCCCACCGGTTCTCGTAAGCCTCGACCATGCCCCCTTTCACTCGCGCATAGTGCGCCGTGTTTAATCGTGCTCGGCCTTGCGCGAGGATCCGCTGGAGGGCGCGGAGCGGCAGCAAGCGTGTGTTCTGGGGCCGTATACAACCCGGGAACACGAGCGGCGCTCGGCCGCGACGCGGAGGGGCCGGGCGGATAAACCGCCACCTCCCAGCGAAGCGACCACCTACGATCCCCCTTCGCCGGACTTTGAGGGTTTCACGTGGCGACCAAAGATCGGAGCTTGTGGGACTCGACTGCGCCGAAGTTCCTGCGCGCGCACTCCGCCCCTCGAACTCGCACGGCGCGGCGCAGAGAGCGGTTGGTATCGGGTTCGCACCACGAGGTCCCCGGCGCCGCGAGCGCGGCGCCGCCCGCAGGGGCCGACGCCGTTATTATCCCGCCAGGTGAGGGGTCCTCTCGCGAAGCCCCTACTAGTGAAGGTAGGTTGGCGTGGCATACCTTGGTGCGGTCTTGCCACGTCTTTCACGGGCTTGATCGATACCTCCTTTTGCGGCGGCACTTATCCGGAGGAAGAGCCATGGCAGCAGCTGAGGGTCCGGTGCCGGCGATGCAAACGCCGCGCGCCGAGCCCAGCCAGACTTCATCCCCACCGGGGCGCTGAGGGCATGGCATGGGATTGCGGATGACGCAGCCGCCAGCATTGGCCAGCAAGCGCTGTTGACCTACGGGACGGGGCGCCTTGGGGACGCACTAGAGGTGTCGGGCGTCAGGGTAAGTACCTTTCCTTGGGACCAAAATTGGCTGTTTGGATCCTGCTAACCCCTCTACCACGCAGACGCTCGTGCTGGCTCAGGCCCTACAAGCGGGTTACGTCCGCGAGCAAGGGGTGCTTCAGGGCAGGCTAGAATCCGCCGAAAGGGAGTTGCGCGAAGCTGCGGGGACGCGCTCTGCCCAGGATGACTGTATCCGCCGCTTAGAAGCAGAGTGCGCGGAGATGAAGGCGCACGCCGAGGAGCTCGCCGCCGTAGCACGAGTTGACCGCGGCGCAGCGGCGGAGAAGTTGCGACGGAGCGAGACGGCCTCCTGCAACAAGTTGCCGTGCTAGAGAGGGAGAAGGGCGAACTTGTCTCGTCTCTAGCGGAGCGGGACCGGGCTCTGGGCGAGGCTTCGGTGATCGCATGGGACGCCATGTTGGCCCTGGAAAATACTCTCCAAGGGCTCGTCGCTGAAGTGCTGGACCGCTCCTTCGGGCCGGAGGAGTTGTCACGTACGCTCCGATGGATCGGAGACGCGGCCAACATCGCGCGCGGCGCTGCAACGACCTTCAGCAACCACTGCGCCTACGTGGCGTCTTGCCTGATATGTGCACTCCTGCGACTCCGCGGCTGCGAACACGCCGCCGGGCTGGCTGACCCCCACCTGGAGATGCCAGGCGGAGCTGGAGTGATGTCCGGTGCCGTGCGCGCCACTCATCGCGCCGTGAAGTTCTTCCACGAGCGGATCTGGGAGTACATCGGGGAGGCTGCAGCGAGGGTCGAACTTTGGCGTTCCCTACGGTGAGGAACCTCGGCCAATTTTGGGCGAGGTCCCGCGGTGAGAGGAGGATGGCGCTGAGACTCCGAGGCCGCTGTGAACCCACAGGTGTGACGCCGAGGCTGCCGCGTGCTGGAGTGCGTTGTAACATGACTTCCCCTTTTTTGAATATAATGCGGAGTTGACTCACCGATTTCATGACTCGTGCCCCATGTCCCGGCTACCCGTCGGGGCCGCTAATTTCCGACCTTGTGACCCGACGGGCGTCTTGGTAGCGGAGGGCGAGTCGGCTGATTTTTAGGCGGGCGGGCTTCTTGGCGAGGTCCGGGGCGGAGTGCGTGTTAAAGATGAGCTCGCCGAGTAGCGACCTTGGCGTCAAGGATGTTGGCGCACTCGTGGGTCGCCCTTGTAAGAGTTTTTGTGAATATAGACATGGTTTAGACATGCGAGGTATGCTTCCGCCGCTGGTTTCGTCATACGCCATGGCTAGCGCCTAGCGGGGTAGGGTAGCCGAGGTAGACACCACGGCGCTCCATCCCCTACCGCCGAGGTGGTGGCGGCGGGTGGTGCCTGGCCGAAATGGCAGCGCGCGCTCCGTCCCCTACCCTTGCGGCGCCGGGCAGCGCGCCTGGCCAGCCGGCAGAGCGTGCGGCGCTCCATCCCTACCCTTCAGTGGTGGCGGTGGGTGGCGCTGGCTGAAATGAGCAGCGGCGCTCGCCCCGCCGCCCCTAGTGGTGGCGGCGGGCCGGCGCCTAGCCGGTAGAGCGGCTCCGTTCCTTTAGGCGCTTGCGCGGGGCCAGCCTCTAGTGCGTCTCTTCGCAATTTCACGAGATCTGCGCGGGTGGATCTCCACGATGCGCTTGCTCACGCCATGAGGGGCGCGTGCGGGGCGGACCTCGGCCTTCGCTCGATCAAAACGCATAGTCGCGTGGGATCCCCACCACATCTTACTTGTACTTGGAGGGTATGTGGGGTCGACATCCACGTCTTGTTTATACTCCGGGAGTGCATGAGATCGACATCCACGTCTTCTTTATACTCGAGAGCACGCGCAGAACGGCGTCCATGCGTGCATGGGATTCGCATCTTTTTTATACTCCGTAGAGTGCGCGGGGACAACATCCGCGCTTATTTATACTCGGAGTGCATGGGATCGACATCCACGTCTTCTTTATACTCCGGAGAGTACGCATAGGAACGACGTCCATGCGTGCGCGGGATTCACGTCTTATTTATACTCCGTAGAGTGCGCAGGGACAACATCCGTGTCTTATTTATACTCCGAAGAGTGCGTGCAGGGGCGTCCCCGCATGTCTTTGTTTATACTCATGCCCGTGTCTTTGACGGAGAGTCTTGTAGCGAGCAGCGTGTCTTTGTTTATACTCATGCCCGTGTCTTTGACGAAGAGTGCCGCGCCGTAGCGTGTCTTTGTTTATACTCATGCCCGTGTCTTTGACGGAGAGTGTGCGCGACGCGTGTCTTTGTTTATACTCATGCCCGTGTCTTTGACGGAGAGTGCCTGTGATAGCAGCGTGTCTTTGTTTATACTCCGGGAGCGCGCGCGGAGGCAGGGCCTCCGTGCGCCCTCGCCGTGTGTTTTTTTCACAGTGGGGGGTGGGGGTACGGCAAACGGTGAACTTTATTGAATTCCCGTTTGCGCGGGCGAGCAATTACAGAAGGCGGAGGTACTAATCTCTCGTCACTAGCGCGGCTGGAGCCTCTAGTGGCCGGACGATCCACGCGGGGCTCGCCAAGATGGTTCCCGGGGGCGTCGCCAATCCCCGCGCTGCGGTGGCCGTCCTAGGCGTTCCGTTGGGCCTCGCGGTGCGAACCCTTGGTGCCAAGCTCGATACGCCGGGCCATATCCTGGTTGCCGCTGATGGTGATGATGGCCCGCGGTCCGGGGAGCTTCATGTATAGGAAGCCGTGATGAGGCACCGCTCCGAAGGAGTTGAGGATCGGACGTCCTAGAATGGCATTGTAAGGGTATAGGATATCGACGACATCAAAGGTGGCGTCTTCGCTCCGTACATTGTCATCCTGGCCGAAGGAGACTTGCAGGCATATCTGACCTAGCGCCCGCATGGGCTGCCCTCCGAAACCCTGCAGGGGGATTTTCGAGGGCCCAGGCGGCTTTGGGGGATCCCCATCTGGTCGAAGGCTCGCTGCGAGCGAGGATATTTGCGAGCTACCACCATCGACCGGGGCGCGCCCCGTCGCACCCGCGATAGCGACCGGACGATGAGGGGTCTTGATGGGGAACTCCACACCACGAGCATCGGGGGCGTGAAAGTGACCTCGTGTTGTGCCCGATCGGGTGCTGCGCCGATGCGCCGCCACGTGGTGTAGCCTCCTTGCGTGAGGCCTTCCGCGCCTCGCGAGGCAAACTCCAACGAAGAGCCCGGAGATGACGTTGATGACTCTGCTGGGCTCCTCCGGAACTGCGGCTGCAAGAGGCCGTCGGGGTTGTTGTACATGAGCTGAATCCGCGAGAGGCCCTCCGAGGCTCGCCGCCCGATCACCGGAGCCGCATGGGGCTTCCCGGACTGGCGAACGTGGGCCACGTCGGGTGGGCGCGCCTCCGAGTTCTGTCCTGGCGACACTTTGCGGGCGCCGCGATAGAGGCGCGCTGCGGCGTGTCATGGGTACCGCGCCGTGGACCTCGCACCACGCCCATAGCGCTGGTCATCATATTCCCGTGGCCTCTATCGCCGCGACCTCGACGCGGCGCGGCCCGGCGTCCTCTTTTGCGCGGCGGCCGGGCGTTGTCCTCGGGCGCCTCGATGTCGAAGACATGACGGGCTTTCCTCGACCTCTGCTGGCCGCGTTTGGACCTGTCGGCTGGCGACTCCTTGTGCTGGTTGTCCTTGCGCTCGGAGGCATCCTTCGGTGGTTCCTGCTTGCGCTTACCTTCGAGTGCGTCGCCGGCGACGGTTCGCTTTCGCGAACCGGTCCGATTGGTGTCGAAGTCGCCGCCTGTCTCCGCCAAGCGCGTCCTCTTCCGCCCTGGCGTACTCTTCCATTTTATCGAAGAGCTTCGTCACTGTCTTGATAGGCTTCCGCGCGTTGTATTCGGCCATGGGGCCCGGACGAAGGTCCTGTATGGATGCATTGATGACGGTTGTTTCATTAACATCCTTGACCTGGCAGCGTACCTTCGCGAAGCGTTTGAGGTATTCCCGTAGCTTCTCCGAAGGTTTTTGCTTCACTGCGAAGAGCTGATCCGCGTCGACCCGCTCCATAGTTCCTTGGAAATTGTTATAGAGGCGGTGTGGATGCGCTCCCGTGTAGATGGAGTTTGGCTCCATGGTGAAAAACCAGAAAGTGCCACTCCTTGCGGCGAGGGGGAGTCCTTGGCCTTCGTGGTGTCGTCTCCGCCGATGGCTTCGATGGCGGTCGACACGCGCATGAACTCCGGTCCGTATCGCCTTTGTGCGGTTCGGCGACGCTGGGAACTTGAAACCTTCAGACACGCCGCTGCTGCGAGCCGCGAGAGCGAGGACTCGGATCGGCATCGCTGCGGTGGTACACTACCGGCGTGGGGCGTCGCGGTGTCCGCTCTTTCGTGGTGGGCTGCGCGCGACCAGCGCACGGTCTGCCGGCTCGAGCCTCTTGCATGTCTCGAACGGCCCGCGGAGATCCCTAGCTCCCGCTACGAATGCATTGAGGGCTGCCGCAAGCGCCCTCCATCGTGGGCGTGGTCGGTGCGCCCGTCGCTTTGGCGGGCGGGCGAGCGGCGGCGACCACCTCGGCTGCCGGGTTGTCGGTTGCGCTGGTGTGGTTATCCGCCACATGATCGACATCGCCCGGCAACCATCGCGGCGCCCGCGATCGTAGCGGTGCGCGGGAGTCGATCGTCGTGGCGGTAGCGGTGAGTCGGTCGGCGTGGCGTGCGGCGGGTCGATTCTTTGTGGCGATGGCGGCCGGTCGATGCGCCGCGACGATGGCGAGATCGGTTGGCGTCTTTGCGACGTCGATGTTCGTAGCCGCGCGCGTCATTACTGCGCCCGCTGACGGCACCGACGTCGGCCGGTGCGCGACACGACGCTCCACCGCAGCCGCCTTCTTCTCCTTCGCCGTCGATGATGAAGCCTTTTTCAGTGCCATCCCTCTTTGGATCTTGAGGCTTGCTCCTAGCTTCCCCACGGACGCGCCAACTATTGTGGTTCTGGACCAAGCAGAGAGAAGTGTGTGGTAGTGGAGAGTTGGGTGAATAAT
>JAYEVI010000355.1:0-112565 GCA_036346575.1 Dendrocalamus sinicus | reverse complement strand
CAGTAAGCGCGATGGTCACCAAAGTTCGTTGCAGCTCCGCGCCATACATCAGTGGCGTCATGAATCCACCGTAGGGCCCGGCAAATCTTCGGGCTGAAGGCATGGTCGGCACCCCAGCCACAAGTCCTTCAAGATGGACTTCCAGCATTTGCGGGCATCCCGCAGCAGAAGCCTCGCCAAGCATTCGGTTGCGCTCCGCTAGAAGTCGAGCAAGCTCGCCCTTCTCCTTCTCGGCAGAGCAACGCTGCGAAGGCCCTCCTGCTCCGCCGCGAACTCTACGCGCGCCTCGGTGGCCGACTTCGACCGACGCGGCGACTCCCTCGGCGTGCACCTTCGCCTCGGCGCACTCCGCCTCAAGCTGGCGGATGCGGGCATCCCGCGCGGACCGAGCCACAGCGGCCTCGCGCAACTGCCCCTCGGCGGCCTGCAGCCTATCCTCCAGCGCCCTTTGCGCATGAGCGTCGCGCTGCTGCGGGGCCGCCCGATGCCGAGTACGTGAGCACAAAAAACCGAAAAAGCGATTCAGCAAGCGCGCGCGTGGCGGGAGTTGGTCATATAACTATGTACTTACCCGCTCCGACACCTGGCCGTCCCTCGAGGCGGTCCACCCGTAAGTGGATGCGCGCCGCTCGGCGCCGGCGCCGCGTCATCCACAATGTTGTGCCACGCCCTCGCGCGCCTCGTGGGGCGAAGTCGCGAGGTGGAACGCGGAGGCTTCGTCCAGGCGGCGGGAACCCTCGCGTTACGGCAAAACCTCCTCTTCGGTATAGCGGCAGCTGCGGCAGCGTGCGTGAGCATCGCAGCTTGAGTAAAAACCGAGGTTAGCTAAGCCCCATACCTTGGCTGGCGGAAGGAGGGCTTCGCGGCCCGTCCCTTTGTCGCGCAGCGAGGGCGCGGCGGAGGCCCTCACGGAAGCGGGTCCCGCAAGGAATAGGGTCCTGGGCTCGAGGCCCGCAGCGGCTGCTCGCGCATGGCGTCGATGTAGCTAGGCGACGGAGGGGCCGGTGCCGGGACTTCGCGGTGGACATCCGAGTCCCACAAGCTCGATGCGTCGACGACGGCGAAACCCCTCATCGTTCGATGGAGCCTGAGCGCGAGCATGGCGCGCTTAAGCGGGCGAAGCGCGTACGGCTCTGCAGATGCGGCGGAAATTCCTGCGTCCACGGCGTCGGCGAAGGCCCCGCGAGTAGGGCCGCGAGGCACCTCGTGTTCGTTGCGCTATCGGCGAAGGCATCTCCTTGCGCCGCTTGCGGTGGGCCTCGGCGCCACAACCACGAGGCGGTCGAAGGTCCACCTCACGCCGCGCCGGCGGCGTCTCCGCTTGCAACGCGCGGCTGGCGGCGTGGTTTCCTCCTCGGTTGCTCGTGGTAGGTCCGGCGCCAAGCCTTCCCAGCCCGAATCGGCGTGCCGCGATCCGACTCCGCGCTGCCGGGCGCCTGGCGGCGATAGATGCGGCGCCGCACTTAGCGCGCTGACGCTCGCCTCGGCTCGGCTTTGCGAGCGGCACTTTCTCTTCGTGGCGCCATCATCGCGCGCGCGCTCCGCACAGCAGGCCTAGGGCCTCGCCACGCGATTTATCCGCCCGTACTGCCTCGGCGATAGCGAGCAGACGCACGCTTCGTGCTCCCTCTTGGTGTACGGCCCGGGGAACACGCGGCGGCTAGCTCCATCCCCAAGCAGGTCCTAAGGCGAGACGGAGGTAGCGCTAAGACAATGCACGCAGCGTAAGCAAAAGGAAGATGCCATCAAGACTTACGAGGATCGGGGCGCCGGCAACAGCAGATCAAGGCGAACATTGTCATCCCGAGTCGCTGGGCAGCGATAAGCGCCATCACGGCAAGCGGGCCACGCCGCATATAATATACTCTTGGCGAGGTCGCATGTTCAGCCGCGCTATCCCGACGAGCCGTCGGACCCTTCGCTGGTCCTCATCATCTAGCGCTCGCCAGCGAGGTCACGAACGTGGATCGGCCGCCTCGTGCATTCGAGGCCGCTCGCTCTCCACGCCGTGATAAAACCACCGCTTCATCGATTGGACTCCACTTCCCGCGCTGGAGTTCGCGGGAAGAGCTTGGCTGCATCCCGATCGCAGATCAAGGTGACGCCGCTGTGCGGCTCGGCAAACATCCGTCGGGAGCGATCTTTGGCCGGTGCGTGCGCTTGTGCGTAGGCAAACAATGAAGCGCTGAGCGACGCTCGAGCGCAAGGCCCGCCAGTACACCGCGAGCCGCCACGGCATTCGGAGTTAGTTGCGCTAGCTCCAGCCCGGCGTCCGCGACGCGCAGGCGCCCATCGCCGCCGCCGCGGGATGCGCAGCCCGGCGTCAAGAAAGGCGACGAAGACAATCACCTCCGACTTCGGGGTGCGGTTTCGTCTCATCGGCAGCGAGCACGCGCGCGCAGCCGCGCGGACTTTTCCGCGTGCACCAAAGACTTGAAAACCTTTCGTAACGGCCGCGAGCGAACCTTCCTTCTCCGCCGCCGGCCACACCTTGCTCGCCGCCGGTGGTGTTCGCTGGTCGAGTACTTCACCTTGACCGGTGATGACCGCCGGCGAACGATACAGCCACCAGTCGCCTGACCGTGTTCGCCATCGGATGCCATCGCTCTTCGCAAAAAGGTGGCGGCGAGAATACGAGGAACACGGAAGCGCAAGCAAGAGCGGTGGAGATGGACGCGCGCGCGATTCTGGCGCTTATTTCAAGCCACCGCCCCAATGCCGAAGCGTCCACGGCGGTCCGCAGCACGGACACGGCCACACTTGTACAAACCATCCCGCGCGATTCCCAAAAACGGCCGGCGTCGTGGCGATACACGCCACACGCGACCGCAAGAACCAAGGCGATCAATATGGCGGTTGTGGTCACGCAACCTCGGCATACCGCGCGCCCTAATCGTGAGCGCGCGTGCCCCACCGCCAGCGGCAACGGCGCAGACGACGCGGTGACCGCCTTTGGCGGGACATGCGTCGGGGCGGGCGCGGCGCTTCTCGCCCCTTGTCGTCGGCTCCGCCGCCACCCGTTCGGTAGGGGCGGGCGCGCACGCGCCTCGACCGGCAGTCGCCGGCTCGCGCCACCGTTCGAAGGGTAGGGGCCGGCGTCGCGCGCTCTCTCGACTTGGTCGCCGGCTCCGCCACCCGTTCGAAGGTAGGGGCGGAGCGCGCCTCTTTCTGACTGGTCGTCGGCTCGGCGCCACCCGTTCGAAGGTAGGGGCGGGCGCGCGCGCTCGACCGACTTGGTCGCCGGCTCCTGCCACCCGTTCCAGGGTAGGGGCGGAGCGCGCGGCGCCCTCGACCCGACAGTCGCCAGCTCCGCGCCACCCGTTCGAAGGGTAGGGGACGGAGCGCGCGCGCCTCTTCTCCGACTTGGTCGCCGGCTCCGCCGCCACCGTTCGAAGGTAGGGGACGGCGCGCGCCTCTTCTCGAGCAGTCGCGCTCCACGCCACCCGTTCGAAGGGTAGGGGCGGAGCGCGCGCCTCTACTCCGGACAGGTTGCGGCTCGGCGCCACCCGTTCGAAGGTAGGGGCGGGAGCGCGCGCCTCAACTTCGACTTGTCGCGGCTCAGCGCCACTGTTCGAAGGTAGGGACGGAGCGCCGTGCCTCTTCGACCCGACACACCTACCACGGGCGAACCTCCGCTTGGCGAAGATGCTTCGCCGCCGCCTCGACGGCGTTGGATACAATGGCAAACCGTCATGACTTTCGAAGCGACACGGCGGCAACCGGCATGGTCCACGCCTCGAGGGAAAGGGGCCGGCAGTCGCAGCGGTAAAAACTGCGCGAACAACCTCACGTCCCGCAAAGTGCGCCTCGGTCTTCCTTAACGGACCATCTCACAGCGCACCAACGTTCTTCCCAAGCGTGCGGGCGGCCCAAGAGCGCCGGCGTAGATGGTGCATTAGGAAGAACAAGGCAAACCTTCTTTGTCGTATGCGGAAGTCACGGCGCGAGGGACAGCGCGGCGCCGCGAGTTAACTGCGGCAAGCCCAGACACGCTTCTCGTACACGAGATATGAAGTCACCACACCAACATGTCCTCGTTAGCACAGCGGACCATGCGAATGTCTTCATATCGTCTCACGAGCGAGTCGAATCTACCATTTTTATATTATGTCGTGAAATATTCCCACAAATAGGACATACTTTTGTTCACCAACGCTCGCTGACCTTAGCGTCGAACGCGCGATCATCAAGCGCAGATGAACAAAAGTTTGCCCTACAGTGAAGAGTTAACCATGAGCAGTGTGGGCGCACAACAAGGATGCCCAGCGGCCCAGCGCCCGACCTACTTATACCAGCCTTACGGCGAGCGCCCGGCATGGAGGCGTCGATCGCGGCATACCAATCGGCAGGCGCACACGAGGTGTCGGCGGTTCACCTTCGATGGTGCGTAAGTACAGACCGCCCGTACCCCGCGCGCGCGCGCCGGGAACCGTCGCGTGCTCCACTCACGAAGGCGCGACGCAAGCGGCGACCGCCTACGGCATGCATGCCGGCCGCCATTAAAAGCGCACTACCTGTCCACACGGTCACGTCGGCTTCCAGCGGAAGGAGCAGCTGCGCGTCGCGCCTATGTCGACTTGGGTGCCAGCTCCCGCCACCCGTTCGGCGGTGAGGCGGGCGCGCGCGCCTATACCTCGGCTCGGGCGCCCGGCTCGTTGCCACCCGTTCGAAGGGTAGGGGCGGGCGCCGCGCTTCTGCCGGCTCGGCGCGCGGCTTCGCGCCACTGTTCGGGGGTAGGGGACGGCGCGGCGCAACCACGTCGACATCAACGAGCTTCGCTCACGGATACTCGAGCACATTAAAATCACGCAAAGCGAGGACATTCACGAGGCGCGAGGACGGAGGGCCAAGGACTCGGCGGCATGGCTTCGGCCGGTGAAGCCCTTCACCATGAGAGGCTCTGTTGTGGGGTGGCCCCACCTAAACCCGAGCTGTCGGAGAGCTATGAGGACAGTAGAATATGTGTAAGGACTCAAATACCCCACAGGGATAACCGATGTAAGGACACAATTGTAAAATCGCTACCCATGTGCATATATATATGAAACACCAACCTTGGGGGCGAGGGGCAGGAGATCACTCGCTACATCTTCACTCCCCACCACCATCTCTCTCTCTGTTTGGTCTGTAACCACAACAGTAAAGTTTGAATGAACATGCCTTTCAGTTTTAATTTTGAACTTACCTTTCAATTTTATGCTTGATATTGTGAAAAATAATCTTACATTTTTCAGATAGCAATGACCACTTTTGTATTTTCGATCAACAATTAGGATAGTAGCAAGTTCATTTCATATAAAAGAAAATGTTGTCATTGTGTTAAACATTTCCATGTATTGCTTATTTATCCTGATAATTGTTACTATTTTTGTTGACTAGATGTGAAACTTGTTGAACATCTTAGAGTGACGAGGGAAACAAATGCTCTCTTTCAAAGAAGTCCTATGAGCCTCTTATTATACTTGTTTACTGAAAAATGGCTACATTCTAATTAATTCAGTTATCTTGGTAATTGAATTTGTTTTAGTTTTCTGTTGTCAGATATTAGAGAGATACAGCTTGGCAATTGTGGCCATTTACCAGTCAATGTTTGGTTTAGAAGATGGAACTATTCCAGCAACCTTTCAGGTTTTATACTGTGATGTTTAAGTTTCTTTATTAGAATGAAGGACAACAAAAATGTGTAGACCATGTTACCCTTTGTTTTAACCTAACTATGATTCAAGTATTCAATGGTATCTTTTCTCAACAAAGGTAACTTAATACAGGCCAGCAATTATGAAGTCCCCCTATTAGAAATGATTCTTAGATTGAGCTGCACCACTGGTTACCAAATGTTTGTTACTCATTTGCATAGGTAATTTACATCACAGCAAAAAGCTAAGAGTAGGGGTCCGCCACCGTATCATTTAGTGACATACAAAAACAATTTGGTTTCAATCCAAACTGAACTTTCTCAAATGGGAAGTGGATGACGGCACTAAGTTGATTTTGTGTTTTGGTACTGTTCAACCACCCTATTCTTGGGTTTCTTATACCGTTGTTGCCCAACTCTGATGTAGAAAACAACCAACAAGGAAGGGCAATAAGCCCTGCTCCACGGCACAAACTTTAGTTTCTGAGGCTTCTCATCTACAGAAATCAAGTACTTCAGTGTCTCTGTGAGAACTAATTTATCTACTATTGCCTGATGATTGAGACTGAGTTTAAGGGAGATTTCTCTACTATTGCCTGATTGTTTAAGGGAGATTTCTCTACTATTGCCTAATGATTGAGACTGAGTTTAAGGGATTCCAAAACCATGTGAACTCCATCTATATTGCTGTAATCCACCATGGGTCTCAACATCAGAATTTAGAGATCTTTTCGCTCAATAGCCTGGCTCATCCAAGCAAGCTCTCAAGTAGCCTCTTTTCGCTCTTCTAAGGCACCGAACGCGAAAAGTATCGGCTATGGCTTGTTAACAACAAGACCATGGAGGTGAAGACATGACAATATATCCATCCATCCTCTTTCTATCTCCGTGGAGGGCGTTCAGGGCTGGTGAATATGAAAGCGAGAGCAGTAAGAGCAATCCCCAAAATACCAGCTATCACATATGCTGCTACGCTAGCCTCGGTGGATACTCCATCCTGACTGCTCCACAGGAATGCCAAAAGAACAGGCGCCAGGCCAGCACTTGCAACAGCGTATTCTTGTCAACATTTCTATCTTTAAAATGCATGTTTAGAAGCCATTTTTGTCCTGTTGTATGAGTAGCGTTAGCACAGGCATACTACTAGTAACCTAAAAATGCTTAGAAAATTATCCAAAGTGAGGTTCAAATTAAAAGAATAACACCTGAAGTCATAGAATGCATACAAAGATATCTAGACCATGATGATATATATAACCAATCTAGCCAAGATAACACAATTTAAAGAATTCAAAATAATCTTGATTAAGCAAGTCTTAAAAATGATAAGTTTATCTAAAGATACCTAAATATGAGATAAGCCATGCCAAGAAGGCTAAATAGACCCAATAAGCTCAAATTGAATTAATCGAAGTACTAGAAGTTCAATTTTAACCAATTATGTTTAAGCACTTGATTAAAGCTAAATTTGAGATTTGAAAGATCATTTTAAGACCTTATCTCAGCAAAGCAAGTTTTAGACTAGGATTCATCCACAATTGTCTCCTAAGATTAAACAATTAATCATAATTATATGGTCTATCTCAATAAAATATGTTCTAAACTAGAAGCCATCTATAACTGCAAGTTGAGCTTCAACCAATTTGAATTATTTCCATTTTTATTGATCTCAATTCATTGTCAACTATCTCGAGCATTACACTTAAAAGATTGGTCTTGGTCATTACAAAACTCTCCTGAATTCATGCCAAATGCAATGGTAAGCTGTCTTATAAAGAAAAATGGTTGAGATTCATGATTCAGCACAAAAGATATCATTTAATCAAGACACTAGTTCATTGATCAACTACATGATTCACCAAAGAACTAGCATAGTACTAAATAATGCTCAATTCTACACTCAAGATTTAATAGAGCATTTTAATATGGCATATATCACAAAAGAATCACTAGAGAGCAAATTAGTCAAAAGATCCATCCTTGCAAACTTAAAGATACTGTTGTGGTTATAGACCAAACAGAGAGAGAGAGAGTATGTAGTGGAGAGTTAGGTGAGCAATGCTTAGGGTTCCCCATGGTGGTATTGCATATATGTACCCTCTTGGGGAGTGTTTTTATAATAGTACCCTTACATTTGAGTATCCCCTTAGGCACTTATGTCATTACACATGTCCCACTTTGGACCTTACAACTTTCTAACAGTTCTGTTGGGCTTAGATGGGGTCACCCTACAACAGAGCCTCTCATGGTGAAGGGCTTCATGGGCACGATTCCTTTTCCTCCGTGACTTTGCGAGACTCTCTCCGATTTGCTTGCTCATTCCGTGCGTCGACATCAGGCGAGACGAGGTCTCCGGACGCGGTCAAGGATCGAGCAGCGGAGGTGTGTCGAGAGTCTCGAGCTTGTTGTGCGAGGCGTGACATGGGCGTCGGCTGCTGCCGGCCGCTAGCGCGGAGGGTCGAGGCCACCGTCTCCGACTTCATTCCTCGATCGGAGATGCTTCGCGTTCTTAACGAGACCGTAGAGCTCGTCGGCAGCGGCTTAGATCGACACGTGCTGTCAACGTGCGGGGGCGATCTTCTGGTGCTCGCGCTGGGTGCCTCTGAGATAAGGGTAAGTGGCTAGGTTTGCGGCCTACACCTCTGTCTAGCGCATAACTGACCCCCGCAGTTTATTTCGGATGCTTGTTCTCAGCCAAGTGCTGGAGGAGACTCATGTTCGTGAGCGGAGGGAGCGGAGGGCCACCTTCGCACTGCGGACGAGGCTCACGCCGCCAAGGACGAGCGTATTCGCGTGCTCCGTGGAAACGCGAGGTGGTTTCTCACGCGAAGGGCGCCAGTGGCGCGGTGCAACACGCCACGGAAGAGGTCCGCACGCCGTGACGGAGGAGCGGGCCTTTCTTCAACAAATCTCCGCTGGCCGGTGGAGAAGGACCAGCTCGCGTCCCTTGCGGAAGGAACCGGTCCTTGGATGGCGCGTCCATGTCGCGTGGAGGGTGATAGAGTCTTTGGAGCGGGCCTCTAGGATCTTTCCGTTGACGTCTTGGGCGTTACTCATGGCTTAGGGCTTCCCCATGGCTGGTATTGCATTATGTACCCTCTTGGGAGTGTTTTTACAATAGTACCCTTACATTTGAATATCCCCCTTAGGGGCACTTATATCATTATACATGTCCCACTTTGGGCCTTACAACCTTCTAACAGACCTGTTGGGCTTAGGTGGGGGCCATCCTTACAACAATACCAATTAAAGAAATTGATACCACTTGTGAGATTTAGTTCACATTGGCAAAATAAGCTGTCATGGCAAAGATTTAATTATACATACCAAGTCATGACAAAGCTAGCTAAATAGACATAACATGGTAATGAGCAAGATCAAAATTAGAATTACATCACAATTAATTAATAGTCAAAGCTCATATATAAATGCTTAGCTTGCAATGCAATACCATGTATCCATGATACAAAAAGGAAGCATGAAAATAAACTCCTCTAAATACAAAAACCACTAGCAAAAGAAAAGTAAGAGCTAAAAGCAAAAGAAAGAGAAATCTCTTATAATAACAGAAACCTCTACTCCACATGACCTCTAGCCTAAGGAAAATCTTGCGCTACAAAGCGAATCAACTACACTAGTTATCCTGCTACAAGGCGCTAGTGAGACAAAAAGCAAGACAAGGTAAGATATCTTAGAGAACCTAGTATAGAAAAAGTGCCTAAGAAAGACACAAACAAAGGTGTGACTCACCCCTAACACTCACAAATGCTATGCAATACTAAGAATAGAAGTAGAGAATTTACAAAAGCTCAAGCATTAAACCAGCGTCACACCACTTGGCAGTGAGATGTAGTTGAAGTGATCCTAGCTGGAGCAAGGTGCATCTTGAGAAGTGAAAGTTATCACTAGATGCTCACAATGAGGTAGAAGATCCAAATAGAATGACAGGATCCATGTGACCTCCTCACCATAAAAGCCTATATCAAAGAGACAGAAGAAGCCTATACCTTGGTACTAGGATTAGTGCAATATGAGCGAGATATCCAATACTAAGATACACAATTGGCGGGAAAAGCTCAAAGCATGATTTAGCATGGTATGCAATAGGGCGCGTCCTAGAGCTACCAACACTCTAAAATATACAACGTAAATAAAACAATGGAAATCCTATCTAGGGGTAGCACGTGGTGAAAACTAATCCATGAAAATTAAGTCAATGACATCGTCAAAGCCACTAGAAGGTGGATCAAAGAAGCTATCAATGAAGCGAGTCCTCATATTAGGCTCTTTACTGTTCATGTTATGAGAAAGATTGTGAACACTTGGAGACTTAAAAGCATGGGATTA
This sequence comes from Dendrocalamus sinicus, assembly GCA_036346575.1. Taxonomy (NCBI): domain Eukaryota; kingdom Viridiplantae; phylum Streptophyta; class Magnoliopsida; order Poales; family Poaceae; genus Dendrocalamus; species Dendrocalamus sinicus. The sequence continues at coordinate 102,583 of JAYEVI010000355.1, read as the reverse complement.
ATAAATGTGTTTAGCATGGCTAAAGCCAAACTCCACAAGATACCCATCCTTCTCACAACATTAGCAACAATACAAAGGTCTAGAGATAAACACAGTCCCAGAAGACAAAGTACTACTCTTACTCATAGGAGAAGTCCCTTGGGACAAACAAGAAGAGCCACCACCACTTTTTGTGCTTGTATCAACACTAGGTGCACACATACCATGAGATAGGCGATGTGTGTGTTCCTAGGAGCTTAATGACGCACTCGACGCTCATGTTTGACATTGTGGAAGCAAAACTCAAATTTATGTCCATCTTTCTTGTAAAAGGTGTAATAATATTTCTTCTTAGAAGATGTAGTGTCACATGAGGAAGAAGCACTCTTGTCATTAGAAATCCTTTGGACAACACAAGAAGAACCAAAAGAGTCACAAGACTTGGCTCTCATATCATTATGTGCTCTTTTCAAAGACTCAACTTCTTCTCTCAAAGAATTGTAAGATGTGCAAGATGATAATGATGCATTCTTAGTAAACTTGCAATTAAAATCATCAATTTCAATTTTTAAACCAGCACATTTCTTGTAAGAGAGTAAATCACCCATAAGCAATTTTTTATTCTCTATGCGCGTGCGACAAGAGCTAGTATTTCATTTTTTTTTCATTTGTAGACTAAGAATTTTCTAATTATTCTACACAACTAGAATGAGCAAATTTCATTTTTCATTTTCAGCATGCATCTTTACTACTTTAAAAGGAGTTGGTAGTGATAGTTCATCTACCATCCCACCCCTCCTCTCTAAACGTTTCACACTGACACATGGGCCCCTCCCATGCACGATTTCTCCTTGCTTCCTGACCTTTCCTCTAGCTTCAACTGAACCCTCAAATCCTAAAACACTCCCCAATCTCATGCGGTAGGGCCGCAAGCCTCTTCCTAGCCATCTCCATGGTTGGCGGCCAGGACATCGTGGTCAGGCATAAACACAACAGCGTCAGTGAGGCTGTTGCTGTCAATCACCTCATCCTTCTCCTAGCCTCCTTATTCCCATCCATTTCCTCCTGGCCACGGGGCTGCTACTCTGCACCACCTCCTCACTTCCCACCTACCTATCCTCTCCTCCTAGCAACCATCACCACCGCCAGACTGCTCGCCCAAGGCCACTGCCGCTAGACCTCTTGCCCAATGCTGTCCTCGCCCTCCTCCTTGAACCATCGCCATCAGTGTGCTCACTCAAGGTGATCTGCCTCCACCAAATGACCACTGACATTGGGCTCCATTGATCGTGGTAATGGTTTGTGGAGGCATTGATAGGAAGCCCACAGTAGTGGCGTGTCAGTTTGGGTTGGCCCTAGTGGCACGACAGGGAGCTCTAAGAAGATGATGGGTCAGCAGTGATAGTTCATCAGGGTGCGCAATCATCGACAGCGACGGCGACGTGCTTTGGCGAAGAGGAGAATGAGGAAGAAGAAACTGCTTGTTCAGAGTAGTGACGAGTGCCTGGGCACATATTAAATTGAAGTACCTTTTTTAGTTTTAGTGTGCATGCCATGTGCTTGTTGAAATGCTTAAAAGTTTCCATTTTCCTCCTCTCAAGTTTCACAATCTACTGTCCTGTCATGCCTAGGAAGCATGGTTGGTGGGTCATACCGAGAATTTCTACTGTCATGGATGACCTTTATGGGCTTGGTCGCCATGTATGCGAAGACGATCCGACTGAGTACAAGGAGGTTTGTCTCCCCTATTTGCTATTCGATTGTTTATTATACTTGCGTATTATGCCAAATCTTAAAGAATCTGTAATGTTTTAGATGCTCCTGAAGAACTCTAGCTATCCAAGAAAAATTGCAATAAGAAAGTTTCTAAAAATAGTGAAGCTGCACTTAGTAGTTTGTGATCAGATGCAGCTGTCCTCATTTTCGAAGTTAGTTCAATATTATGAGCCAGGACAAGAGGAAGCTGTTTTACAGGAATTAATTGATCATCCAATTGTATTGCTTATGTCAAAACCACATGAGGTTGGCTTTTTGATAATGATGGAGGACAAAATAATGGAAGCTATCTATGAAAATTCCATGGTACTCCAATTCTATGTGGAGAAACAGGCATTGGTAAAACTAAAGTCCCTTAGGGTAGTGTGCGCATACATATGCTTCTTGAAATAAGAGTTTTGATACTACCTGCTCATGTTAAATAGTTCTCAATTTTGTCATTACTTGCTATGCTACTTGTGTTCTGCAATTCATATATGAAACTAGTTTTGGCACTATACATGTAATTAACTAGTTTATTTACTCAGTACATGGAGGAATTGATTTTCATGTTTGCTATTGAGTGATATAGACAAGTCGGTAGTATCCATGAGCCTTTGGCATTAATGTATTTGTAAAGAGCTGGCAAGAGCGGCCTGACGTGAGAACGACGATGTAGGCTACACATGGTGGCGTAAGTCAAGGATGATAGTGGAGCCACATTGTGCGCCATAGCGGGGCATGGTTGAGCGTGGCGGTAGGCCAAGGGCTCGGTGTAGGCTAATCATAGGAACACATGATCGATGCAGTAGGGTCAAAGCTCGACATCAAGCTCACTAAGGTAATAGAAGAGTCACGTGGCATATAAACCTTCAATTTCAATGATTCATTTTCAGATTTTAAGCATACAAGAGAGTTGTTCATATTATACATATCCTTGAGCAATGACTTACATGATTCACAAGGCAATTTTCATGAGACAAATCTCTATTGTCGTTTTCTAGCATTCCAACTTTCTCCTCAAGCTTAAGCATTATAGTTGCTAAAGACAATGAGCCCTCAATAAGTTTCTCCTTGCTTATGTTACATACCTTACATAGAGAATCATCCTCGAATGGCTCTCTCGTAATCATCCTCGATCGCTACTCATAGTGATCATTGCTCTCCTTCTCCTTAAAGTCCAAAATCTTCTCATCCTTGAAACTAGGACAATTGAAAGCAAAGACTCCACCACAAATGTCATACTTAAAACTTCTAGCCTTAGCCAACACTTTCACCTCGAATTCAAGACTCTTGGCACAATGAACATCATCGGCAAAGGAATTATGACAAGAAACAAACAAAAAATTACAATACCTCACACTACCCACCATACTAATGATCAATATGATCAATCAAAGAGCAAATATTGCTCGATACCACATGTAGGATCAGTGTATGGCGAGTCAAAGGAGGGTGATTGACTTCTCAAAATATTCCCTCTAGTATTAGCAACTTAGTGCAACGAAAAACTCAAGCCTACAAACTATATCAAAGACAAGAGCCAAAGACCACAAAGCACCAGAGATAACTATCTCTCACTGGTATGACCGCTAACCAGGGGATGGTTGTACCGCTCGGCTGATCATACCGCAGGTGTGACACCGGTAGTACCGGTTAGGGCGGTCGAATAGCTTAGGTCACGATCGTAATACCGCTTTCCGATGAAGCTGAAAATCAGCACGACACTTGTCTTTCATACACTTGCCTCATCACGATCCTTTTCTTTCTCTCGTGCTTCTCAGCTTGAGATGATACTTCACTCGAACGTACACGACACACTATGGTCTCAGGACATCTTCTTTAGCCTCGATCTTATCGTTGATCACAACAATCACCAAGCGCCCTACACATCAAAGAACAAACAACCATCCCAAACACAAGTAACATACACTTGACTCTTATCAATAACATTACATGTCACTCTCGGCCATGATTTATACAGTGCATGGACTCCCGCCATGACTAAAACTTACATGGATTTCCACCATGACTAACACTATCAAAAACCAACTCAACTCGGCATATGCCAGTCTGACCACCAACCAACAGCCGGTCGAACCGCCGCAAACCGACTTAACTCTTTTTCAGTAACAGGAGAGCCATATGACTGCTCACACAAGACCTGTACTACTGCCTGAGCAGTACCGCCATACAAAGCCCAGTAAAACTGTTCTCCGGTAGTACCGCAGTTCCAACACCAGTATTATCGGACCTGGTCATAACCCAAATCCTCCAAAATGACCCTCTCTAGAATATTACTGCTAACTAAAAGCTGATCATACCGCACCACGGTAGTACCATCGTTCAACACCGATACTACCTTAGATGCTAGACCGGTACTACCGCTTAAACCTAACATCAACACTACAAACACTCAAAATCAAACTCAAATTTTGATAACAAAACACTAGTATAATCAAATACTCATCACACACATAGGGTGACCTTCACATGATCTCATAATTTTTTATTAATGTACTTTTCATATTTATTTGCTATACATGTGATATTCATCAATATTGTACTATGTATGCTACCACTCATCACAAGACTAGCTCGGTATACCACGAAGGGTTTGGACATAAATTTGAGTCCTAACACATAGTTAGGTTAGACTTAATGATAGAGATAAAGGCTGTCTTCGGTTAGGCTTATGCTTAGATTTTGGTTTCCATTGCTATAGTAATTAGTTTTTAAATAATACATTTTTTCAAGACGGGGTCTATAGGTGGATTGTAGGAGACACTATACCGAATTCAGCTATACCGATCAAAATCACATCGACTATTTTTCTATACGTACTATCTGTCACAAATAATCAGAATTTAAAAGTCATAAGCCAAAAACCAAAATCACAACAAAAAAGCCACCAAGAGCGTTGTGTAGATCAAGTACGGCGGTAGAGGTGTGGCATGAGCAAGGCGTAGCTCGGCAACACACCTCAACGGTAAGACTGGTGAGGATGGCTCTATGGGAGAGGACTTCTCTGGCGACTGACCCCATTGAGAGAAAATGGGGTCTGGGCCGGATGCCCGACACGTGTCAATCGGCACGAATCTCCACGCGGCCGCTCCCTTCTTCTCCGCGCGAGCGCGTCCCCGTCTCGCTTCCCGTCTCGCCAGACTCGCCACTCCCTTCCCCTCCTCGCGCCGTCGCGCAGCGCGAGCCCGCCCGCCCGCCACGCTCTTCCCCATTCCTTCCTTCCTCTTTCACTCCGCCGCCGGCACCTTCGCATCGCCGCCGTCGCCGCCGCACCTCCCGATCGGCGAAGCGCGCGCCGTCCCCGACCAGCGTACCTCGGGGGTGAAGCGGCGAGCGCCACCTCCCTCGTCTCCCCCTCGACCACGCCGAAGTGCTCGAGGCCGGCGGCAATCGCCTCTTCACGCCGCTCGGGCGCGCCGCCAAGGCGGCGCGTGGCGGCTCGAACACCGCACGCGCGCGCGCCGCCGGCGTCGTCCCGTCGGGGCCCGGCGAGGACGCCGTCGATGGCCGTGCGCCACCTCTGCGGCCGTCGGCGGCGGACGGCGGCGTGCGAAGGTGCCGTGGCGGAGAAAGAGGAAGGAAGGAATGGGAAGAGCCGAGCATGGGGCGGCGGCGGGCTCGCGCTTCGGCGGCAGCGGAGGAGGGGAAGGGAGTGGCGAGTGGCGAGACGAGGGCGCTTCGCGGAGAAAGAAGAGGCGGCGCGGAGATTCGTGCCGATTGACACGTGTCGGGCATCCGGTCGAACCTATTTCCTCTCAATGGGGTGATCCCGGAGAAGTCCTCTTCGGCTCTATGTACAGAGGTAATATAATTTCTTAATTTATAGCAACAAACAAAACATTTTGCTAGTTTTACAAAAGTTGCGATCAATGCTACAAAGTACAAACCCAATTTTTCCTATTTCGAAAGAGGTACATCTTTTGGTCCATTCCATTTTCGACCAAAGACGAGCTGTTCGCTCGTGTCAGGCTAATTGTGCTGCTGCCTGCTGATCGTCCGATCACTCACGTAGGGTTGTGCACTGGGCACTCCGATACGTCACTGCACAGAGAGGGGCACCCTCCTTCTCCATGTACGCCGACGGCGCCGCCGCGGCCTCCGGCGGCGATCCCACCACCGATCCCTCCTCCCCGTACTTCATCGACGCCGCCCACCCGTACGCTGCCGCCGCCGCATCCGCGCTCACCTCCCACCGCTCCAGGTCCAAGTGGTCCCACCTCTCCTCCCTCCAGCTCCCCGACCACCTCCCCGCCTCAGCCGCCGCCGCCGTGCTCCTCCTCCTCCGCCGCCGCCCCCACATCGCCCTCAGTTTCCACCTCTTCGCCCTCCGCCGACTCCTCCCCTCCCGCTCCCCTCCCCCGCTCATCCTCTCCGCCTCTGCCGCCCACGTGGCCGCCGCCTCCCGCCTCCGCCGCGCCGCCATATCCGTCCTCTCCTCCGCCTCCCGACACTACTCCCCCTCCCAGATCTTCAACGCCCTCGCCGCCACCTACCGCCGTTTTGCCTCCGCCCCTTCGTCTTCGACCTTCTCCTCCTCGCCTACCTCCGCTCCCGCCGGACGCCCTCACCGCGGCCTCCATCGCCCGCCGCATCCTCGTTTCCGGCGCCCGCCCCTCCCTCCACCGCCGCCGCCCTCCTCCGCTCCTCCCCTCCGCCGACGCCGCCCTCGGCATGTACCACCAAATCTACACTCATCCAAGTCCAAGAACCAACCGCCTGCTCCTGCCGACTGTTCACACCTTCAACTCCCTCCTCCTCGCCTTCTACCGCGAAGGGAAGTTCGACGATTTCAGTATAGTGCTCCAGGAAATGGACAGGCATTCCTGCAAGCACAGTGTGTGTACTTACAACATTCGGATGGCCGCGTACTGTGATGGTGGGGAGGTGGAGAGGGCGAGAGGGCTTTGGGATGAGATGGTTCAGGGAGGTATCCAGCCGGATGTTACCGCGTACAACACGATGATCGGTGGGTATTGTAGTGCTGGGGAGGTGGGGATGGCAGAGGAGATGTTTAAGGACATGGAGATTTGTGGGATTGAACCGACTGTTACAACATTCGAGTGGTTGGTTAGAGGGCATTGTAGAGCAGGGGATGTCGATGCAGCGATACTTGTGCGAGCAGACATGAGAAGGAGGGGTTTTGGTCTGGCAGTGGAGGTTTTCGAGGAGGTGGTGCATGGATTGTGTCAGAAGAAGAGAGTTGAGGAGGGTTGGGTGTTTTGAGGAGGAGATGAAGAGGAAGAGTTTGTGCCAAGTCGGGATGCTACGAGGTGCTGATAAGAGAGTTTTGTGAGGAAGGGAAGTGGAGGTGGCGATGAGACTCCAGGCAGAGATGGCTGGGAAGGGTTCAAGGCTGGCAGCAAGGTGTACCATGTGTTTGTCCGTGCCTATGAGAAGGCTGAGGACTATGAGATGGTGGAGAGATTGAGGAAGAAATGGCGGTGATGGGCATTGAGGATGAATGATATTTGGTCTGGATTTTGTGCAGTGATGCATGGTTTTCAAGCTCCATTCATTGTAATGCAGAATTCTGGTAAATTCAGGTTGAACTTATCCTTAGAATATTCTTCCTTTATTTATGTGAGTGATTCTTTCATATCAGACAGCCATTAATTTGGGATTTATTTATTCTTTTAGAATTTTTGTTCTTTGTTCTATACAGCAGTGGCATATATGATCATTTGTCTCATGGATGTTAACTGTTAGTGCTCATCGATGCGAACTTAGGCATTTTGTTCCTCTTATACATCTCTCTTGACCAATTTCATTTTAAAACTTGCCTAGGTGATAGATCATAGATGTGTAAAGCACTAAAGCTTGTTCGCATTGAAAGACTCTTCAAAAATATGCATTTTTACCTAGTCACATACATTATTAGCATTAGTCTATATGGTGTAATGCACAAACCATGTGATTTTAAAGCATCCTTTTTAATTATGATGGACCGTTGAGAATATATCATGCTATGAGCAAAGGATCTGATTTTAAAGCAGCCACTCTTCAGAGAAACGCTATTTATTTGACTCCTGGTGCAATAGTGTTGGTTGATGACTTGATGACCGGTTGGTTATTTTTATCTGCTGGGACTGTAGTCCTAGTGAACTATTGATGTGACGATATGTCATTCCAACAGGCAGCAGTTTCATATCCTACCTATAGTCACCATTATCCAAGATGCAACTGTTTCTCATTTTTGTGTCTTGTGTGGTAGTCACGAATTCCACACTTATTTCTGGGACGACCAGGCGATGATTCTTTTTAATGCTGATGATTTCTCCTGCCCCTTTACCAGGGTTCAAAATCCCAGCGATTACCGCCGGTAACGAAAAAACGGCCGTATGAATTTTGATTTTCGAATTTTGGCCCTTTTTTGGTTTTCGGTTACGGCAGGTTTTCCGGTTACCATCCGGTTTTGCGGTTACGGTTTCAAAATATCTCAAAATTCAAATTTTGATTTTCAAATTATGACCGGTTTTCGGTAACGCCGATTACCGTTACGTTCGCGGTAGGATTTTTTCGGTTCGGTTTTGGAACCTTGCCCTTCTGAGCGATATGAAAGAAGCATGGTCAAATTGGATAGCGGTTACCACTTTATACGGTGAATCAGGTATGGTGCATCACAGCAACAACAAAAAAACTTTTTAATTGTTGAATTTAAATATTTTCTTGCGATTCCTTACAAAAGTACAAGTTGTTTGCAGCTATATATACCTACAGTATGGAAAATTAACCTTGATTTTTATTGCTTCTGTGCTTCATCGACTTATTTCCTCTCTAGACAATTCAAACCCTACAAACAGCTAAATGCATAAAGGCTAAAGCCTGAAAGATGCATGATTGATTGATTTATATTGATCGCTCAGAGAATGAAGATTCTGATGTCAAATGCTATTCCAGAAAACACCCTTTGGGTTGCAGCACTGATTCTAGTCCAAGTATTCGGTTATCTTACATAAGTAAAGTGAGTTATGTGATAGCAAAACTGAGCAAATACTCTTGTTTTCCCAGATGAATGGCAAAGTCCTGCATAGTTCTCAATATCCCATATGTGGAGTGTGCTATCTGGTGAACTTCTATCTTTGCCAAACGCTCCAATTGCTAATTCATATGTCAAGGATCCCAAAATAAATATATTGGCCTAAGGAGCTGCAAAGATCTCATTATCATCTAGCAACAGAGAGTAATGCAAGACACTAAACATGTTTATCATGAGCATATTGTATTGGATGCTTGCTTCAGATTTGCTGATTTAACTCTTTTGGTAGACAAATTGTTAGGAACATAAGCATTCTCATAATTTTAGGCCACTGTCAGTCAATTTCCAGTTGTCAACAATCGGGTAGCATTTTAATCTCGTACTTTCATGGACTTTTAAAAACTGAATGGATTTATATGTCAGTATTATGTAAACTACTTTTATGCCGTGTACAAGGTTTTTTAGTTTTTTATGCCTTGTACAAGGTACTTAGTTCAAATAAGTGTCTAAACGAGCTGTGCAAGCTGGCATTTACTCCAAGAAGTTCTAATAATAGGGAATCTTGTGATTTTCGGTGTCCAGCAATTTTTAATATTATTCTCTCAAAAATATGTCCGGCTCTTTGTGGGCTGTTGCACAAGTTGCTTGATTCAAGCATATTTTGTTGAAGCTTGTCTTATGCATAGTTAATATGCTTGAAGCTTGATTCAAGCATATTTTTAATGTGGTTGCCGACGCGCTGTCTCGGCATGATACAGAAGGTGTTTCCGTCTGTGCTCTTACCACTACAAGCTTTGATCTTTTCCAGCAATTACACAGCGAGATACTGCACTCTCCAAAATTACTCAAGCTAAAGCAAGACATTACGGGCGGCGCGCCGATGCGGATGGAAGTCGGTGGACGGGTTGATAACATATAAAGGGCGGGTCTACATCAGCGCCTCGTCACTGCTTCCCGACATTCTGATAGCCGCGCACACCATGGGCCATGAAGGGATCCAGAAGACGCTGCACCACTTTCGCGCTAATTTCTTTGTTCCGAACGCTCGTCGAGTGGTCCAACAGTTTGTGCAAGCCTGCATGGTGTGTCAGCAGAATAAGAGCAACCACCTCTACCTCGCAGGGCTGTTGCAACTGCTAGCGATTCTGGACCGGGTTTGGGAGGATATATCCATGGACTTCGTCAAAGGATTTCCTAAGTTAAATGGCAAAACGGTCATCCTCTCAGTGGTGGACCGCTTCTCCAAATATGCCCATTTCATTGCATTGCGGCATCCCTATCTGACTAGCTCGGTTGCTCGGGCATTCTTTGACGGCATTGTCCGACTACATGGCATACCAGCATCCATAGCCAGTGATCGGGATCCAGTTTTCAGTGGTTTCTAGGAGGAACTTTTCCAGCTGTCTCACGTCCAATTGCACCGAAGTTCCGCATTTCATCCTCAATCAGACGGCCAAACGGAAGTGGTCAATAAAGTTATCACTATGTACCTCAAATGTTTGACAGGAGATCGCCCCCGTCAGTGGCTCCAGTGGTTGCCGTGGGCTGAGTACTGCTACAACACTTATTTTCATACATCTCTGCAGGCTACACCCTTCCGGGTTGTGTATGGACGTGACCCCCCGTCCCTTCGCTCGTATGAGCCCGGCCGAGCTCAAGTAGTTGCAGTGGATGAGCTGTTGAAAGCCAGGGACACTCTCCTTAGTGACATTAAAGATCACTTACTGCAGGCACAGCAGCGTTACAAGCACTTCTATGATGTTCATCATCGCGATGTGTCTTTCCAAGTGGGCCAGTGGGTTTGGCTCCACCTCCACCGCAGGCGCGTCGCCTCACTCCCTGACCAGACCGCCGGCAAGTTGGCTCTCAAGTTTCATGGGCCTTTTTCAGATTACTAAACGAATTGGAGATGTTTCCTACCGTTTGCAGTTACCGCCAAAAGCTCGCTTACATGATGTCTTCTATGTCAGTCTTCTGAAGCCCTTTGTGGGTACTCCGTCGCACAGTTCGCCGGCTCTGCCAGCCATGTTCAATGGCAAAGTGGTGCCCACACCATTCGCAGTGCTTCGCGCCTGCAAAGCCAGAGGAATTTGGCAAGTCTTGATGCGCTGGGACGGGACAAATGCTGCAGATGCTTCTTGGATGGATGTCCAACAGTTTCGCGAGCACTACCCTTCGTTTCAGCTTGAGGACAAGTTGTTTCTTCAGAACGACGGAGATGTCATGTGGGGACGTACATACGTACGCCGCCGTCCCACATCTGCTAAGCGTGCGCTGGTAATACCTCGCGCGGATGGACAGGATGAGTTGCCATCGGGTTCAGGTCTTGCACAGGATTAGGAGTCGGTTTCCTAATAGCACAAGGTAATAGCTTAATGTTTAGTTTCGGTTAGAATCCCTTACGGATTGCCTTCCAATTGGTTAGAGTCCTTCTCCGTATTGCTTTCCAATCGGAGCAGTCAGGACATCATAAATACTTTGTAGATTGTAATTGGGAAGGATAAGAAAGACTTTACCTCTATCTTCAGCTTGTCCTGTCTTCTGTTGCCTTCTTGCCGATTCTCTCTTTCAGATCCATCTTCCGCCGCCAAGCTTCACCAGCAGCTGCATCACGGCGCGCCAGCAGCTGCATCACGGCGCGCCCGCCAGCCGCGCACAGGTACCATCTGCGATCACGGGTCCGGGACCGTGACAGACATCAGATAATCTATCAGACCATAGAGATCCCTGCGAGACTCCGAAAATATGTTTTTACGGTATTTTGACAACAGCATTTGCCATCCAGCATCAGAAAGGTAACATGTTGAGAACCCTTTCTTATCATGCCACATGCTACGGACCAGGTCACACCAAACGCTTATAAAGTCCAAGGGAAAGCAGAATCACCTCCCATGTTATGGCATGCTCTCAATGATTATTCTTAAATCATATCATTAACAATTCCAACAAAATGGAGCGACTGACTAGCACACCCAACTAAGAGAGCAAAGCGGTTAAGGACTACCCCAAGTTACTCAAAACCCATACATCACGGTTCACGCCACAGCAATCAGGTTTTAAGGGCGCCAACATTCAGCCACATCAAAACGATTTGCATGGTGTCGCAGCCTAATCCTTGTACTTCATGTCGGACACCCTGAAGCCAGGCATCTCCAATGAAGCGGCAAACTTCTCGACCTCCGCCCTGAGGTCCTCAATGTCCTTGTTGTTCTCCAAGCCCTGGATGAAGGACTTGAGAATCTTGCCACGCTCCTTCTGTACGTCCAAGCAGATGCTCACAGCCTGGTGAAGGTACTCGGCGATCTGCACAAAGTCCTTCTCAACCAAACCCCTCGAGGTCATTGCAGGTGTACCTGGAACCAGTGTTCAGAAATAATAATGAATTAGTTGGTAAGCTATTGGAACATGGGAAAGTGTTAGTTAGATGTTATCAGGAATTGAAAAATGCTTAATATGCTATATTGTAATACTTAATACATACTAATTCCTAACAATCAAATGTTGCTATTTTTTGTGAAGCCACAAACTAAGTTAACAAGCCTTTTTCAGGAGAAATACTAGAGAATGATGACATGGGCACTACATGGGCAAAGTTTTTCAACATCAATACCGTTATTGCCCCTCAGAATTGTATGGAGCAAAAACTGGGATAATTTTAGTTGTAACAGGTTCCGGTTTATTGAAATTTACAAACAATTATCATGCTGAAATTTTGAAGAATGACAGTATCGTGTGTAGTGAACTGGATAATTACAGTTGTTAAATGAGATAAGCTGCTGATATAAGTGGTGGATTATGATAAGCAGCTGATATAAGTGGTGGATTAATAATGGTTCATCAGGCTGGGAGAAATAACACTTACAAATCTAATTGTTCTGTTTGGACTAAATTAACAATAATGCGATTCAATTTAGACTTCGAAGGTCCTTTTTTTGATGAAATAGGGATTAATCATATGTGCAAGCAGAAGTGATATTCCACAAGAAAATTTCCCATGACAATTCTACGACACAATAATGTGTTGGCCCATCTCAGACCTCACATACTCTCAGGGAACGCTGTGAATGACAAATAACAGAGGGGCCAATTTGAGTGACTCATGACCTCTTTCCGTGCCACTGACCTTAACAACCTCTAAAGCATGTGGGCAAAAAAAGCAACAGGACCCTATTTGTTCACAGCAAATCACCAACTGTGCATCACATAACAAAGAGTGTCAAACTGTCAATTTTCTCAGGCTGGGAAAAGATACTTACCAATGCGGACACCACCAGGTGACAGTGCACTGCTGTCGCCAAACACAGCATTTTTGTTTAATGTAATGCTGCATAGGTCGCAGACCTTCTCAACTTTGTTACCTACAATTTCAGTAAACCAACTTTAGAGCAACTTCGCATGGACTGCAATCAAAATAACAAAAGACACCGATTAAACCTGCTCTGCATACCAGTCAAGCCAAGAGGACGGAGATCCCAGAGAACAAGGTGGTTCTCTGTTCCATCAGTAACCAACTTGTAGCCCTTACTCATCAGATGATTTCCAAGAGCAACAGCATTGGCCTTGACCTGCTGGACATAGGCCTTGAATCCAGGTGACATGGCCTGCTTCAGGCCAACCGCCAGCGCAGCAATCTGGTGGTTATGAGGCCCCCCCTGCAGTGATGGAAACACTGCAAAGTTTATCTTGTCCTCATAGTCATAAAGAGCATCCTCAGGCTGGCCTTTTTTGGGAGGCTTCAGGCCTTTCCTGTAGAAGATCATACCGGACCTTGGCCCTCGGAGACTCTTGTGGGTGGTGGTGGTAACCACATCAGAATACTCGAAAGGATTTGCAGCCTCCTACAAAAGAGCAAAGGAAATAATAAGTGTATCACAAAGGACTAAAAATATTAAGGCCCTGTTAGGAATACGGGAGTTCCATAGAAATCCTGTGGGAATTACACAGTTTCCGGTTGAATTCCTGAGAAACTCCCGTCAAATTCCTGCATTCTAATAAAGCGCTAAGGAATAACAGCATCGATAACATTTCTTGTTGGGAATGCATGGACTCTAATTGTATGTTAACAGGTTAATGATTAATTACTAACACAATAGACTTGATAAATCATGTCACATTCAAATAGTGACCCTATCATGTATAACTCAAATGCATACAAAGGTACACGAATGTACAGACAAGGGGAGCACATATTAATAGGAAAACAATTCCTATGTAGTCATTCCAAGTTAAAATTTAAGAGATATTGTTATGGATGCTTATTGGGGGAAACACTACAGCAGAAGAGGCAAGAGATCCAACCAAGTCCGATCAGGTTTAGAAGTCCGTCGGGTTAGAATCCAGTGCCCTTACGGGACCGTTAGGGAAGAGTCATTCTGATTGCTCTAGGAGATAAGTTGGTTTAGGAATCGGTTGAGGAAAGAAAAGATTGTAATTTATAAATATACCTCCTGCGTTTGGGCGGGAGGGTAACGAGTAATAAAGAATCTCTTCTTCCTCAAACCCTAGTTTCCTCGGGTGAGTTTCAGCCACGGCAGAGCAAGGAAGCTCTCGGGGAAGGAGGCGATTACTACCCAATCCACCCATCCCTACAACTTGAGATCTAGAGCCAAGATACACAACATTTGGTATCGGCTTCCATGGCCGGATGCAATCAACGCGAGATTTCCGCGAATTGAAGGAGATCTGGGCAAAATCTTTGCGGCAAGAGGAATGGCGCGTGCGCGCGTGCAAATCTTGAAGCGTTGTTCTTGCTCTTGGTCGGCGGCATCACCACCTACGGACACCAACTCGGCAAATTCTGCTGCACGCCCGGCCTTACGGTGAGCAATCGCAACTCCAAATCCGGTCGGTTTACAAAGTCGACTTTCCTCTGTTTGATGGCAACTCGATCCATTGGGTGGCTTGCTCGGTCGATCGATTTTTCGGGGTCACCGTACTGCGGAGGAGGAAAAGTTTGGCTTGCAACCTATCATATGGCGGGTATTACTGCAACAGGTGGTATTACAAAGCTGGAGCGCGCCGAAGAATTCCTTCACGGCCTCGGTTTGAGCTCCTATCGATTGCGGTTTGGTCCTCCTTTCAGATCAATCCCGTTTGAACTCGCTCTCCTCGTGAGACGGGATCAATGGAAGATTCGCGCTGGAATTCTATCGCGTACTATGTCGCGCGACGATCTGTCCCCTGAACATGAAGTGGGTCTATTCCTAGCGAGGATTGGGGAATTACTCAAATCGGATGTGGGCTGCGAATCCATCTTCTCTGGACACGGCGATAAGTCTAGCCAGCGGCCGGCGACATTACAAACTCTTATACGATTCGGGTGATTCCTCGTCAACAACGATCACGTCCCTTGTCGTCGGCGATCAAGGTTTCCCAACCACACAGTTGGCGCCACTATTGTCTAAACCACGAGATTCCGCTACTTCTGCTCAGACAACGAGCCAGCGGACACTACCTCAACGAGCTTTTGTCGTCGACACCAGCGGAGATGACCGATCGTCGTCAAAAGGTCGTGTTTTAAGCGTGATGAGCAATTCACGGGGCCATCGCTGCAAGCGCTTATCTTGGATTGAAATTTTGGATGAGGATGATATTCGACCATGGAGTGGAAGATTCTAACCCTCGATTTCTCTTCACGCACTCACGGGCATTTCTTAGGGAATACGATGCAGTGACAATCCTCATAGGTAACCACAAATTTTGTGCTTTGGTAGACTCGGGATCTACTCATAACTTTATAAGCATTGAGGCTGCCCAGCTGTTAGCTCTCCTCTCCAAGACCGCCTGAGCATTAATGTGGCGGTAGCTAATGGTGACAGACTTCCTTGCCCGAGTTGCGGTCCACGCCACTTTCCATTGATAAGGAACGGTTTGTTATCTCTGCTATGCTTTGAATCTTGAGCTTGATATAATCTTGGGAGTTCAATGGCTGCGAACATTGGGACCAATTCTATGGAATTTTCCAACTTTGTCCATGTCTTTACGGCCGAGGCATCAAGTTCAATTCCAAGGCATACCACACCGATCGGGCCCTCGATTGTCTTGTGATGGCGAATCCTCTCGGCCACCTTTCAGATCTCTTGTTGGATTTTCAGGATATCTTCCGGCAACCTTCGGATTGCCTCCTCAACGATTTTCAACCATCGTATTCATTTATCTCCGGGTCTCAACCATGGTATGCGGCCATATCGGTATCCTCACCATCATAAAGATGAAATTGAAAAACAATGTCTTGACATGCTATCACAAGGGATCATCAAAGCCAGCACTTCTCCCTTTAGTTCGCGATTATCTTGGTCAAAAGAAGGACAATTCTTGGCGTCTTTGTGTGGACTATCGTGCTCTCAACGCACAAACCATCAAAGATAAGTTTCCCATACCGATGGTGGGCGAGCTATTAGATGAATTGAAACATGCCAAATACTTCACAAAGCTGGATTTAAGGTCTGGATACCACGGATAAGAATGCACGGATGACATTCATATGACGACCTTCCAACACACCACGGCCACTTTGAGTATTTAGTCTTACCCTTCGGTCTTTCTAATGCTCCAGCGACATTCCAGGCAATTATGAATGCAATTCTCCAACCATATCTTCGCAAGTTCGTGTTGGTTTTCTTTGACGACATCCTCATATTCAGCCCATCATGGTCTGAACATTTGTGCCATATTCGAACAGTTTTGCTCTTCTCGGCATCATCAATTTTTCCTTCGCGGTCAAGTGTTCGTTCGGCACAAACTCGGTTTCTTATTTGGGTCATGTTGTCTCCTTTGAAGGGGTTGCGATGGACCAATCAAGATCTTGGACATCCAACAATGGCGGTTCCCAAAACATCGCGCCAATTAAGAGGATTTACGGGCCTCGTTGGATACTACCGTAAGTTCATACGCCATTTTGGATCAATCGCCGCTCCTCGACTCAGCTGCTCACCAAAGATGGGTTTGCTGGTCACAAGATGCGGAGCGGCTTTGAACTTTAAAAAGCAGCTCTATGTGCACCAACCTTCTTGGCTCTTCCGGTTCACCCAACCCTTCATAGTCGAATGTGATGTCCCACACCTCAAGCAACTAGTTCACGACCATGTCACCTGTTGTGCTATTTGTCAACGCAATAAAGCGGATCATTTGCATCCCGCTGGACTGCTGCAACCCCTTCCGGTCCCCCATCAGATTTGGTCACACATTGCTATGGATTTCATCGACGGGTTTCCTCGCATTCATGGAAAATCAGTTATATTGACCGTCGTGGACAGATTCTCCAAATATGCGCACTTCGTCCCGCTGGCACACCCTTATACAGCTCAATCAGTGGCTCATGCATTCTTTGACGCCATTGTGCGACTTCATGGATTTCCCGAATCCATCGTCAGTGATCGCGACACCATTTTCACTAGCAATTTTTGGAAAGAACTCTTTTCCTTGGCCGGCGTATCTCTTGACATGACGTCTGCCTTTCATCCACAAGCTGACGGCCAAAGTGAAGTTGTCAACCGGACCATTGAAATGTATCTCCGTTGCCTCAGTGGGGATCGTCCTCGGGAGTGGATCCGGTGGCTGCCGTGGGCAGAATTCTGTTACAATACATCCTATCATTCTGCCCTACGCTGCACACCTTTTCAGGTGGTATATGGGCGGTCTCCTCCGGCACTTGTTCCTTACAAAGAGGGCTCTTCTCACATTCCAGCAGTAGATGCAATGCTGCACTCCCGAGATGAGTTCCTGCGGGAAATCAGAGACCGCTTACTCCAGGCCCAGCAGCGCATGAAGGACTTCTATGACAAACATCACAGGGAGATGGAATTTGAAGTTGGTCAATGGGTTTTGCTCAAGTTGCATCATCGCCAAGCAGTGGGGATTACTTCTAAACTCTCCAAACTATCACCAAAGTACTACGGGCCCTATCAGATCATCAGCCGCGTAGGTCAAGTGGCTTACAAACTGCAGCTTCGCCATCAGCCAGACTTCACAATGTTTTCCATGTCGCCTTTCTCAAGAAATTCAGTGGGTCTCCTCCGGCCGCTCCACGAGCTCTTCCAAATATCCTGCATGGGCGCGTTTTACCACGCGGAGCGAATCGTTAGCTCTCGCCTTCATCGAGATGTGCAGGGAGGTTTTAGTACCTTTGGGTTGGCCACTGCAGCGACGCATCTTGGGTCTCGTTGGCGGACTTCAAGCGGCAATATCCAGATTTTCAGCTCGAGGACGAGCTGTTTCCTCAGGAGGGGGGAAATGTTATGGATGCTTATTGGGGGAAACACTACAGCAGAAGAGGCAAGAGATCCAACCAAGTCCGATCAGGTTTAGAAGTCCGTCGGGGTTAGAATCCAGTGCCCTTACGGGACCGTTACGGGAAGAGTGCATTCTGATTGCTCTAGGAGATAAGTTGGTTTAGGAATCGGTTGAGGGAAAGAAAAGATTGTAATTTATAAATATACCTCCTGCGTTTGGACGGGAGGGTAACGAGTAATAAAGAATCTCTTCTTCCTCAAACCCTAGTTTCCTCGGGTGAGTTTCAGCCACGGCAGAGCAAGGAAGCTCTCGCCGGAAGGAGGCAGTTACTACCCAATCCACCCATCCCTACAACTTGAGATCTAGAGCCAAGATACACAACAGATATATTCAAGTAAAACATTTCCATCTTTGGGATATCACAACTAATACCCAGGCACTAACCAACCCCATCTTTGTAATAGGAAAGAGATTTTAATGATCCCAGAAACATATGTACCATGATTCTAGAACAAAATGCAATACTAACCCAAATAAACGACAAAAAAAAAAGATCACACATTGCATCAACTATCTAGAAAGGCGCAACAAATTTGATCTTTGCACCAGTAACACAACAATTCAATGAACACAGCAACTAAACATGCAGAACCAAGTCACCATTCATATGCCTGGACGGCAACCAGCGCAGTGATGCGTGCCGTATTCAGAAAAGATGCAAACTTTGTATGAATTGCCTAGGTAAGCACAATAAAACTATGTCTTTTAATCGTCAAAATATGAACCCAACCTGCGCAGCAAATGCAATCCATAAATTAATTATCTAAAGGCGCAGGAACACACACAACTACACAAGTCGATACCTGCGTGGCAACGAGACCGCTGATATGAGCCATGTCGCAGAGCAACATGGCGCCACACTTGTCCGCGATGGCCCTGTGCCTGGCGTAATCCCATTCCGCGGTACGCACTCCCGCCGCAGATGATGAGTTTGGGGCGGAAATCCATTGCCTTCTCCTCCAGCCTGTCGTAGTCGACGTACCCGGTGTCGGAGCTGACCTGTACGACAGGCTCTCGAAGTAGATGGACGTGGCGGAGATCTTCTTGCCCCCCGCCGTGTGGTACCCGTGCGTGAGGTGCCCTCCCGACGGCAAATCGAGCCCCATGATCCGCTCTTGGGGCTGGAGCAGCCCGGTCTAGGCGGCGAAGTTGGCGGGCGAGCCGGAGTAAGGCTGCACGTTGACGCCCCAGGCGGCTGGGTCGAGGTGGAACGCGGCAAGCGCACGGGCGCGGCAGAGCTCCTCGACCTCGTCGATGACCTCGTTGCCGCCGTCGTAGCGGGCCCACGGCATGCCCTCGGAGTACTTGTTGGTGAGCGGGGACCCCAGCGCCTCCATGACGGCGAGCGAGGTGAAGTTCTCCGAGGCGATGAGCTCGATGCCCGCGCGCTGCCGCCGGTTCTCGCGCTCGATGAGGTCGTACACATCCGGGTCGGCCTCCTTGAGCGGGGTCAGCCACGGCATCCATCGTGGCGGCGGCACAGGCCGCGTCGGTGGAGACGGCGGCGGCAGCAGCGCGGAGGAGCGGGAGGCGGAGAGGGGAGGAGTGGTGCTGCCTGGGGAGCGGGGCGGTGGTGAGGTGGGAGCACAAAGCGGCGCGCAAGGGTGGCTGGGAGAGGCGGTGCGGGATCATGGCCATGAGCGCCAGGCGCTCGGTGGAATGCCACCACGGGGCCACGGGGGTGCAGTGGGCAGCGTGCGCCGCAGCAGCTTATATATAGCTTGTGGGTTTACAAGGGTTTTCTGTGAGGGCTCTAGCTTTCAACGGTTGGTTCGGCGAGTTTTTTTGTACGGATAATCTATTTTTTATTCGAAATTACATAAATATACCTGCGGGAAATTTTTTTACAAAAATAGGCTCCAGTCGCCGAATGGTTGGGCGACTGAAACCTATCGCCCAACCGGACGCGGCGGTGGAGAGTCTGCCAACCGTTGGGCGATTAACTCCGATCGCCCAGCGGTTCGGCGATTGCAAGCGATCGCTCAAGCGTTGGCGACTTCATATCGCCCAACCGTTGGGCGGCGAGGTGAATATAAAGGCGCTCGGCGCCCCGACGTCGTCCACTTCTTGGCGCGAGAAGGAGAAAGAGAGGGAGAGGAGGAGAAGAGGAGGGGAGAGAAAGAGAGGAGAGGAGGAGAAGAGGAGGAGAGGAGGAGAGAGAAGAGAGGCGTGCGCGATTTTCAGGTAATTTTTTGTGTTATATTTTTTGTTAGTGTAGAAAATTAGTTTAGAAATATAGTTAGTGTAGATAATTTAGTTTAGAAATATAGTTAGTGTAGATAATTAGTTTAGAAAATTAGTTAGTGTAGATAGTTAGTGTAGATAATTAGTGTGGATAATTTAGTTTAGAAATATAGTTAGTGTAGATAATTAGTGTAGATAAATTAGTTTAGAAAGATAATTAGTGTAGATAATTAGTTTAGAAAAATAGTTAGTGTAGATAATTAGTTTAGATAATTTAGTTTAGATAATTTAGTGTAGAAAGATAGTTAGTGTAGATAATTTAGTGTAGAAAGATAGTTAGTGTAGATAATTAGTGTAGATAATTAGTTTAGATAATTAGTTTAGAAAATTAGTGTAGAAATATAGTTAGTGTAGATAATTAGTTTAGAAATATAGTTAGTGTAGATAATTAGTGTCGATAATTTAGTGTAGAAAGATAGTTAGTGTAGATATTAGTGTACATAAATTAGTTTAGAAAGATAATTAGTGTAGATAATTAGTTTAGAAAATTAGTTTAGAAATATAGTTAGTGAAGATAATTAGTGTAGATAATTAGTTTAGAAATATAGTTAGTGTAGATAATTAGTTTAGAAAATTAGTTTAGAAATATAGTTAGTGTAGATAATTAGTGTAGATAAATTAGTTTAGAAAATTAGTTTAGAAATATAGTTAGTGTAGATAATTAGTGTCGATAATTTAGTGTAGAAAGATAGTTAGTGTAGATAATTAGTGTACATAAATTAGTTTAGAAAGATAATTAGTGTAGATAATTAGTTTAGAAAATTAGTTAGTGTAGATAATTAGTGTAGATAATTAGTTTAGATAATTTAGTGTAGAAAGATAGTTAGTGTAGATAATTCAGTGTAGAAAGATAGTTAGTGTAGATAATTTAGTGTAGAAAGATAGTTAGTGTAGATAATTTAGTGTAGAAAGATAGTTAGTGTAGAAAGATAGTTAGTGTACAAAAATAGTTTACAAAATGTAGTGTAGAAAATTTAATGTAGAAATTTAGATGTAGAAAGTTTAGTGTACAAATTTAGATATAGGAAATTTAATATTGAAATTATTGTATAAATTTAGATGTAGAAAATTTAATGTAGAAATTATTGTACAAATTTTGCGGTATGACTCGTCTTTGGGCGTGCCTCAGAGTGGCGATCTGCGCCGTTGGACGAGCACGTCGACCGCTCTCATCGCGCTTCCGTCTAGTGCCGACACCGGGAGCACGGACGAGCCGCCTCGGTTGGGAGTGGTCCGACACGCACACCTCGCGTGGCACGAGACTCGACCCTCGTTGGATCGCCCGAGTTTGCACTACTCGGCGTTTAGTGCGGCCGTAAGTTCATTCCGTGCTGACCTTCACTTTGTTTGCGGCTGCGGATGCCGGGCTACTCCTCTTGCCGGATGGTGCGAGGCCACGGGCGAGGATGCGGCGGCGGCGGGACGAGGCGGGGGCGAGGCGGGCGGGGAGCGATCACGACGCTTCCCGTTCGACCGTTCCTGGCGGCGGCTTTGGTGGACCGTTGGCGGCCGAGACGCACTTTCCACCTCCCATTCGGGAGATGACGCCGACCACGGAGGGCGTGTCCTCGCTCCTGGCCTTCCGATCGCGGGAGACGCCGCCTTCCTACCGGAGGCCCCACACGATCGGGCGCTACCGACACGCTTGGCGGTTCGAGGTGTCGTTCCACCGGGCCTCAAGCACCACGTGTTCTCGGCGCGAACCCATGGGCGGACGCCGAGGTGGCTCACACGATCACGGGTACGTGGTTTTTACATTCGATCGTGTCGTCCAACCGTTTATTTGTGGTATCACGTACTAATAACAACTTGTTTGAATTCGGTGGGCGCATGGTTCCACGCGACGATCACCGGTGGCGCGCCACCGAGGCGTCGTCTTCGTGGCTGTTTGGTTGGGTGCTTTTCACCACCAGCCACGGCAACACGGTGGATGCGCGCTTTATCGCTTATCGAGGGCGATCGACGGCGAGCCCCACCAGTCACCGGGATCGGCCGTGCTTGCGCGACGTATCGCGCCCTATGCGATGCGTGCCACGGTCAAGGCGAACTCGATCCTCATCGGCTGTCGCGCTATCTGCGATTGTGGTCGTTCGGCGCTTAAGCGTCAAGCGACTGCGGCTAGACGACATGGGCCCGTGCGGGCCCGAGATGTATCGAGAGGAGGCGTTGATCGGCCGGCGATGGGTTCTATCCGTGCCGTCCGAGTAAGTATTATCACGATCAACTATTTCGCCTTATTGACGATCGTCATTCTAAGCGACTTATATTTCTTGCGAGTACGATTCGCGCATGTGCAAGTCACGCGGCGCACGGGTCTTTGTGGAGCAGCTCGACCGCATCACGGCGGACGATGTGCGCGCTGGGAGCCGTCTGCAGATCTGGCGAGTTGAGCCCGTGCTCTGGCGGGCTGTCCTCACTTTGTTTGGCGTGGCCAAGCTTTACGGCTCACCGCGGGAAGCTCGTGTACCTCATCTACGTGGAGGACTACGCGCCCCGTAGGTGATGCGGCGATTCGAACTCGGCGGCCGGTTCTGCACGGGCGGACCATCGATTCCGCGCCACGTGCACGAGTGAGTGATCGTTTCGCTAAATATTTACATACTTACTGCGTTCGCAAGTATCTCACATCCGATAATGGTTCTATCGCGCAGCAAAGCGCGAAGAGTGAAAAGAGGCACCGGCGGTCGCTGAGGATGCGACCATGGGTCGGCGGTGGCGGTGCGCTCGGCGACCGCGTGGAGGAGGACAGCCCGTCTGACGGCGAGTACGCCGACTACTATTGGTACGGCCACCGGACCCGTACGAGCTCAGATATGTGGTAGACCGCTTTGCCACACGTCGCCGCCGCCCGACGGACACGTACCCCTCGCGCCCGCGCGGCGCTCACATCGCGATGCGTTTCATGTCATTTCAAAGATTCCCAAATGGTAATGTCGTTTCGATAATCAACCATTTCATGTCTTTGTGTCGGTGATGTCGGTTACGCCCTATGCCTCGACTCGGGGCAAGATCGAGAGGCTCTCGGTGGTGCGCACGACCCATGAGGAGGGCATCGCCTTTGCGCGTCGGTGCACGACGGTGCGGGCGTATCGTTAGCCTACTCTCACCGCGACGAGGCTACCGGCGGTCTCCACGCCACCGCCGATCGCTCGTCTACCCCGACCAGCGTGGCACCACTGCGGTGCACCTACGTGGATACGTCCTCCACCACCTCACCCGAGCAGCCGGGGTTCAGCTGGCGGGGCCTCCTACACCGGTTCACTTCACGCCTTCTACGCAGGGTGTACGCCCCTCCTCTGCGTGGATGGCTCCGAGCACGGTGCGCAGAGGTTCTTATATCGTGTTTATCCGAAGACGACATGCAACGAACTAACGTTATTAATATTGCGGTACTTACCAGAGACGGCGTCTCCAGCATCTCCCGTGCCGGAGAAGTGGACCGATTTTCGGCGTCTACACCGGAGTGGCATGGACACTACTCCGACGTCGCCGCAGTTCTTTCTGCCGGTGCCCTCCCGGTGCCGGAGAGCACACACCGAGAGTGCGGTGACTCGCCCCGCCTCATGGATAGACACCCTCCTCCTCATTTTACTTTTTCGGATCGTCCTAACCCGTTGCACCGGAGGAGGGCTAAGTGAGGCCGTATGGGAGGACGCGGGCGCGGTGACGGGGCACACCAGGGTGACTAGTGAGGCGACGCTGCAGATGCTATGTATTTATGCATGTAATGAAAAAACATGCGGCATGTTACTCACAGTTATAATATGAAGTTTATTTAAATTTACATAAGTCTATTATCTCTCTCCGCACATAAACTATCTCACTTAACAGTGTATGTATCGATCGTTCAGACTCAATCTTTCATGAAAAAAATTTTAAAACTTTTTGCACACCTACAATATACAATGAACATAAACTTTTATTACAACTTCACCGTATTTTTTACCCGTTCAACGTTACAAAATTCACAAAATCTAAAACAAAACACGGGGGCTACATGCAGTCGCCCTACGGGATGGCGACTGCATGCTAGTCGCTTAACGGAAGAGCGACTGCATGCTAGTCGCTTAACGGAAGAGCGACTGGATGTAGTCGCTCTACTGTGCAGCGAGACAAATTGTGTCGCTGGTTGGGCGATAGGTTCCAGTCGCCCAACCATTCGCGATCAAGCCTATTTTTGTAAAAATTTTCCATGGGTATATTTATGTAATTTCGAATAAAAATGGATTATCCGTACAAAAATTCTTGGTTCGCTATGCCCTGTACTTTTCAACTTATAAAACTATTTTTATTTTTTTAAATAATTAATTTTTAACACAGAGTATCTTTTTAATATATGGTCTACTAGTTAATTGTAGTATATACTGTAGCTTTCAACGGTTGGTCCGACTATGCCCCTGTATTTTTCAACTTCTAAAAACCGTTTTTTGGCATTTCTACAATAATTAGCTTTTAAATGGAGTATCTTTTCAAAATAGGGTCTACTAGTTAATTGTAGTACATACTGTACCGACTTCATTTATATCTGCAAAAACCACACGTGAGTTTCTGTTACTCTGTAATCTCTCGCACAAACAGCCCAAAAGCCATAAGCCACAGCCAAAAGCCATAAACCACAGTAAAAAAGAACAGGCCAATAGCGGCGGTTGCCAGGCTTTTTTTGCTTCGGTTTCTTAGAGGCCAAAATAAATGGGATAGTATTTTTAAATAGTTTTATGTGGATTCTTTAAATAGCTTTTCAAGCTCAAAATTATGTGTCATCTGTGTCAGCGTCTCCATTGTCCATTATCATCTCAAAAAGTGTAGACAAAGGGGTCATTCTTCTGAGCTGCGGCTTATGGTTAAAATTTTTGAACTCTGACTATTTACAAGAGAGTACGGAGAGAGACACGTGTGTAATTTTGGTCGATATAGCCAATGTCGATACAGTGTATACTACAATCGACTTATAGACTTTGTCGTGAAAAGACTTGAAAACTAGTTACTGCAGATAAGTCATAAACCCAAAGAATGATCTCAAAAGCTATCAGCCGCAACAAAAAACTATCAACAATTACCTAAAAGAATAGGTATAATCGTGAGCAGCTTCTTGTTTTATCTCTAACTGATTGATTCATTTATTTATCTCGAGTTGGCTGGTTCAAACCCTAGCTTTATTATCTTGTTCCTTTTTTCGTTTTGTCGTGGACTTCTCTGTTAAGAAATCTAGGCTTGGGTTTGGAGCCTTGGCCCATGATGGGCATCTCACCACTAGGCTATAAATAGGGAGTACTGTTGGCTGTTTTGTACACAAAATTAGAAAGAAAGCAATAAAGAAAGACCAGGAGTTCTCTCTATATCTCTATATTTTCAATCTACTATTTCTGTCTTCTGTGATTGATCTAATTTTTGCATAAGCAGAGGAATCGATCGAACTAATCACCAGCGACATTTCCTCTACACGTTATCAGCACGAATCGTTCTGGTGAATTGAAAGGTAATCATCGAAACATTAGTGATTGAATTGTCTGTATGTAGATCGCTATAAATTCACAGATTTCGCTTTCTAGATTATTTTTCTACGGTGCAAATCCGCTCTAATCTACCATGAGTAGACTTGAAGTGGCTGTCATAATGTCGATCGGTATATTACAGGAAAGAGTAGATGTTGATTGCATTGTAGATTGAAAAAAAAGAAAAAAAATCCGCACACGATCGGCCCCGTACGGCCGCCATACGTAAAACGGCCGCTGGCCGCCAACCAACCTCCCGCCACCGTCGCAGCCGCTCGAACGACCGCTCAGCGCATCGAGCACCGCCAGTCCTAGCACGGCTGCTCCGCGATGGAGTCAGCGTCGTCGCTCCCGCAGGGCGTTGCCTCTCCACCCCTATGCACCGCCGTCAGCCTTGAACTGCGCTGTGCCGCCCCCTCACGGGCTCCCTGTCGGCGTCGCCCCACACGGACCCGCCACTGACACAGCCATTGCGCCGCCCGAGCCCTCGCGCCTGAAGCCGCCCGCTGTCGGCCTTTCCCAGTGCTACGCTCGGCCATCGTAGCCGGCCAAGGCCTTGGCCCCATAAGCCGTCGCTGCACCCGGCCGCCCAACACGTCGGCATCCCGCCGAAACTCAGGGAGCCGCGTTCACCGCCTGCGGGCGTTACTAATGCCGCCGGCTGAAGCACCGGAAGGAGCTACCTGCATGCCGCCCGCTCCGCTCGGCCGGCCGGCCACCCGCATCCCGACGCCACCGGCCTCCCTCTCATCTTCGGCCGCTCGCGCCGCTCTCTTCGGCCGCCGGCCACCCGCACCCGACGCCGATCGTCGGCCTCTCCTCGCGTCTTTGGCCCACGCCGCCCGCTCCGCTTCGGCCGCTTTCCCCATCACGCGCTTGGCTACATTGCTCGGCCGCGTCGCGCCGCCTGAAACCCTACCCCTTCGGCTCCTTGAACCAGCTGAACGAGCTGAGTGGGCCAGATCGGTCGAAGAAAGAAAATGGGCCGGGGACAACTCGGCCGGGGTGGTGGCGGCGGTGCGTCGGCAAAATTGCAAAAAGGACACCAAAATTTTGAAAATTATGTAAGGGTCCTCAGATTTTGTAGATGGGTCCTGAATTTTATAGAAAGGCCCTCGAAAAATCAGAAAATTATGTGAAAATTTTCTCTGAATTGAAAATTCATGTATAGGCCCTCGAAAATTGCAGAATTCACTAAAAATTCATATTTCGGCATAAAAGGGCCTCGAGAATCCAAATTTTGAATTAATTTTAGCATTTGAGGCATGTTTATCTTTGTCATTATTATTTTCTATGTTTTCTGTATTTATTTGCTGTTTTGATTAATCGTAATTAGTTAAAATTGCATTTAATCACCCAAATTAGTAGTAAAATTTATAGAAAATGAATAGAAAATTCTGGAACATTACAGAAAATCTTTTGTACCGTTATAAAATTTATTTACCGGAAGTAAATTTATTCCATGCATGTTTACCGGTAGTAAATTTATTTATTCCTTTCATGCACATGTAGATGACTGGCATCACGAACCGGGAGTTCGAGGAGTTGGCCCAGTATATCTGACTTGGATTTCCGATGTCGAGATAGTACTTGGAGCCAAGAAGCTCCGCGTTGCTATTGGGATTGGCACACAGCAGGATGCCCAACCCACCCTTGAGGAAAATGATCAAGCACTTCACTTTCTCAGGCACCACCTCTGTCTCTCTCAAGAATGAGTACATGGCAGAGAAGAGCGGTCTATCACTATGAACTACACTTAAGAAGAGGTAGAGAGGTTAAAGTACACCATTCTTCCTCAGGTAGAGCAAGAATGGATCTGACTGAGATTTGCTATAACATCCCAAAAATTTAAATCTTAAAAATGAAAGCTTTTGATTTATTTGCGCAAAGTATTTTCTTGAAATTTGGATTTTTAAAGTGCTTCTTAAATTTCGTAGAAGGTTACAAAAATAATAATAATAATAAAATAAGTCTAGAATTAAAAATGCCAAAAAATGTGGAAGCAAAAGAAATCTATAAACTTGAATTCAAAAGCTGAGAATATAATCCAACATAAGGAGGGCGAGATTTAAATTGAAGTATAAAGTTTCATATGAACAATAGTATTATAAATGGGCAGCAAAAATAAATGAATAGGACATATAAATATATATATACACAGAGGGCTTAGAAATATGAGCAAGTCATAAAATGTAATTATATATAAAAATAAATAAAATGATAAGCATGAAGGAATTATATATACATGTATATAAAATGAAGGAGCAATATATATATATATATATATATATATATATATATATATATATATATATATATATATATATATATATACATACACACACACATGTGTATATGTATAAATAAAATAAATACATATATACATATACAAAAGTAGAAATAAATAAAAATATATATGTGTATATCTATCTGTATATACCCTACAATACATCAACACATAATAAAAAAGTAAAAGAAAAAAATCGGAGGAGCCAGTAGGCCAAATGGCACGGCCCAGCCCGCTCCACCCGCGCCTTCCCTCCCGCGCCGTTGTTGGCGCTTGGCGCGCCCCTGCCGCGTCCTCCTCTGCGGCCGCGTGGCCGCTGCTCTCTCGGCCGCAGCCGGCCCGCCTCCTTACCGCCCCGTCCCTCGCGCGTGGCCCGCGCCCCGCCCGCACGCCCTTCCTTCTCTCTCCCCCGCGGCCCCACCCCGATCTCTTTCTTCTTCTTTCTTTTCTTCCCTATTTCTTTCTCGCGCGTAGCTCGCCCGTGAGCCCGTGCACGCCTCGTCCCATCCCCTCTATCCCTCTGCACCGTGTCAAAGGCCTGTCACTGCCCCTGCCACGCGCCGAGCCCCGCGCCCTCTCCTCCCGAGCCGCGCGCCCGGTCTTTGCCCGGCGGCTCCTCTTTCCGCCGCCCGGTCTGCCGCCTCCGCCCAGTCCGCCGCGCGTTCCATGCCCCCTCTACGGCCATAAAACAACTCCGAGCTCCCCACATCCCCTTACACCTTCCCCTCCCTCTCCAGTTCTCCCTCTCCATCCTTTCCCCCACCATTTCTTCCTCCTCCGCCGTGAGCGCCTACCTCCGCAATTTCCACCGTCCCCCTCACCACCAGCGACCATCCTCCAATTACTCGCGGTGAGAGTGACTCCTCGATGCCCCCGACCTCCTCTAACCAACGCCACGGTCCCTCCCTTCCCCCAGCCCGCCGGCGAAGTGAGCACCCCCGCACCTCCGGCGGTCCGCGCCGCCAACCCGCCCTGGATCCTCTCAGGCCAGACCAAACCGACGGTGAGCCTCCCCGTGTTCCATCCCTGCTCCCTCACGCCTCCGGATCTTCTCTCCCCACACCGGTGCCGCCGCCCCCTTCCTACCTCCGCCGCCGGCCGCCTCAGGCTGCCTCCCACCCGCTTCATCGCCGCCTCGACTACTGCGTCGTCTCCCGAAGCTCCCTCCTCTTCCACACAACACATTTTACTAGTTTCTACCCCCTCCCCGGCACCCAGCCACCGCCGGCGAACCCACCACCGAGGGCCGCCGGAATTACTCTGTCTTGCCCTGGCCATGGTAGGTATATGGGTATTGATTTCCTGTTAGGCAATCGGTAAAGGCCCAGTGGTTAACCCAGAGTGTATTAGTTGATAGGTCCTGGGTTCGAACTCCCCTTTTGCCCATTTTGTCATTCATTTCTTTGGCTTATTTCAATTAGAGAATTATGTAAGAAATAAATCAAGGGAGCTGGGATTATTAGTGTGAGATTACCAGAAATTTATATACGCATTAAATCAAAATATTAACAACATCTGGATAGGGTGTCCATCTAAATTAGAAGGCTTCCCAAAATATGTATATAAATATACTAAAATAGTTAGTAAAATGGGGATGATATATAATATTAGCAAAACTTTTGTACCTAATATAAACTCTATTAATGATAAAGACACTACCATTAACATACTGTCGGACATAAAAGTTTAACCGGTAGCTTTAAATTAGCAACAATAACAAGAGATAATCATGAGCAATAGGTTCAGTCAGTCATAAGAAAAATTAAGATTGAATTGTGTCTAGTGGTAAGTAAAGGCATAAGATATCAATATTAGCAACTTCCATAGCAACTCCGAATTAAAAGGGCGTGCTAATATATAGGCACAAAATGTGTGTGTGTGTAATAGTCATGGGTCATCCACAACTGAAATAATCTCTCTAATATGTAATAGGATGTCGGTGATACTAGGCATAACTAGGAATAACATAGAAAAGCTAATAACTTTAATTAGGTCATAAAACCATATTGCTTAATATTTACATGTGGATTAGTTGTTATATATGAATAAGTAATACTATTTGAATAAATAACCCAAAGCCTAAATACTAATTAAAGGCATTAATAAAGACAAATTTCTTCGGTTAGGTATTTAAATTAAGTAAAAAAATCATAATTGAAAAGAAATTCCAAATAAAGTTAAAAGTTTGGATATTACGTCTAGACATGAAATCAAGGCTCTAAACTAAGGATTACCCTTAGTCATAATTAAAATCCATGCCCAATATTCATATGCCCCCGTTGATAAAACCCTAATGACATATTTTAATATAATAGCCCTAGGTCGTCAAGATTCAAAATAGTCTCAAAAACTTAAATATTCTAAATTGAACATGTAACCACTAACATGGGTAATTAAAGTCACATAAAATGATACATATTCCGCTTTGCTTAGATAGCTAAGTTTAAACTAAAAATTGGAAATAAAGCTAAGCCTAATAGTAGCTAAAATGTAAGCAGGATGGAAATAGTAGTGCCATCAATTAAATCTTAACACTAGCTTTAGTATATGTTTATATGGAGTATAATTGTATATATACAGCAAGCCGGGACCCGTAAAAATAAACCCTAAATTCAAATTAAACCTTAGCCTAGCGATAGATGGGGGTACATGAAATATCATACAGCAAAATGTTATAAACATAGATTACAAGATTAACTCGGTAAGCTAAGAGTCGCAAATCTTACTTATATATGTATATTATATGCCCTCAACACTAGCGCTCGACAAAATACACCAATTCATAAGTTTAACCTAGCTCATGGAACTTCCTTGATAAATACCAAAAATAATAAAAGAGATTGTTAATAAAAAGATCAAGTTATCGTATGCTATTACCAACCTCGCCTCAAATCACCAAATCACCCATTAACTCATAATATAACTTAATTAAGTTTAATTTTTATTTGGATCTTTTGAGTTATATGCTTTCATTTGGATTCAGTCGCTAGTCGCGTAATTAGAAGTTGGAAGCCGTGAAGATTCAACGGATCAAGCGAGATCAGGCTCAAAGTGAAGATAGGGACCAAAAGACCCAGATAAAGCATTGTGTGAGCTCAAGACCGCGGTAAACCGCGCCAGGCGAGTCAATACTTTGATCATATTGAACCTACATTTTATGCAAATTACTTTCATTTAAATTATCAAATTGCATGCTGCTATTTTATGTGCAAAATATGTTGATTTAAAATTTTAGCTATATGCCCATTGTTCAACTTGACTAAGTATTACACCCCTCTTTGGAATACTGCGTATGTGAGCCTTGTTGCCTAGTGGAAAACTTTACAATGGCTAGCTTTCGAAAATAAGTCCTTAGTTATATGCCATGCTTAGCATTATTTAGGAACCTGGGGCAAGAAATTGCCCTAAGCATCATTTTATAATCATGAGAAATTGATTTGGACAGTCATGGTGGGAATGACTGGTATACTTTGACATGGTTATTTTATGCTCCCAAAAACTCCAATAATACTTATATACCTGGATGGATGGTTTGGGGGCTGGAATGTAGTGCAGAGGATGCACAATGTGAAATGTGGTAGAACCATCCGGGTAATCCTAAGGACTGAATCTTGTCAGGACCTCCTATGTAAAACAGTACAACCACAAGTCTGTAAAGTACAACTTGGCTAAGTAGACTTATCAACTCCCTGGACTCATCTCACTAGGAGAGGTTAGAAGTGGATATGCAAGGGCATTAGTAGGCCAAAAGGGACACCAAGGAAAGGGTAAAGTTTTTCAGTCGTACTAGCGCTGAGGGAGGGAAGCCTGAATAACACTAGTAACCGTGGAAAACATCCCGTGCATCGTATGGGACCCACCGCAAGTGGGAACGGCTCATAGGGTGAGATGACAAAAGGGACTAGATACTTCGAAAAGTCACTGTGATGGTCTGCTCAACCACATGACCAAGGAATTGTGTGGGGTAACGAGTTGACTGTCTCTTGTGGTGAAAGTGTACAAACTCTGCAGAGTCAAAACAATTCGAATAGCCGTGCCCACGGTCAAGGGTGGACATGGGAACTTAACTAGATATAGTTCTATTTCGAAAACTTTGTGGGTGGTCTTGGAAATGTGAAGGGCGAAGGACTGCCCTGGTTTGGAATTGTCCTGGGTGTCGTCCCAGTGGTAAGTTAAGCGGCTATAACGCTGAAATAAGCATATGGTGCAGATGCCATATATGGTGAACGAAAAATCTGTATCACTATTAATAATATTGCATTCTTTTCACACATTATGATTTGGTTCAAACTGCTAGGTCTTAGGGATTTTTAAGTAATTGTATTCAAAAGCACTCTACGCAAAAATAAAATAACCCGAGCCTTTCTTTGATAAGCCATGCGTACTATCTACTTGCATTCTGTGTGTTGGCTCACGGAGCACGGTGGTTTGTGCTCACGCTCGCTTTCACAACAAATCCAGAATCAGGAATCAGATCGATACGCTTCAGCAACGCTATTGGCAAAGAAGATGAAGATATCGAGGGCTAGGTCGCGAACCTCCAGTTGGCTGCCTGTGGGCAAGTCCTGAAGGTCTCACCTGTGTGTTTCTTTCCGCTGCTGCAATTTATTGATTTCGGCCTAATCGGCTTGTGAGTAAGTCTATTATTTTACTTATGCTTCCGCATGATATGTAATTTGGTAACAATTACTGTAACTGTGAGCACTATCTACTGATCCAGGGAATAGTGCAGTATAATCACAGAAGATTCTGGATTATAAAATCTGGGTCTGACATTTGCTGACTTCAAAACGGTCAGGGAGTACAATTCTATCTTATACAGAATTTGTACCAATCTTCAACTTTATGGCAAGTAGATTACATATGAGCAGAAGATTGAGAAGACCCTATCCACTTTCCACCCCCAATGCAGTGCAATCCGCACGTAATTATTGTCAAAACAGCTATAAGGAGTATACCGAATTGATTGATATGATGCAAATAGCAGAGGGTCAGGACAAAGTTTTCCGCAAGAACTACGTTACACAACCGCCTGGGAGCTCCGCTGGCCGTGAAGCTAACTCTGGGAGTTACAAAGTGTGAAAGCCCACGATGAAGAAAAGGGGAAGAAAGGGTAAAGCCGCATCCCAGAAAGGCAAGACAGATGCTCCACATGAAAATAAGGCAAGCAAGCCAAAACGGGATGGCAATGCCTATGGTCAGCAAGACCAATCCTGCTACAAGTGTAGCAAGTGGGGGCATTGGTCGCGAATCTGTAAAGAGCCGTAGCATATCATTGATGCCTTCAAAGCATAGAAGAAGAATGATGGCAAAGGGCAGCATGAAACCCACTTTGCATCTGTTGAGGGGGAGAGTTCTGAGCAGCTTCCTGCACTGATGGAGGTTGAAACCATTCTGGCAGCAGCGTCCCCTTTTGACCTTGCAGCTACCACCGTCATGATTTCTCTCGAAGAGCATATCACCCCCGAGAAAATAGCAGACGAAGTCTCTGATTTCTTAGCAGATTCAGTCTAATGCACAGAATGCATTTAGACTTTAATTGTCATTTATTTTGTGTGGAGGAATAAGTTAGAATTTGCATGGATGGTACTAAAGCAATTTTATTTTCACATGATGGTTAGATGATATTTGAATAATTCATTCATTTATTCAGTTTATAATGGTATGATATGTTCTGATATTGAAGTATTTTATTTATGTGTTGATTGCCTTCTAATGCATATTAATAAAATACCTTATATTACAACACGTGTGGTGCCTTATGGAGGAAGTGTGCTTAGCCGACAGCGGCACAACGAATACCATCTTAACAAAGAAGAAGTATTTTCAATTAATTAGTAAGAATGCTGGCAGCCTTACAACAATCGCCAGTAGCGATGCTTGTATAATAGGTTCAGGAAGAACCACAATTATACTCCCAATAGGCACAACTTTGGTCATTTAAGAAGCCTTATTGTACCCAGAATCAACTAGAACTCTCCTAAGTTTTAAGGATATTTGCGCCAACGGTTTCCACGTTGAGACTGAAGAAGAGTATGGTAAGGAATACCTGCTCATTACAAAGCGCGAAGCGAATAAAAAAAGGGTATTAGAAAAACTTCCTTCATTAGAAACTGGGCAACATCAAGGCACCTGCAGCCTATACTGCCCTGAAAACAGTATTTAGAAGCTTTGAACTTTTCTGTTTTTGGCATGACAGATTAGGCCACCCAGGTCATAGGATGATGAGAAATATAATTAATAATTCACAGGGGCATAATATTAATGTAAAGAATTTCCCGAATCATGAAGATTTTGTGTGCCCTACATATGCCATCGGGAAATTAATTACTAGACATTCTACTCTGAAAGTGAAGGACGAAGTCTCTGCATTCCTAGAACGCATCCAAGGAGACATTTGATGTCCCATTCAGCCACTTTCAGGACCATTTAAATATTTCATGGTGCTCATCGATGCTTTCTCGAAATGTTCGCACATATGTTTATTGTCTACGAGAAACCATGCTTTCGCAATGCCGATCTCGCAAATAATTCGCATTAGAAATATTTTTCCTAATTATCTCATAAAGTCCATCAGTATGGACAACGCCTGAGAATTTACTTTAAAGGCATTTGATGATTATTGCATGGTGATGGGAATTACAGTTGAGCATTCTGTACTGCGTGTCCACACTCAGAATGGACTAGTAGAGGCATTAATCAAGAGAATCAAATTTATTGTCCGACCGCTTTTGTAGAATTGTAATTTACCAGCTACATGTTGGGGACACGCAGTCCTACATGCTGCAAATCTCATCAACTTTAGACCATCGGCTTACAACATCCATTCACTTATGCAACTAGTGCAAGGGTCAGCATCGAAAATTTCTCATCTCAGGAGGTTTGGATGCAAGGTTTACGTACTTATACCCCCTCACAACGTACTGTAATGGGTCCTCTCCGAAACACTGGGATATACGTTGGTTATGAGACAGCATCCATAATCAGGTATTTAGAACCCATGACAGGAGATTTGCATACTGCCCGCTTCGTTGATTGCATATTTGATGAGGATAATTTCCCAATATTAGGGGGAGAAAATCAACCCCTTGATGAAAAATGTCAAGAAATTATGTGGCAAGCCACGAGAATCCATGCATATGACCCGCGCAATAGTGAAGCAAATAGAGAAGTCCAGAAGATCATTGATTTGCAAACATTAGCAAAACAACTGCCTGACCACTTTAGTGATTTGAAGAGTGTGACCAAGTCACATGTGCCTATATGCAATGCATCGAAGAGGGTTGAAATACCAAAGAAATTAGAAGGTATCCCTAATCCCGTCCAGAGGCCTCAGAATAAAAGGACGAGAACTCCGGTCCCATGAATCCTAAGTAACTGAGGACGCCTGGTGAAGAAAGATAAGGACTTGACACGCTGATCACTAAAGTTCTCCAGAACTAGAAGGGGAGCCAGTTGAGATCTGGCATCAGTATGACACCTTCAGAAAAGGGCATACTAGATCTGAACATCCCCATGGAAGGAGAAATCGGCATGGATGTTTGCGCACACATCGGAGCCAAAAAACTAAGGGGACTTGTCACCGCAATTGGAAGAAGTGATGAGCAAGGAGAAGTACCAGAAGAAGCAACTCATGATGAAATAGCTATAAATTATGTGCACATGAAAGAGTCCATGAATAGGACAACAGTTAATGTTGATATCTACTTTGCAAAGAAAATTGCCACAATTATCAATCTTGATCTAGAGCCTGCATCGCTCGCTGAATGTAAGAAAAGATCATATTGGAAAGATTGGAAGAATGTAATAGAAACTAAATTATTATCTCTAAACAAAAGAGACGTGTTTGGGTCCGTAAGCCGCACACCTCCCAATGTGCACCCTGTAGGGCACAAGTGGGTATTTGTTTGAAAGAGAAATGAAAGAAATGAAGTTGTAAGATATAAAGTAAGGCTGGTTGCACAAGTTTCACTCAATGTCCAAGAGTTGATTATGAAGAAGCCTACTCCCAGTCATGAGTGGAATCACCTTTAGATATTTAATCTCAACGGCAGTAAATATGAATTTAGAAATGAAATTGATGGATGTGGTAACTGTATACCTTTATGGAAACTTGGATTCAAAAATTTATATGAAGATACCCGAAGGTATCCCTATCCCAAACCAAGATAGAGCAAATAGAAATCTGCACAGTGTGAAGCTCAGGAAATCACTATACGGACTCAAGCAATCAAGCAAGATGTGGTATAATCGCAACTTTCTATGCAAGAAAGGCTACACGAACAATGAAGATTGTCCCTGTGTATTTATACGACGATCCCAGAATGGATTTTGTATAATCTCAGTGTATATAGATGATCTGAATATCATCGGGACAATGGAAGATATAAAAGAAGCAAGTTTTTACCTGTAGTCAGAATTTGAAATGAAAGATTTGGGCAAAACCAAATACTGCTTAGGCCTGCAGCTCAAGTATGTCCCTAAAGGAATATTAGTATATCAGTCAGCTTACGCTCAGAAGGTGTTAGATAGGTTCGGCTTTGAGAAGGCATACCCATCAAAAGTACCGATGATCGGGAAGTCTTTACAGTAAGAAAAAGATCCATACCGACCTAGGGAAGACGGGGAGAAAGTTCTGGGACCAGAATTCCCATACTTAAGTGCAGTAGGAGTACTTATGTATTTAGCAAACTACACTAGACCGAACATTGCATTTGTCGTAAATCTATTAGCAAGACATAGTGCCGAACCTACCAAAAGGCATTGACAGGGAATAAATGACATCTTTTGATACCTCCAAAGAAGTAAAGACCTTGGATTGTTCTACAGAAAGAATCAAGGTTTGATCTTGACTAGCTATGTAGATGCTGGGTACCTGTCGGACCCGCATACCGCAAGGTCACAAACAGGTTATGTATTTCTATGTGGTGGAACTGCAATTTTATGGAAATCGTCTAATCAAAGTTTTATAACGACTTCGACGAATCACTCAGAAATTATAGCACTGTACGAAGCTGCACGAGAATGTGCTTGGCTCCAACGAATGATTCACCACATCCAGTAGTCATGTGGGATAAATATTATGCAAGCTCTCACAATTATATACGAAGATAATGCAGTTTATGTTGCACAAGTGCAGACAAGCTACGTGATGAGTCATCTCACAAAGTATATCAACCCCAAGTTCTTCTATGCTCATGAATTGCAAAAGATGGATGAAATTAAGGTACCGCATACTAAGTCATGTGAGAATCTTGCAGATTTATTCACTAAGTCACTTCCAACATCTAGTTTTAAAATATGCGTACGAGGAATTGGAATGATAAGATTTAGAGAAGTGCAGAATTCAGGGGGAGAATTTTCTCAAACTCATTATTAAAATTTGATCATGAAGATCGAATACCCAAAGAATAAATTCTAAAGATTAAATGAAATTGGGTGAATTGTACTCTTTTTCCCTTGACGAGTCTTCCTGAAGTTTCTCAGCTAAGATTTTTAATGAGGCAATTCGTGCAACACAACATAACATGTATCATGTACTCTTTCTCCAATTTTTTGCACTGGATTTTTATGGAGTTTTAATGAGGCATGAACGTGTTGGATGAGTGCTTAAGTGGAGTGTTAAGAAACCTAGACCTGGGCTTGAAGTCTTGACCCATGGTGGGCACCTCACCACTAGGCTATAAATAGGGAGTATTGTTGACTGTTTTGTACACGAAATCAGAAAGCAATAAAGAAAGACTAGGAGTTCTCTCTATCTCTCTGTGTTTTCAATATACTATTTCCGTCATCTGTGATTGATCTGGTTTTTGTATAAACAAAGAAATCAATCGAATTGATCGCCATCGACGGTTTCTCAACATTCTCTTGCCTTCCGTGAATTGGCAACGTGTCTAGTGTGTTGTGATGTGGCACCAAGTAGCACTACAACTTTGGTTAGTGCTTTGCAGTTCTGTGCACAATGTTCAAGAAGCTTTGAATACCAATTCTGAGGTTTCTAATGTGCACAAAAGACATATTTGGAAAGCTAATGAAGTCTATTTTCCAACGAATCAAACGGCACTTGATTGGAGCTTCCTACACAAAGTTATGGCAATTTCATTGGATGCTACACGAGCTGTCCGGAGAGAGACTTGCCAAACATAAAGAGTTCGAGTATTGCAATGCAAGGGTAAAATCCGACCACACCATGACTTTCTAAAGGTTGAGAAGGACTCTTTTTCAGGTTCCAAATGGATTTGGAAGCCCCTTGAACAAGAAAACAAAACATATAAAGATTTGAAACCGATTCAGACTCAGATTGGGACAGCTGGCAAGACCGATACTAAAACGTTTATAACTTTGACAAACAGAATCCGATTTGGGCGTTCTTGGACTCGTTGGAAAGCTATTTCGAAGCCCCACACAATGGACAAGGTGCCAGCCACGAAATCCTCATAGTCAGATCGCAAATTAAGAGAGAATCCGGTGGTAGTAGTTTAGATATTTCCTTTTTAGTTCGTATTGGAGTTTGTTTCGGCCTTAGGCCCGATTGTGAAAGAGTTTTAGTCAAGGCCGTGCATTGTACACCAATATAAGGCCAGGGCCTTAGCCCCATTGTAACTTAGGCTATGAATTGAGAAATAGAAACCAGAAAATCACCATGGTTTGGTGGCCATTGTTGGCGTGTTTCTTGAGATTTCCATCGAGGAATTGCTCTTGGTGTGTTGAATCCAATTGTGGTGTTGGATTCTACTCACTGAAACTTCGATTTCTCTACCCTTCATTCACGTGTTGCGGTGTGCGTGGGAGAAGGCTTATCTTGGAGAGGGCATCCAACAAGGCGTATCGTGAAAAATCAAGGCCAAAGCAACGGGGTTCAGCTAGCTTGCTAGGTGGATCCGCATCAGTTTGCCTAGTGCAGGCAATTCGAGATGTGGTTCCACTGATAAGATGGGCTTGCCAACTGTTTTTGACGTTGCCCAAATGTTGTATGGATACAAATGATCCGAGACATACACTTACCGAATTTGATATACAGTGGATATGATTATTTAGGTTTTGTTTCCATCCAAATAACAATATCTTCCCTATCCAAATTCATAATCAAATCCAGCTTAAATATATAGAAGCAAATATGGTTTGCTTTTTTACATTTGAATAGTTGTTTTCTTGACATGAATCCGCAACTGAATTTGATAAAATTATTTACTATTTTTTATTGTAGTACCATCAGTAATTAAAGCATTATATTCAATGATGAGGACATCACTAGCAAACACACTACATCATCTACTTCAAGTGTTGAACCCATTGGACCAATGACAAGAGCTAGAGCAAAACAAATGCAACAAGAGATGAATCTTTTCCTTAGTAATTACTCACGTACTCATGAGAATTTGTTGCTACCTAGTGCTTCTATTTTATGTATTCTTAGATTTGAGGAAAAGTTAATAGATGGAAAAGAAGCTTTAGAGAAACGGGAAGCATAGCCATAGAAGATCGTGTGGCCACAGAAGATCATTATGAATATAATGTAAGAGTGTATGTCATTAAAGCTACAAAAGATTGCATGACCACAGAAGATCAACATGAAGCGATGTAAGCGCATATGTCATCATTGCCACAAAGGATCGCGTAGCCACAGAAGATCAACGCAAGATGATGTCATCGCATATGTCACAAGTACTGTAGCAAACCGACCTAAACACCCTATAAATAGGGGGGTACCCCCCTCCATGTAATAGATAACTTGACGGTTGAGTTTGAACACTTGTTCCTCTTGTGTGTGAGTCATTTCCACCACTAAAAGGGATTGGGTGTTAATTCTGAGTTGCCACTCCGTTGTTCTTGTGATTCCCTGGGATTGCTTGAACGTGTCTGCTCCACGATAGCGAGTAGACGAAGGCCGTAGCATGTGGTTGAGTAATTTGAGTGCTGCAGGTTGCTGTATAGAGACAGTGGTTGGCTGCATCAATTGCTAGGTTGCACGGGCTAGTTATCTATAATCCTACGTCGTGAAGATCGGGCCACCCCATCGACCCGCATCAGTTATATTTCTAGGCTTTGTAATTTCTAGTCAAGGAGTTGAGGTAGATGAATCAAAAATTGAAGCAATTAAAAATTGGCCTACTCCTCTAAATGTTAGCCAAGTTAGGAGTTTTCATGGATTAGCTGGATTCTATCGTCGCTTTGTCAAGGACTTTAGCACCATTGCTGCCCCACTTAATGAATTAACTAAGAAAGGTACTCCTTTTCAATGGGGTGAATCACAAGAAAAATCATTTTAGGAACTAAAGAAAACGTTTGACTGAAGCACCATTACTTGCATTACCTGACTTTACTAAAACTTTTGAAATTTAATGTGATGCTAGTGGAGTTGGTATTGGTGGTGTATTAATGCAAGAAGGAAAACCAATTGCATATTTTAGCGAGAAATTAGGACATGCACAATTGAACTATCCTGTTTATGACAAAGAATTATATGCTTTGGTTCGTGTACTTGAAACATGGCAATATTATCTTTGGCCCAAAGAATTTGTTATACATTCTGATCATGAAGCATTAAAATACTTGAAAGGGCAATCAAAATTGAATCGTAGGCATGCTAGATGGGTAGAGTTCATAGAAACCTTTCCATATGTAATTAAACATAAGAAAGGAAAAGACAACGTTGTTGCAGATGCTTTGTCACGCAAACATGCAATGTTAACTCAATTAGAAGTAAATGTCCCTGGGTTAGAAAGTTTAAAAGAAATGTATGCCAAAGATAGAGAATTTTAAGAACCATACTCACATTGTAATGATGGAAAAGGATGGGATAAATACCATGTGCATGGATTCTTATTTTATACTAACAAACTCGTGTTCGGAGTCGTCTCGTCCGCTTGTTGTTGTTGCAGAGTCTCATGCGGGAGGATTAATGGGACACTTTGGTAGGGAGAAGACATACACCCTACTCGTGACCATTTTATTGGCCCAAAATGAGAAGAGACGTCGCACGATTCGTGCAACGATGCATCACATGCCACAAAGCTAAGTCCAAATTAAACCCTCATGGATTATATACTCCTCTTCCAGTACCTAATGCACCTTGGGAAGATATTAGTATGGATTTTGTTCTAGGATTACGAAGAACTAAGAGGAGGAGGGATTCAGTATTTGTGGTAGTTGATAGATTTTCAAAGATGGCACATTTTATACCATGTCATAAAAGCGATGATGCTTCCCACGTAGCTGATTTGTTTTTCAGGGAAATTGTGAGGCTTCATGGAGTGCCAAGGACAATTGTTTCTGTATGTCAAGTTCATGAGTTATTTTTGGAAAACATTGTAGGCCAAACTTGGGACAAAGTTGTTATTCTCTACAACTTGTCACCCACAAACCGATGGTCAGACAGAGATGGTGAATCGCACATTATCTACCTTACTGCGGACTATGATAAAGAAGAATATCAAAGAGTGGGAAGAGTGTTTACCGCATGTGGAGTTTGCATATAACAGGGCGGTACACTCTACTACACAACTTAGTCCATTCGATGTGGTGTATGGATTCAAACCCATCACACCACTTGATTTGCTGCCTTTACCACATCAAGAACGTGCTAATATGGAAGCATCCAAGCGTGCTGAATATGTCAAGAAAATCCATGCCAAAACCAAGGAAGAAATTGAGAATAAAGCACAATACTATGCAGCAAAGGCCAATAAACTCAAGAAAAAGATGTTATTTGAACCTAGTGACTTAGTTTGGTTACATCTTCGCAAGGAGCGGTTTCCTGAAAAATGTAAATCTAAACTGCTCCCTAGAGGAGATGGCCCATTTAGGGTGCTTGAAAAGATCAACGATAATGCCTACAAAATTGAACTCCCAGGAGATGACTATGGGGTAAGCACTACTTTTAATGTTTCAGACTTATCTCCTTTTTTTGGTTTTCAAGAAGCAGAGTCAAGGATGACTCTTTCTCAAGAGGGGGAGGATGATGAGGATATCACTAGCAAACACACTACATCATCTACTTCAAGTGTTGAACCCATTGGACCAATGACAAGAGCTAGAGCAAAACAAATGCAACAAGAGATGAATCTTTTCCTTAGTAATTACTCTTGTACTCACGAGAATTTGTTGCTACCTAGTGCTTCTATTTTATGTGTTCTTAGATTTGAGGAAAAGTTAATAGATGGAAAAGAAGCTTTAGAGAAACGGGAAGCATAGCCATAGAAGATCGTGTGGCCACAGAAGATCATTATGAATATAATGTAAGAGTGTATGTCATTAAAGCTACAAAAGATCGCATGACCACAGAAGATCAACATGAAGCGATGTAAGCGCATATGTCATTATTGCCACAAAGGATCGCGTAGCCACAGAAGATCAACGCAAGATGACGTCATCGCATATGTCACAAGTACTGTAGCAGCATTGTAGCAAACCGACCTAAACACCCTATAAATAGGGGGTACCCGCTCCATGTAATAGATAACTTGACGGTTGAGTTTGAACACTTGTTCCTCTTGTGTGTGAGTCATTTCCACCACTAAAAGGGATTGGGTGTTAATTCTGAGTTGCCACTCCGTTGTTCTTGTGATTCCCTAGGATTGCTTGAACGTGTCTGCTCCACGATAGCGAGTAGGCGAAGGCCGTAGCGTGTGGTTGAGTAATTTGAGTGCTGCAGGTTGCTGTATAGAGACAGTGGTTGGCCGCATCAATTGGTAGGTTGCACGGGCTAGTTATCCATAATCCTACGTCGTGAAGATCGGGCATATGATTCCTTTAACCCATTTTAACATATTGCAGTAGTTTATTGTGCTTCATGTGAGTGTATATAGTTATTATTGTTTAGTTAACTACAAATTGCGTTGACATCCAAATCTGCCTAGAATGAGTCAATATTTGATTTGAATTCATATTCGTTACACATGGCAATTTGAATTCGCATCCAAGGCGCATCAGATTCATACTCGAAGCCGGCTCAAGAGATATAGATGCAAATATGGTTTGTCCACTATCCAATTCGAATTCAACCGTTTGCTCCTCTATTTGGAACACGGAAAATTTCCCACAATCCTATATAAAATTGAACTATTCCCGAGGAAATTTGTAAGGGCCTATTTGGAACACAGAAAAGGCATATGAATAC
Organism: Dendrocalamus sinicus; assembly: GCA_036346575.1. Lineage (NCBI taxonomy): Eukaryota > Viridiplantae > Streptophyta > Magnoliopsida > Poales > Poaceae > Dendrocalamus > Dendrocalamus sinicus. Next base: position 59,417 of record JAYEVI010000355.1, on the reverse strand, counting down.
AATGGCAAACACACAGGAAAAAACAGAGGAAAAGGTGTTTGGATCAGAGCAAGAAAACACACATGAAATTGAACCAGAAAACTTTAAACTAATAAAACAAAACCCTCTAATGCGCTTTGGTTGCTGGAGAAGAGTAAAAGTATAAAGCAACAGTATATACTTATTATTGTGTGTAACATCCAGTTTTTGCTCTATTTTAAATCGCGCAATTTTCATAATTTTCACAAACTTTTGTTGCATATTTGGAGTGGTCAAACATTTTGTGAGAATTCAAAATTCTAAATATGAATTCAGATTGCAATCAGCATTTAAATAAAAATCGAAACCTTCCCCCCTCTCTTTGGGCTTGGGCCTAAACATAGCCACGGCATAAGCCAAATAAAAATAGTTTGATTATTTCTACGACCCAAAAATCATAAGGATTAAATGATATGAGTATTAAGCCAGTAATATTTAAACTATAAACGCATGACTTTAATTAAAGATTACCTTGCATATAACCAAACAAGTCTCAAAAGTAATTCGAATGCCATTAATGTTCATTTCAAACTCAAAATCTAATTAAGGACAATATTAGCAAACAACTCTGTATAAGCATCCAAATATTATCTAAACCCTATTTAGGAAGGATGTTAAGTTAAAATTTCATGCTTGGTCAATTTGTATTTACCACTCAAATTTAAAAATACATGTTTATAGTTAAAGGTGATGATAAAATATAACTAGGTGCAAATGTAAAATCAAAGGTGCAAAGGATAAATAACGAAAAAGTGATATGCTTGAATTAATCAAAATATTTAAAATAGAGTGTCCACTATAATTAAGGACTTTTATGAAAATATAAGCCCTATCATTTAACATGCCATTGATAATTAAATGGTAACGGTAGATCTGATTAATAATGGTATTGAAATATAATTGTATATAACAAGCCATGTCCCACCTAAATAGATTCCAGTTAAAATTAAAACTATGCTAGGTAATAGATGAAGGTACATAAAATATCAATGGCATTTAACTCCAAGAGCGTCTTAAATTAAAGGTCATGTTAAAATATAATCTTGTGTCAAAGAAGTCATCAACAAAGCAAGCCTTCATGTTAGACTTACGAGTGTTCATGCCATGCAAAATGTTATGCACACTAGGAGACTTATAAGCATTGGTTTGACTCAAGTGTTTGGCACGATGAAAGCAAAGTCTACATGATACCCATCCTTTCCATAAAATGAGTAATGGTGTAAAGGTCTACTAGGATATACGATCTGAGATGACAAAGCACCATTTGTTGCTTGAAGGAGATGTACCTTGGGACAAGCATGAAGATCCCGTGCCATCACTAAGTCTACACATGCCATGAGATAGGCGATGCATGTTCTTAAAAACTCAACAACAGACTTGATGCTCATGTTTGACATGGAAAAAGCAAAACTCAACAATGTGTCCATCCTTTACAGAAGCTGCAAAGATACATCTCTTTTAGAGATGTAGTATCATATAAGAAAAATCACTCTTGTCTTTGGAATTCCCTTAAACAACCCCAAAAGAGTCACAAAAAACATCACTAGCCAAGGAAGAACGATCCAAAGCAATGGCACATATGCCAAAATCAATAGATTCATGCTTAATACTAGAACAATCTAACTCCGATTGCAAAGAAGCTAGGGAAATTGATACGGGGTCGCCCGATCTTCTCGACGTAGGATGGATACTCACGGGAGTCTTGATAAATCATAATGATTCTCCAATGCCATTGCAAGGGACGAACACCCTTTAATTTGCCAAAATACACTCGTGTTGATTTCGCCGACCATCAAGCGAAGATCTATCGTGCACCCAATTCCCAGCGGAAAGGCTGAACGATCTTGATTGAAGAAGACATTCCTAATTTCCTAAGGAATTTCAGCAGCAATGCTAAACGCGAAAACTTTAGTAGATTGATTTTTTCTCAAACGTGGTCTGTCTCAAACAAAAGGGGATACAAGGGGTTTTACAGTGTTTCCCCCGAACTCACGCAAGGAAGGCTTGGCCGAATCAATCTCTAATTCAGTCAAGGTTTCCTAATCTAATTCCTAAAATTTAGCAAGTTTGTTTCTTTCAATTTCGGGCTAAGCCCCTATCCTATTACAAAACCGAGGTTTGAGGTGGATTCAGTCAGCTTTTGGGCACGCAGGCCACATCTTGCGCACACCATGAGATTTGTGATCACGTGATCTTCCATTGATCAGATGACTGCTTGGTTGAGACTTTCTTGGACGCATATATCTTAGTTCCTTGCTCGCATGGACTCTCATTCTCTTGACTCGTGGCCGGTTGGAGCTTCTCCACTTGATCTTCCATTGCTTCGAATCTGAGAAGGCACAACATATTTGCATTAGGTAGTATGCTATTCTCATCTAACGTAAGAGAAGACTCTCTAAGAAACAAAAACACCTGTTGTTGAAGTAGTTTAGCTCTTGATCTTGTAATAGGACTTTTGGGAGTCTCATCACTAGCTTTGTCATGCACACTTGGAGTGGACGATGAATGTGTAATAGAGATGTTCTCATCAGAAATCTTCAAAACATCAATCTTAGAGTGAAGACAAGTACAAGAGTCACATGACCTGGCATGAATATCATCACATACTTTCTCCTCAACTTCCATTCTCAAACCCCAGAATGAAGGAATTAGCCCAAGATCAAACACTAGAACGTGAGGATTTTTGTCAGGCGACGAAACGCCTGCGGCGACGGAACGTCGTTTTTTTTTCTGTATTTTCTGCACTCTCAAAACACAGCGTTTACAGGCTTTTTATAACACACGCACGCAACGCACGCCACGCAACAACCCACGCCGCAACTCACGCCACGCAACGCACGCACGCGGACTCCACACGCAACGCACTCCACGCGTACGCGTAAACCACGCGGTCGTGGTTTATCCAACAATCACCCCTAAACCACGACACCCCATGCACCCGACCTACATGAGTGCTAGCTCGTCGTCGCTTCGACGAGCGGTGCTTTCTCCTTCCTCGCTCACGGCAATCCTCGGAGATGTGGCCACGCACGCCACGCTTGTAGCACCTTCCTCGCTCGCGCAGCGTGAACGCCTACTTGCACCGAGCTCATGCTACTTGGCGCCATCGTCGCGCCGCCACCGCCCTTTGCACGGCCGCTGTTCTTGACGGTCCATACGCGCTCGCTGCCTCCCGTTGCCACGACGCGGCGCGCCTCCCATCGCTCCTCGGTGAGCAAAGAATCGCCCGACACCGTCCCGCGATCGCCTCGGCACCGCACCGATCTTCAGCAACTCGAGTCGCCCAACCAGTTCCTCGAGCGACATCGTATTCAAGTCCATGAGCATCTCGATGGACACAGCGACTTGATTGTACTTCGCGGCACCACGCGGCGCTTCTTGACGACGCGCACCTCCTCGATGTTCTCTCCCACTCGCGCAATTCCGCAACGAGGAGCCGAGACGCATGGCGACTCGTCCGATGGACTCACCACCGTTGAATGCCACATTCTCGAATTGCTTGAGGAGCTTCGCGCATTCGCCTCCTGCACGCGCTTGTCGCCCATCCGCATCGTCTTCACAGCCGCCCATGCCTCCTTGGCACTTTTCTTCACGGCGAGACCCGAGCGCATCTCCGTCGGCACCGCGCGCAGGATGGCGGCCAACGCCAGCCGATCCTCGTGATGCTCGACGTCGCTCGTCTCCACGGCACGCCAGAGCCCGAGCGCCTCCAAGTTCACCTGCATCACCAACGCCCACTCGTGGTAGTTTGCCCGCGTCAACACTGGGAACTCCACCGACCCGCTGGACTCCTTGATGACGCGTTCCACCATGACCTTACGTCGTGTGTTGCTACCGCCGGACTTCGGTCGCCGACGCCGGAGATGATGGCGGCGACGCCGCCACCGCCATCAGCTTGCTGTCGAACTTCACCGGCTCTGATACCAAATGAAGGAATTAGCCCAAGATCAAACACTAGAACGTGAGGATTTTTGTCAGGCGACGAAACGCCTGCGGCGACGGAACGTCGTTTTTTTTTCTGTATTTTCTGCACTCTCAAAACACAGTGTTTACAGGCTTTTTATAACACACGCACGCAACGCACGCCACGCAACAACCCACGCCGCAACTCACGCCACGCAACGCACGCACGCGGACTCCACACGCAACGCACTCCACGCGTACGCGTAAACCACGCGGTCGTGGTTTATCCAACAGAACACGCCACGCGCATAGCATCACCGAAGGCTGTCGCCCTACACACTCCCTCTCTTGCTCTGTCACGTTGTAAGAGAGAAGACACTATGCTGACTCAACATTATGCCCACGCGATCGAGCCCAAATCTACAACATCAGTCATGTGCTATGCTAGCTTAGCATTTTTCTATTAGCAAATAGCCCAATAGACCTACAGCGCAAACAGATGTAAGTTCAAAGAGCTGAGAAAGTAAAATACAAGTACAAGGATAAAGTGGTATAACCCTACAAGTTCAGGTGGCTGAAAAAGTACGATGCAAGTCTAAGAAGTAATATGCCACAGCCCTACAAGTTCAGAGGCTGGGAAAATAAAATACAAGTTCAAAGATAGAATGACATAATCCTAGAAAGCTACAGTGCAATTTTCTTATAAAAAAATATTCAAAACAGCTAATTCATCCTCCCCCCATCGGAATCCTTGATTCTGTTTGTGTTTACTATTCTCGTGACTTGCTTGTACGTGCAATACAGCAGATCGTGCGAGAATCACCATCGCCACACTATTTTTTGATGATTTGCCAAGAAAAGCATATTATTTTCCTCATTCTGATAACAAATGATAAATAAGCCCTGGAGCAGAAAACCTGAAGACTGCAGCTCGCAGGCGACAAAGATACAAAATTACAACTACTCAACAGGACAGGCAAACTATTCTTCAACCTTGCAAGTACCACACCAGCATTTTGTAACCATGTTCGTGGGAATACTACAGCTGACAACCCACCAAACTATAACACTATCAAGAAAGCAGATAATACAGTTTGGTGTCTTACAGCATGCCGCAGACAAATACATAACTTAAGCTCAATTTCTGCATATATTTTTAACATGATACAGCAAGCCGCAGAAAAATACATAAGCTCAACTTCTTGATATTGGAACATGATGATGGCCATGTCATGGCCGAGCGATTTGGCCAGGTCTATAGCCGGAGAGGCCTTGCCGCGCAGTCTCCTACATTGGATGCGGCGGCAGATTCTCCAGGTGGTTAGGAGTTGTAATCCATGTCTACTTTGGTCTAGTTTCCGAGTTGATTAAGTAATATGAATTGTAATAGGACTAAGGGTCACTAGTAGTGTGCCCGTGCTAACGCTACGATAAAATACAAAACAAGATAAAATTTGTAAAAAATAAAACGAACAATCAGATTCATTAAGAGCAAACCATTGTAAAGTGTCTGCTCATGTTGATTTTCATTTTTTCATATCTGCCTAGAGAAATTAAAAGTTTAAACAAATATTTAGTTTTTCGAAATAATTTTTTTACTCCTTTTGATCTGGGAAACAAATTGAATCAATGTTACTGTAGAAGTTACTTCATGCTACTGGCCTTAATTTTACATCTTAAACACTGACTTCTTACTGCCTAAGGAAACCATATCTCTTTCACATGATTGCTCCCAGATTCACAATGATATTAGTTTAGTACACATGCCAGCTCTCTGTTGTCAATATGCCAACATTTCACTTCAAATATTCATTGAGTAAGCATGCAGACATGTAGGATAAAGCAAACTACATGTGTGAATTATGGACTAACTGACAATTTCTAAGACTCTAACTCCTGTACGACCCAAAAAGATCAAACATAAACGCCAAAAAATTCCATCTACTGCCAACATAAAGAGCTTAACCAAAATTTTTATCTTCAATAACGTTACCTCAGATCTAGACAGACATATGCTTGAAAGGGCAAATACATGCATATGATTCACAGTATGACAGAATATGTTTTATGTTTCAGCAAGCAAAACATAGTATCCACAAATGAATAGACAGACTTCACATTGGAGGATGGTGAGCATTTTTCATGCATCACATTATCCCTAGTATTTGTCATCCACACTTTCAGTGGCACAAGCAAACTATGGAACAGCTAGCTAGCAATCATGAACAATACAGTAGTAGTTCCTACAATACAAGAGTCGGTGGACAAGGATCTCTCCGCGATAGAAAACAATAAACAAAAATGCTGGTCTGTGTGCCATGATGATTATATTACCTCTTTTGGAATAGTAGCTGAAAATAGTAACGTCTGTCTTTGACGTGGCAAGCTATCAACAATCTTCTCTATGTCTTTACGGAAACCCAAATCTAGCAAATGATCAGCTTCATCCAAAACAAGCAACTTCAATCCCATCAACCGGACAGAGAATGAAGATTTGTTTTCAATGTGATCCAGCACCTACCAGTGAAGCAACTAAAATGGACGGGAAAACCACAAAATACAGGTCAAGCTAGCGCTTAGAAGTTTTACATTGATCTCTATTAGGTCAAGATATGTTACAAACCTGGCATGGATTAGACTCTAAACGCCTCGATCAAGCTTGAATCTAGTACCACCAATAAGAGATTGAACACCAATTCCTTCATGGTACTTCAACAAAACATTTGCCTCACTGTAAGCTGGATGGCAAGCTCTCTTGTAGGGCAAAGGACAAGGGCAAATATTGGTGACACTCGATGATTTGTATGGCTCTTCATAGCATTCAAGACTCGATTCATTTGCGGAAGATCGATTCAATTGCGGAAGTCGTTTATCAATTGCAGGAAAAAATTGGTTAAAGGACAACAACACCAAAAGAAAGTACACATCTCAAAGTAACTTCTTGCAAATGATTATTACCGAAAAGTTGCACTTTTGCCGTTCCGTTTTGGCCTTGACAAGGATATCTTTACCGCATGTATACAAGTGATGAGTAAAGACCGATCTCTGTTGAAAGGTTCCAGTGATAACAAGTTCAGATAGTTCATACAGATATAATCTGGTACCATAAGGTGTAAAGTACCAAATGCGTAACTATCAAGTCAACCAACGAGACCATATCAATTTATGCTTGATAACACATATCACAATGAAATATCAGCATTGCACCAACAACAAATTAAACAAGCCAACTTCCGTGAGATGTATATGCATAAGATAGAGAGTAACAACAACATTTCTCCCCTCATCTCGGAAGTTCCTTCATATTTGTTTGTACCTTCAAGACAAATAGGAAGAGCTCCTATAGAGGATCGAACCCCACAATATAAAACTACTCTAAGAATAAGATTCGGTCTAGAAGCATGTGCACCCCACAATAGAAACTTAGCAGGATCAGATCACAAATATACCAAACAAAGTCGAATCTCGCCAAAATGTCCAATTTACGACTCTTGCGAACTCCTATAGAGGATCGAACCTAAAAATTCTCTCGAGATCCAATATACAAGCATACACTCATTTCAAGAACATTCGCAAACCTTCCCGAGGCATCAGAGAATGATGCATCACAAAGGAATATAAGTAATGCATCTCGAATATAAGTAAAATGGGTCTAAGAGTAAGCTGATTCTGAAAGGCGCAGAAGAGCGGATATATGATCTGCGACAAACAGAGAAGACATGAAATATTAATCGTCTGAATGCTCACCAAAGCTAACAGTTACGTTGAAGTACTTTGTTGTCTCAACAACGTGCTTCGAGAGAGCCAATGAACCGGTTAGGAAACTGAGAACAGAGCCCGCACCCTTGGCCTACAAAAGAAGCAAGGGGCAAAATGTTACAACCATGACAACTCATGCTTAGAAAGTGTCCTGAAAACCTGAAGATCCAATGCCGCCAATTTGATGATCTCTTAAGCTACTTAATGTGGGCAACTTGAAAATTGAATAGTACCTGAGAATAATGCAAAGATCGTCCAGGATGATCAGGAAGTCCAGCATAGTTCACTTGCTTGACCCTTGGATGAGAAGCTAGGAATTCAGCAATCTTCTGGGCATTAGCCTATCAATAATAAACTAATCATTCAGCCTCTTCAGAAATTCAAATGACTACAAATACTGGAAGTTTGGAACAGGTATAATGAATCAAATCAATACAAAGTTAATAGCAGTCATGTTATTAAGCCCTCCAAAATTTGTCAACAATCAATATATACATTAACATACTGGTTATTGTATTTTACGTAAAAGTTTTACTGTTGCTTTTCCACCAGTAAAGCCATGGTTTTGATTCCTCTCAAGCAAAGCCAGCAATCAAAAGGTGCCAAACCTGATCCTTCAGATTTTGTAGAAATGCAATCTCCTTAGCCAAGTCATAGCAATTGGAACAAGTATTACTCCTAGTTCACAACTATTTCAATTAAAGAGAAGCATCTGCAATCTATGAATTTTAAGGAGTATTTAGTAGCTGTATTTTGAATAAGAAATAGAGAAACATCCTATTAGTGTTTAGGCCAGCAGCTCACATGTATTCATGCGCATCGAAGGAAAATAATAAATTTATCCTCGCCTTCAAAATCGTATTGATCACTTTCGGCCACTTGAGATAAGGATCCACTCCGTTTCCTTCGATTTTTTCCTTTCCTCAAGAATATTATACCACCCAGGACCCCTTAGGCTCTTATATGTGGTTGAAGTAACAATGTCACAGACTCACAATGGTTGAAGGGACTTTGGCATTCCTGGAGATGTAACATGGCACAAATACAATTATCAATAGAAATTTATGTTTTGCTACCGCAATATCACTACGAAGGACAGATTATCCAGATATCATCATTTAGTAACAATGTAGTTAAGCATCACCATTGTTAAGCAATAATCCGTGCAATAATGCCATTAAGCAATATGCATCGTAACTCTTTAAATTTTTAGCTAAGGAGGTTATTCCTAGTGATCAGAACCTGATAGTCCCTTTCCATACGCATGCATTGCCAAGAAATACATAAGATTGCACTGCAATTTTGAGCAAAACCATCTAAACTAACAATGAGGGATAAATAGATGTTTCACCTTGGTTGCTACAAGGCCACTGATATGCGCCATGTCGCACATGAGCACTGCACCACACTTACCACGTTATGTTCTTCATCAGCATTTTCATATCCCTCACCCTCCCCATCATCCACAATATCAGTCTCCTCTTCAACCACATCTTCAGTATACTCTACCCCTTCATCACCATCCTCGTATTGCTCTTCATACTGCTCCAAATCCTTCTCATCGTAATCTACAGCAGCCTCCTCTTCATATTCTTGCTCATCCTCGAACTCGAGCCGTTCACCTTTGTCCTCTTCTTTATATGTTTCTTTCATAGTTCCCTCATCTAAAAATGAAGCATAAGACACATAAACCTCAAAGCTCACTAAGATAAACCAAAGGAGTGTCCAACACATATATAGCAAAAAAACCCATAAAGTCACAAGTCACAACAAACATATGCTCTTTCATGCTCAATAAGAGAGTGGTTCATGTTATATTCTCTAGCATAAAAGTAGTCAAAATCCATATTTGCCATTGTTAAAGCAAAATGCCATGTAACCTCACACATTGAATACCGTTCAACCGATTAAAAAGACAACTCGCAGCAAATATGAAAGGATCTAACAAATCTAATACGCCAACACAAGCACGTTCTCGCGAACCCATGCTTACCATCAATAGAATGATGAAAATCTACATGGCGTCCATGCTACGCAAAATAAAAGGGGTTTATTATGCACCATACAAATACACCAATGGGCACAGATCACATAAAAAGTATACGCTCTATACACGAAACAGAGCAAAGAAGTATACGCTCTATACACGAAACAGAGCAACACGCAATACCTTCACTGTGGCTCGCGCGTTATTGCAGCGTCCGCGAAACCTTCTCCTCTCGCGGTGCAGTGTTGCGGTGGCGGTGACGATTGCCGCTCTGCTCCTCCACCTTTGGAGCCTCCTCGGCCTTCTCCTCCTCGACGAGCGGCTCCTCCACGGCGCCGTCTCCTCCGCGCCGTCATGCGTCTTAGCCGCCCGCCCTCGTCGTCGGCCCCTTCCTCGGCGCCACGGCGCCACCCCTCCTAGCCGACTTCGGTGGCATCTCCCAAATCACAACAAACCAGAAACTCCACCTGGAAATCACCAGAGAAAACACAGATTTAGCGGAAACAGGCGTCAAATCGGGGATGGCGAGGTCGCAATCCATGGGTGTACGTACCTCGTGCCCTTGTGGAAGGTCGAATCGGGGAAGCGAAACCCTAGAGCTGAAGCCGGATGGGGCGGACTTCAGATTGCGGAGAGCTAACACGGAAGCACAACCGGCATCTGGCCGCCGAACATGAGGACGGCGCCCATCTGGAGCAGGATGCGGGGGCCGAGCGGATGGGTGGGGGAGTAGGAGGCGGCGGCGCGGGGTGGGGAGGAGGAGGAGGCGGTGGCCGAGTGGAGGAGCGGGGCAGGCGGCGGAAGAGGAGGAGGGAGGGGAGGAGGCGCGCGCGGGGTGGGGAGGAGGAGGAGGCGGCGCGGCGGGGTGGGGTAAGGAGGAGGCGGCGGTGGAGCGGGGCAGGCGGCGGCGGATGAGGGAGGGAGGAGGCGCACGGGTTCGGTGGGGAGGCAAAGCGGCGGAGAAGGAGGGGGGGAGGAGGCGGCGCGCACGGTTCGCCGGGGAGGCCGCGCACGGTTAGGTTGGAGGGGCAGCGCACGGGTTGATTGGGGAGGAAGGAGCGAGGTCGTCGGGCGCGTGGGCGTCGGGTGGAGATCGACGTGGAGGCGGAGCGGAGGGCCGAGGAGAGGCGCGGGCGGCGGGTGGGATCCATCCGAGAGCGCGAGACGAGGCGAGCACGAAGGCGGCGATCTGGGTGGGAGGCTAGGGTTTGGGGCGGAGCGCAGGGGGAGGGGAGGGGAGAGGAGGGGGACGCCGTCCTCCTGTACCCCCCAGCAGGAATTGGGAGCAGGGGGCGGTGCGTGGGCGTCGGGTAGGTACCGATTCAATGATGATGCATGATCCAAATAATATTGACCTTAGGATCTTCAATGAGTAAGAGAATAAGGCTTGAGGAGAGATCTAGGCCATTCATTTGTATGAAGTTGGATTACTTTGGTACACAAATCTGGGTAGACTTAGATTAGGCATGACTATGGGGGTGGTTAAGGGGGGTGGATTTAGCAAATAAAATTTTGGTGAATTATAGAGTAGGGTAGATTTGAATGATGTATGAATGACTATGCGAATATATCCAATACCTTCTTTCTGTTGCGCTACTCTTCTTCTCTTCTTTATCAACATAAAGATTCCAAGTAGGCTGCTAATCCTAAAAGTGAAGCACCAATGACTATTCCAGCAATCGCACCTGCTTTACTTTTCTGTTTTGGAACACCGTTTCGCACGGTAGGGGTAAAATCTGAAAAAAGGTTTTATTATAATCCTTTCTTGAGGTTAATTAATTTGCTCAATGTTGGGCTTACATGGGGTGACGCTAATGCTGAGATCATCGGTCCGTAGTAACCTTGAGTAGGAATGCAACAAGTGCCCTTGCCACCTGCAATGATGGATCTCAAGGAAGTTTTGGACACAGTTGTAGTGTAATTCTTATTAACTGCAATAAAAGATTTTCCACCACCGCCTTCCTTACATCAAGTTCTTTTCTTTGAGATGACCCTATACAAATGTCGATTAGATAAAATAATTCTTTTGGATAAAGAACAAAACAATTCGATAAACAAATAACTATACAATGCATTCAATATATACCGACATATATGTCAAAACTCTCCTTCTGTGCTTAGCCAAGTCTGCGTATCTGGTAAGCAAACTCGCAAACTGAAGCATAACGATGTAATTTCCATTCTCAAGCCAAGGCCATAGTATCTCAATGACGATGGTGACATCCTTGCGATGCAGAACGATTCAATCGATGCATTCTCAAATCTATTGGGAGCTATATATTTCATAAGTTACATTTGGAGCCTCATTGAATTTCCCTACACTGCTAACACCCCATCTTGTCTGGTCGCTAACATAATATGACGCAGCTCTCATGTTTGTAGCATCAGCTTCGTACAAAGTATTATCTGAGCCCCTCGTAGATCTATTACTGCCACAGTCTACCGCGAAGGAATGATCTGCAGTTAAGATGTACAAAATTGTAACCTTTACTGAAATTTCCGAGATGTTGTCAACTGCTAGATTTGGTGAAGAGTGAAAGATAAACATTCCGGAGAACCAAGGAAACAAGGGGTGTCTCGTTGGAGACAGTTTAGTCCTGAAGGTAAAATGCTGGGCACATAATTGAGTTGAAAATTAAAAGTTATGAGAAAATCTTTATTGAAAAATAACTCTTGGAAGGTAAAATTAGTGTGATAAGTACCTGTTGTTGGTGCTATCAAGTACGAAGTTGTTTGCAACCAAGTTCCTTATACCCAAAGAAAAAATTTAGCTTGTTAGGGAACAGATTGATACAATCTTGACTATGTCTAATTTTTCCTCTGCACAACAAATTTCAGAAAATTTAACTTACAATTGCAAATTGTTCTGGGTAACCCAAGAAGGAAAGCTTCCAGAGAGCTGGTTGTATGAAAAATCTCTGCAAACAAAACAAAAATCAAATGAATACATTGTTTTAATACTAACAAATAATTTGCGCTATACTGCTATGTTGGATTTCCAGTCATACAAATTGTTTAGTGAAGAGCTTTTACATCCGCAAAGCTTCTGAAGGCTATTATTCCCAAGAAACCTGAGTTGGGTACAGTTCAAGGTGATGAAACATATGAATATCAGATTAAGAAGTCCTTGTATGTTGGAAACAAATCTCCAGAAAGAATTCCTTACAAGAAGCCAAGCCTCATCTGTTCGGGAGGGATTGAGGAACTTGGCCTATGATATTGTTAAAACTCAAGTCCCTGAGCCAATAAGATATAGCAACATTACTCAAATAAATGCTAGGCATTAAAAAACAACCGATAACAACAGAAACTGGTAGTATGATATATAATAAAATACTTACAGTAAGGATAATCCTGCAAGCTTAGAGAAATTTACCGCAGCTAGATTATCATATATCCTGCAGTTCCTCAATATTCTGTAAGAAAGATATTCAACCTTATTATGTGTCATGTTGTTATGTTATCATTGAGGGTCTATATTATATGGCTTAACCGGCTTATGCTAGTATACAACCAGAAGTGCTATTGAGCATATATTGCTTCAGGCCACAATAAACTGATCTATTTGATCAAAGAAAGCTTACGACCATCGCAAATTTATAAGCCGCTTCCCAAAGTCATGCGTTCACTTCAGATTCTCTATATAAGGACGGATTAAGATTTAACATTATCAGTTTGGCTCAAACATAACTCAGATTTTTGGTTTTCAGCAAGAATCCAAAGTTTAAGCTAAGGGTCTAACTCCCACCATGAATCAATTCTCAAAAACTAATCTCGCTTTGCAGGACATGGCACATTACAAGCTTACAAGATTGAAATAAGAAAGCATAGGAGCTTACCAAAAACGAATGCGTAATATCACTAAAACGAGGAAATCGGAAAAACATTCCGCATTTACTAAAGTAGCCGAGACGAGCAAATCGTGCATTATAACATGCATTCGAATAGCAATAAGTAATATGGTACCATTAGTTTAGCAATATCACGACGGTAGCTTCACATAGAACACCAAAAGTCCCAAAGTATCTCGAGTTACTGAGGAAATCGACAAATTCAACACAACAGAGTATCAAGGAGACATATTCTTCCAATATTTAAGTGAATGAATCGCAGAACAAAGGCATGTAGCTTAGATTCGACAACGTCAGACTACTTCAATCTTCCTAATATTAACCAACACATCCACAAATGCCTGACTGCCCGACTTGAAGCGCTCAAGCCACAGGAGGTGGAGAGCGGCAAAGTGCGGTTCGACGGCGAGGACCTCACACACGGCAAGCAAGCCTAATATAAATGAAGGAACAAAGATGCAATAGAGCAATACCAAGTACAAACACAAATCACACTGCTTTTTTAAATTAAGAAAATGGAAATTGAACAATGACAATGCATTTATGAGAAGACATCATGTAGTTTCAAGATATAAAGATCTTCAAACAAATATATTAGAAGGCTTGGATAAATGGGATTAGTTTTGTTCTTTTGTAAGTAAGACAAATGGCGGGAGACTATTACCTGAGTTTTGTTGATGAAAGACCCATGTGTGCTTCCAAGATCATAAAGGAAAATCTCCCTTCATTTCTAAACTGCAGAACTAAAATAACATGAAAGCATCTCAGAGTGTGCCTCTTAAGCACTTAACAAGAATATATTACAAATTATAATTAGGTAGTACTGATTTGCTCAATCCTATTATTACCTTCTCTCGTTAATGAACATTAAATCCATTATGACATGTCCGTAAATTGTGGACTCGGAGATTATTTTAAAATCAATGACAGTTGTAAAAAGAACAATTGCTCATAAAAACACTTTAAGTAATATATTTTGTAAGGAAAAGTATAGTAGAAGCACCTATTTACATGAGAAAATAAATCAGAATCGCAATATATAGTTAATCAAGTCCCTCAAATTCTTGACTTTGTGGTATTAAATTCTTTCTGCTAGTTAAGCATGCTAAATGAGTGCTTGCTCATTGACATAGTATGCATGTGGTACTTCACCTAATGTTAGCACCAAGTCATCAGTGGTAGTAATTTTACATGTGCGCAATGCACTCTAGGTAGAACTTAACAAACTAATGGAAGGATTCCATTCAGTAAAATTAAAATCAAGTGCTATTAGGATCTTGATTCCATGATTTGAATGCTCAGTCTCTTGATTCAACTTGATTTCATTGTCAAGAGGTCATCCATTTAATTTTGGCAATCAATAAACAGTTTTTTTAAAAGCAATATCCTCTCAAGAAAAAACCTTATTCAAAGGGAAGTTTCATGGCTTCCGGATGCAATACCATTACATATATGTTCATGAATATATCAGCATCATCAATAGAAGTTGTGCCTCGTTATCCCCAAGGTTCAAAATATTGGGGATGGACCATCTATGGTTTCGAACCACTATCTCGTGAATCGGTAAAAGGTGACCGAGATTGCTGTTCCAAAAGTATTTCCATTTTTGTTTGAAAACAGTACCATCCAGACATCCGCTTAATGGAGTGAAGGCATGCCTAAAGCCCGATTCGTTAAGGTTGTAAAGTACTAACAAAGAACAATAAAACGAATGTGACTTCCTTCAAGATCAGATGTATTGCCGATTTCCCAAACCTACACGAGGGGAAATCGTACCACACACACCCCGAGCTAGGGCTCCCATTTGCCTTTATGTCCTGAAAAAACTAAGAATAGAAAGCTCCACATTATCCAAAACACCTGTGAATTTCACGGAACCTGTTGAGTCACGGTCCTAGCTGGTATGTAGAGTTGTGAAAGAATAATTGTACCTTCTTCCGTGAAGAAAGCAGGATTCCATGCTATGCTTTTCCTCAAGTTGAAACCCCCAGGCTTTTTATTTCTCTTTGTAGAGACAGCCCCCACTTGCCGCAGGGTTGGGCAATCCAAGACACCATCTCGCTCTTGACAGATATTCTGTTTGTCGCCTGTGTCCATGAGGGATGGAGAATCTATTTTATACCAATTGAAAGTGCTATCCTTGAATCCATCACTGAAAATCGCCATAGCCCATTAAAATCAAACTTTTAAGCTGCCAATGAACGAAACTTATCAGGAGTTGGGACCAACATAAGTAAGAGGAACCTTGTTGTTCGCATTAAGAGTGGCGGGGAAGCAGAGAGAAACAAAGCCTAGGTCTAGAATCAAGCCACAGGCATTTTCCCAAACCCAGGCGCAAATCACAGGCTTGGTAGAAATTAAGCGGGCGCCGATCACGCATGGAAACAACAACCGAATCTCGAAAGGATCGGCCAATCAGATGAGATCCAGCTAGAGAAGCCGAACCCCAGGTAGCAAATCAGGGGCATGGGGGCAGAGATGCACAGGGAGGGAGGGGGGACTCACCGGATCCGGCGGCGGGGGTGCGGCGCGGCGAGGCCATGCGTGGATCTCAGACTCGGAGGAGGAAATGCAGTCGGAGAAGGAGACGGAGATGGGGGAGCGGCGGCGCGGTGGAGGATGGGGGGAGCGGAGGGGAGGCGCGGGGGAGAGTCGGAGATGGGGAGCGCGCGCAGGGTGGGAGGAGGAGGCGAGGGCGTAGCGGCGGAGGAGGGAGGGGAGGAGGCGAGGGCGGATCGGCGGAGAACGGCGGAGCGGGGGAGGAGGAGGCGGGGAGACGCGCGGAGCGCCGGAGGAGGGAGGGGAGGAGGCGAGGGCGGATCGGTGGAGAACGGCGGAGCGGGGGCAGGAGGCGGCGGGGAGACGCAGAGCCGAGAACGGGAGACGGGGAGAAAGATTCGCGGAGGAGCGGGTGGAGGCGCGTCGGGCGTGTGCGCGTGGCACTGGTGGATACCGGTTCAATGATGTGCATGATCCAAATAATTTTGACCTTAGGATCTTCAATGAGTAAGAGAATAAGGTTTGAGGAGAAATCCAAGCCATTCATTTGTATAGAGTTGGATTACTTTGGTACACAAATCTGGGTGGATTTAGATTAGGCATGACTGTGGGGGTGGTTGAGGGGGTGGATTTAGTAAAGATAATTTTGGTGTATTATAGAGTAGGGTAGATTGTCAGATCCGGATTAGCCGTGATCAGGTAGTCTCCTCTGTATATAAAGAGGAAGAGCTAATAGAAACAAAGGCAAGGAAGATATTACCTCAATTCTTCATCTTCTCTTCTGATCTACTCCTCCTCCGTCCAGAAACCCTAGCTTCTTCAACCTGAGTTGCCGTCGCACCTCGTGCGACTTCCCTCATCTTCCGCCCGGATCGCTGCGTCTAGCATGGCGCCTCAACTTCCGCCAATTCTCACCCATTGCGACACACACTTACAATCTGAGATCACGGCGTGACAATTTGGTATCGAGTACATGGTGATGATCGGATCGACGAGATTTTGGAGCGGATGGCTACCACGACACCAACATGACCAAGCGGATGGATGAGTTGAAGGATCGCTTTGACAAGCAGCAGAGCAAAGGGATGAACTCGGTGTGAGGCTCACGGCATTGGAGAAAAGACAATTGGGAGGCGGATTGTTGCCTCGCTCGCAGTGCTATGCCAAAGAACCAAAGAACCAAGGGAGCGGGACTTGGGCAGCGGCGAGAAACCCCTCGCTTCCACGGACTAGAATTTCCATCGTATGATGGACAAGGAGATCCGCTGAGTTGGCTGCAACGCTGCGAACAATTTTTTCGCGGACAGAAGACCCTGGAAAGTGAAAAGGTGTGGCTTGTGTCCTACCATCTGCTCGGGGTGGCGCAGTAGTGGTACTTCCAATTGGAGAGGGATGAAGGGGAACCTGATTGGCCGCACTTCAAGGAGTTCGTCAATCTGCGTTTCGGGACATCAATCCGTCACAATCCCCTCGGCGAGCTCAGAGAACTGATGCAAACCGGCACTGTGGAAGATTACCAGCAGCAGTTTCTCGCCATCTTGTGCCGGACCGACTATCTTCAGCCGAAGCAGCAGGTACAGCTTTTCACATCAGGACTACGAGAACCAATCCGCACGGACGTCGAACTACAAAGTCCGGCAGGGCTGCAGATGGCGATGGCCCTAGCAAGAGCTTATGAGCGAAGGGCGCAAGTCTCGGGGCAGGATGCTGCCATCTGGGTCAAGACACCAACACCAGCGCCATCATCCGCAGCGGCAGCAGCACCGGCGGCGGCGACGCGACCGACACCAGCAAGCAAACCCACCCTCCCGGCCCTCCCAGCACCGCCGAACAGCAACACCACAGGGATCGGCCAGGGATCCGTTCGACCGCGTCGGACAATTCAGCGCCGCTTCCTCTCACCCAAAGAGATGGAGCAGCGCAGGGCAGGCGGGTTATGCTTCAATTGCGACGAGAAATTCACACCCGGCCACCGCTGCAAACGCCTGTTCCTCCTCTTTGCTCCCAGCGGAGGTTCCGACGATGAAGCAGACTTTGACGTGGAGGGTGCCGAGCCGAGCATCTCCTTGTATGCAGCAACAGGCATCACACCACGAGCAAGCCAGACAATGCAGCTCCACATCTCAGTCGGAGGAGTAACCCTACTCGCCCTATTGGATTCCGGCTCCACACACAACTTCATCAGTTCCAAGGCGGCCCAGCAAGCAAACATAGCTGTCTAGCCACGCCACGGCTTGCGCGTATTAGTGGCAAATGGGGACAAGGTGCACAGCCCGGGATTTTGCCCAGCAGTAAGCCTGCGGATCGGTGAGGAGGACTTCGACATAGACTGCTACTCACTGCAGTTAAACGGATTTGATGTCGTGCTTGGAGTACAGTGGCTTCGCACCTTAGGAACTATCCTCTGGAACTTTGAAACCGACGCTAATGTCAGCGAGTGCTGGTGAACAATAGATGACCTATTTATGGGAATACTTCACAGCTTGATGTGGAAATGGCAAGGCCTAACCTGCACTCGTAGACAGATATGATCGAACTCACCCGCACCCTCTGGTTCCGTCCACGGGCATATATTGGGGCAGGGGATCATATTTGTTTACGAGAGCGAGTCTGTGCTTGCCGCAAACCAGTCGCCATGTTCTGGAGTTATGGGAGGGGGGAAGGGGCCTGCGCTGCTCTGTATTCTTCGAGAAGGGCCGCCCTTTGGCGCAGGTGGCGGCGACGCCCAGTCGAGGTAGACGCGCGCGCGCTCCGTCCCTCACCCTTCGAATGGGTGGCAGCGGAGGCTGGTGCCTAGTCGAGGTAGATGCACGCGCGCTCCGTCCCTCACCCTTCGAACGGGTGGCAGCGGAGGCTCGCGCCAAGTCGAGGTAGGCGCACGCGCGCTCCGTCCCTCACCCTTCGAACGGGTGGCGCGAGGTCGGCGCTGCCGAGGTAGACGCGCGCGCGCTCGCCCTCACCCTTCGGTGGGTGGCGCGAGGTCGGCGCCTGGTCGAGGTAGACGCGCGCGCCCGTCCCTCACCTTCGAACGGGTGGCGGCGGGCCGGCGCCTGTCGAGGTAGACGCGCGCTCGTCCGCCCTCACCTTTGAGAACGGTGGCGGCGGGGCTTCGCTGTACTGCCTCTCGAGGGTGCTGTAGGCTCTTGGTACGGTAGCGTGCCTTTAATGGCGGCTGGGACCGTGCCGTCGCTTGGCCTGCCAAAAGGTGGGTTGTCGCATCGTACCGCCTGCCTTCCCGTAGGTAGGGCACGCGGCAGCTTGCAATTGGAGCGCCGCGGCATGCCAGGGGTTGCGTGATCGTGATGGCTTGCGTTGGCGGTCCTTAGCTCTGCGGTCGCGTGCGGCTTATACCGCCACGACGCCTCGTCTTCGGTTACGGGGAACCGTGCGGGACGGGCCTCTGTACAGCTGCGGTCGGGTCCGGCACGCGGACCATCACGACGCTTAGGTGGCAGCCGTAGGGGCGGGGTGGCTTAAAATAACGTCCGTAACAGCGCCCCCGCACCCGCACGCCCTCTTTTCGCCTGCATCACCCTCTACACTCCTGCGTTAGTCTTGCGGCCTTCTTCCTTCCAGTGGGGGCGGCGTTCGCTGGCAGTCATCACGACTGGAGGTGGAATACTCGCTCAGCGAACGCGATCCCGCGGCGGCGGAGAAATGTGGCTGTCGTCGGAGAAGGAGGGCTCGTTCTCCGGCGAGCTGGGCCCCTCACTCGTGAATGAAAAGACAATCCAAGGGTTGCTACGCGAGGGGAAGCTTTCCGACCCTCAGGCTGTACGATTGCCTTCCGTCGATGAGACGGAACCGCGCCCCGAGCCGTCGGAAGCGATTGTGTTCGTCGCCTTCTTGGACGCAGGGCTCCGTATCCCGGCGGCGGTGGTTATGGGCGACGTCTTTGCGACCCGGGCCGAGCCGGCGCAATGACTCAACGCCGTGGCCCGGCTCGCTCTATACAGTTGGGCTTTACGCTCGGGAGCGTGCTGGCCCAGCTCTTCTTTGTTTGCCTACCTGCACGAGGCCCGGTTCCAGCCCAAGGATCGGAAGGGCGGGACGCTGTCGAACTTCGGTAGTGTCAGTTTCATTCTTCGGCCGTCGTGCAGCAAGCTCTTCCCCGCAAATTTGACTCGCGGGAAGTGGGAGTCCCACTGGATGAAGCGGTGGTTCTACCACCGTGTAGAGAGCGGGAGCGACCTCGAGTGTACGGGCCGGCCGATCGCATTCAAGACCTCGCCCGGGCGGACACTAGACGACGAAGACAGGCGAAGGGCCCGGCGACTCATAGGCGTGGCGGCCCGCTTCAACATGCGCGACCTCGCCGAAGAGTTCGTGATGTACGGCGTGGCGCCGCTTGCTTATGGCTGGCGCCTCGCCGCTGAGCGGCGTCGAGACGACAATGTTGAGCTATCGGTCTGCGTACTGCCGGCGCCCCTGGTCCTCGTAAGTGCCGACCGCGTCTCCCCTTCCGTTCGCGCGGAGTGCGTTATATGCTCACCTCCCTTTCTTCTTGCTTGGACTTAGAAATTAGCTTGGAGGACGCGGAGCAACTCGCGTGCGCGCTCCTCGGGCCGTATACCGGCAGGGAGCACGAGCAGCGCGCGTCCGCAACTGCGGCGGCGGGGTTGGGGCAGATAAACCGTGTGCGAGGCCTTGGGCCTTGTCGTGCCGGACCACGCTTGTCCGCCCTCGCAACATCAAGAGGTCGGCGCCGCGAGGACGAAGGCGCCGTCTCGCAAGAGGGGCCGAGGTGGGGTGTCTGCCGTGCTTGGTATAGCAGCCGCCCCTGCTGCTGCCGCCGGCGCGGCCGACGCGGAGTCGAATTCGGCGAAGTATGCCAACTCGGGCTTGGACGCGTCTTCAAGGGGTGCCCTGGACGGCGGGGTCACGGCGGACAGCCGGAGAGAGGAAGTCTCGTCGCCCCCCGTGGTCGTTGGGACAGGATCCGAGCCGCCGGCGGCCGGCGGAGCCCTGGGCGTGGCGGCTCTGACGCCGAGGCGCAGCCTTCGGTCACGGTCGCCCTGACGCCGGAGGCGCGTCCCTCAAGCATGGCCACCACGACTCCGGAGGCGCAGCCTTCGGCCTCCTCTTCGGGGGCGCATGAGGCTGGGCTTCTGCCAATGCCGACGGCCGAAACCGAGGCGCCGTCGGTAGAGGTTACTCCAGCGGGGCCGTCGCCCCCGGGTGCTGCAGCTGCGGGGCGCTCCGCGGCGGCATCGAGGCGGGTCGCTGCCCGCCGCCAGCGGCCGTACTGCGCCGTGCTCCACGAGACACCGAGGGGATTCACTGTGGTGTCGAGCGTCGGGAGTTTGTGGGACTCCGACGCCCGCACCGAGGTCTCTGCGGCGTGTGTTCCCCCTGCGCCTCGGGTCACGTCGTCCACCCCACCGGAACGATCCGTGGCGGCCCCAAACGCAGAGGCTTCTGCTCTTCACGGAGCCGCGCCCCCCGAAGGGGCTTGCGCCGCTATTACCCTGCCTGGGACTAGGGGGCGGGTCCCCAAATTCCTCCGACTGCCACTGAGGGTAAGCTGGCTTAGGCTATCCTGGTATGTTCTTCGTTGCTCCTTGTGGTGTGCTCACGTGCATCCCTGCTTGCAGCGCCGCTTATCCCGGAGGAGGAGCCTTTGCCGGAACACGGGGGTTCCGGAGTTGTTGGCACGAACATCATGCGCCCCAGCCCCGCAGACTTCGTTCCTCCGCTGGAGACATTGTGGGCGTGGCACGGCATTGTGGATGACGTGGCCGCCAGCGTCAGGCAGCAGGCGCTGCCCACGTACGGGGTGGACCGCCTCGGGGACGCCTTCGAGGTGTCGGGGGTGCGGGTAAGCACGTACTTATGTGACAATGCCCGGCCATTCTAAGTTTGCTAAATCGCTTTTGCCCTACAGACATTGGTGCTGGGGCAGGCCCTGCAGACGGCTCATGTTCATGCGCAAAGGGCGCTGGAAGATAGGCTGCGGGCCGCCGAGGAGCAGCTACGCGAAGCCACGGGGGCTCGATCTGCCCAGGATGCCCGCATCCGCCAATTGGAGTCGGCTGCGGAGGCGGCGCGGCCAGAGTTCGCGGCGGAACGAGACGCCTTCTCGCAGCAAGTCGCCTCGCTAGAGAAGGAAAAGGGCGAACTTGCCTTGACTCTAGCGGAGCGCGACCAGACGCTTGGCGAGGCTTCAGTGGTTGCATGGGATGCCCTGCAAATGCTGGAAGTCCATCTCCAAGGGCTTGTGGCTAAAGTGCCGGACCGCGCCTTCGGCCCGGAGGAGTTGCTACGGGCCCTTCGCTGGATCCATGATGCCGCCGACGTTGCGAGCGGCGCTGCGACGACCTTTGGTGACCACTGTGCCTATGTGGTGTCATGTTTGGTGTGCGCCCTCCTACGGCACCGAGGTTGCACGCACATTGCCGGGCTAGAGAACCCTTAGCTGGAGATGCCCGGCGGGGCCGGAGTGATGTCTGGTGAAGTCCGCGCCGTTCGTCGCGCAGTCAAATTCTTCTACGAGCGGATCCGGGACTACGCCGGGTGGCGCCAGCAGTCGAGCTCCAAAAGTCCCTTCATGGGGAAGGGAGTGACATGCGTCATTTTTGCATATATTTTGCCATCATTTTACCCTCATATTTTTCACATTTTGGGACAATTTATCATTATTTACACGCTTTTATATATTTAATTGCTCAAAATGGACCATTTTACATTTTTTGTTCTTTTCCGCAGGCCGACGCGATCTAGGCGCATAAACGACAAATCTGGACTGCTCCATATAGATGTACGCATCGACACGAACGCGTAGGATCAAACCGCGCTGAAAACGAAGCTCCGGAGGTCCAAACCAGAAGAAATCAAGTGGGGGAAGGACCTAGTTGCAAACCCTAGATTCTGTGAGGACTAAATCGCAAAGTTGCAGAAATCCCCCACTGCCTCAAAGCCCAAGCGCCGCCGCCTGGGAATCTTATGAGCCCGGTTCTTCTTTCTTCCTTTAACCCCTTTGCTTTCTCCCCCTTCTTCTCCAGCCACGGCGCCGGCGAGCCCGGGCCATCTCGCCGGCGGCCGCTCCTGTTCCCGCCTCCTCACTCCACCGCCGCTCCTCCGTCTCGCCTCCCTCCTCTACTCTTCCCCGCCCCCTTTGCTCTCCTTCCCCCTTCTCTAGCAACGCCATCTCCCTTCTTCCTCCACCTCGCCACTCCACACCGCCGCATTCCCCTCTCGCTTCTCCTCTACTCCGCTGCCACGCCACATCTCCCAAATCTTCTCCACCAAGCATCGCCTTCTCCTCTTGGCTACCGCGCCTGCACGCCATCTCCGGCCATCTTCCGAAGCCCTTCTCCGCCGCCTTCTTCTTCCTCTCCTCCACCCGATCCGTCGGCGCGCCACCTCCCGTCCGCCGCTTCTCCCGTGCGCCGCCGCATCCCATCTCCACCGCGTCTCCCAACTCGCCCGCCGCTTCTCCCGTCGCCGCCTTGCTCTCCCACCGCATCCGGTCGCCATACCGCCGCCATTCACCACCTCCAGCAGACCTCCGACCACCGTCTTCAGCCGCCTGGCTCCGCCACCAGCAAGAGACGCCGCCGACCACTTCTCCACCAAGTCCGACGACACATCCCTCCTCGGCTCCACTCCACTGCGGCCTCGACTTCATCAACCGACGGCGACGACTTCTTCACCGATCACCTCTGCTGCCCTCGGCTTCTCCTTCTTCGGTCCATCTCCAGATCCTCCCTCTCTCCTTTATTTTTCTTGTTTAGTTTTCTTGATTACTATTACTGCACTGTGACTGTGAATGTTAATGCCTTGTTAATTGATGCTTTATGATTTGTGCTTGTTATTCTGAGATTGTGCTATGTGGGTGTGACAGTGAATTGTGGATGTTGATCTATTGCACTGTGGATGTTAATCTTCGATTATGAGTTGTAGTCATGCTGTGAAACAGTGCAATCTTAATGTGATGTTAGGTCAGTGACTTGGATGTGTGTATTTGTGATCAGTGCTAGTGTAGGCTCTGTCCTGTGTGTGTTTAGTGTATTTGTCAATTGCTAATTAGCATCTGTGTTTGACTTTGTGTTGTCCTGCGCGTATTAGCTAGCCAATGACCTCTCCTCTTGCTGTCTTGTCACCCCCTTGCTTCTAGACTACCTCGTTTCCTCCTCTTGTGCTATCTCGACTCTCCCTTGCTTCTCAACCTTCCTCTTATCTTCTATCTCACGGTCGGTCGGTAGTTAAATCGTGCGTGCGTTTGTCGTAGTCACTTGTGTTGTCCCGTCATCGTCGTCTAGTTAGCTGTCAATCGTATCCTCTCCTTGTTCTCTCTCGATTCCCTTCGTGCTTCTAGACTCCCCCAGTGCTTCTCGACTACCTCTTTCTGTCTTGCGGTCGGTAGCTAGTTAGGGCATCGGTGGTAGTCGTTATCGTTCGTGTGTCGTATTTGTGTTGTTCGTTCGGTCGTACGACGTCCATTCGTACGGTCGTTCGTCCCGTCGTCGTTTATTTCGTGCATTTGTTTAGTCCGTTCGTCATTTTGATCGTGCGGGTTAGAGTTCGTTCGTTCAGTAGTTTAGTTTTCTCCCCTGTTTTGTTTGACCTAGCTTTATCCGAGCATCGGTAGCCTCAGTCTAGTCCCTGTGGAGAACACGACACTCGCCGCTATTTCAGTGGCAACCCGTGCACTTGCGGGTGTGCTATTTTTGCACGATCAAGTATTTTGGCGCCGTTGCCGGGGACTAGCTTAGAGTGACAGTGTTAGGCTATAGACTAGGTCATTTTTTGTTTTCTTTTGTTTGTTTAGTTTTTGTGCTTTGTTTTTGTCATTGTCCATATTTGTGATATATTGCTAATCCCTGACCCTTTCCCTAGTTACTTCTCTCTTTCGCGATTTTCGTATCCATTCTCGCAGGTTGATTGATATTGGTACTTATTGAGGCTATGGCTTACTATTCTGATTCTCATGGTTTTATGAGCACCCCTACTTATGATACTCTTCAAGAACAGGTAAATCTATTGTCTCGTCAGTTAGAACGCTATGCTTTAGAGCGAGGAGTTGTGTTAGAGAGCGGCACGATCAGTATAGTTCTTTATCAGCGCCTGCTTCTCCGCTTGTTTCTATATGCGGACTTGTGGTTTTCGGGGCCATTCACCCGCTGAGTGCCGGCGTGGTTATTTGTCCACTCCAGAGTGTTACGGATGAGCTTTGCTCACCGAGCGGTCATATCCTCGACACTTATCACCTGGATGGCCCGAGCACTCGAGTTTGTCATATGGAAACAACAACCCCGATATCTCATCATTTTCTTCTAGTATACCATTGCAGGGTTTTAGATATAGAGATCAGGATATTTCTCATTGGTCACACCAGACTATCCTGCACCTCAAAGATCCGCCTCCTACCCCTCAACTGATCGTATGTCCAAGATGGAGGAGATGGTGGCATCATATATTACTAGGATGGACACTCAGTTTAGTGACATAAAAAGCCAGTTGAGTGCATTGAGCACATTGATGTCAGAAGTGGAAGATCATAGAAATTCACTCCAGTCATTGAGTAGTTGCATGGACAATCACGCCACATCATAGTCTTCATTTAGTGCCACTGAGACTCTCCCGATCCCCTTAGAGGTGCCTCGCTTTGATGATAATCCTTCTATTGACGGACCCGAGCTAGAGTTAGTCACTTTTTATGCCATGGACTCACCATATCTGGACCCTGATACTTGTATTGATGAGCCCAAGCTTGAGACTCAGAGATTTGATGTGGTAGACTCTTATTGCTTTGACCTCGATCTTGTGCTTCTTGAGACCGATATGGAGAGATTTACCTTTGAGGATATGGGCCAATTAGATGATTATTCGATCTTTGAGCCTGAGATGGAGATATTCATTCTTGATCATGAGGGGGCTGCTTCCGATGTTGAGGAGGAGCATATATCTATTGATCCACCACGAGCTACTTCCTTCGTCGACATCGCCCCTTTGGAGGTTTCTACTACCGTGCATTCTCCTTCACCTACACTTCAGGTAGTTTGGAAACTCTTCCCCAACCACATCAGGTTTGATTTTCTTGGCTTAGACGAGACATATTCTATTACTGATTGTGCTTATCTCACTGATAGACCTCATGATGTACTTTATCGATATACCTACATGATTGGATATTTGATTGATGACTTAGAGGGCGTCAACCCTATCACACATACTTGCCATATTCTTGAGGTCATTTGCAGGGTTGCATTTGTGTACCATCGACTACGAGTGGACTTGGCTCGAGTCGATATCCCTTGGGATCCAGGTGGATTTTTGAGGCATGCTGTTTCATGAGGAGGGCGGACATGTGCCTTTTCCATGTCCCGTCCTTGGCCCTCCTCCCGCTACATCCAAATGAGCATCCCTTTTATCTTTTTATTTCCATTCCTTTTGTTAGTTTTTGTTGGTTTCTCTTCTTTTCTTTCTTTTTTATTTTAGGTCCCGTGCTAGATCCTCATCCTTGCATGTGCGAGAAGCATGGGATGATTTGTCACTTCCACTACATCATATACGCCCGGTGAGCTGTTTCTTACCCCTTTAAGCACATTCTTGATACATTGCTCAATTTAAGCTTGGGGGAGGACTTGTATGTGTATGGATGATGTTCTAGCATGTTTGTATTATATTTGTGAGCATTTGAGCTTATTGTCATGTAGTTGATGATATATGGTCATTCTTATGCTTCATATTATGCTTATGTGATGACATATGGCCTTTACTATTGCTCTCATGTTATGCTTGATTGTATATCTTGGCCATGTGAGCTCATGCTTTGATTAATCAAGAAAGGTCATGCCAAAATTTTCATTGAGCTATATTGTCAATAGTTCCATGTATGTCTTAAGTCACTTGGCATCATATTAAAATTTGAGTTTTGTTTATTATCCTTGATATGCTTAGAAACCTTGTGATCCTATAACATTTGATTCATTGCGAGTTACGCATGTGTTTTAACCATTTGCGGATTGAATTGGTTCTAGTCATTGCCTCTTGAATGATCATATCTTAGTTTCATGCTTTGGCATATGTTATTTTAGATATTGATACTTTGCTTGAATGTTAAATTTGTGAAAGGGGTAGTCCTATCTTGAGCCAATAACTTGGTTGATTTATCTAGGTATCCATGTCTTGGGACACGTGTTACTTAGCATTAATGAAAACCGGTTAAAGATACTTAATCAAAACTAAAAAAAGAAACAAAAATTGTGATGCAATGTGTGAGTGTGTGGAATAAGTGACTATGTCACATTGATTCGTAAATGTGTCGAATAAGTGGCAAGTTTTGCCCAAGTGAAGTGTGGGTGTTAATAAGTGGCAAGTTTTCCCAAGGGTGTGAATAAGTGGCACATGTGCCCATTTAATGTTCTAAATTTGCTTAAAAAATCAAATCAACAAAATTAGTATCATGGCTCAAGTGTGGGCTTTTTCACAAATATCATGCAAGTATTAGTCTCTTTGTCTCAAATAGCATATGCCTTAGCATGACTCTTTGCTATGCTCATTCTTGATGTTATACCTAGTTCCGATGCCATACAATTTTGGTTGGATTCATGTGATCACTTGAGTGTATTTTGACACTTGAGTGTGTAACTTGATTTGATCAAATGTTGTAGTTATCACTTTGGCATCTTTGCTTGAATGTTTCATTCTCATCTTGGATGATCCTCAAAAATCGAGTTGGATAATCTCATTTTACATTGTTATATGCCTCTTGACTTATTACACACATTTAACTAGTTTTTTACCTCATGATTACTTGTTGTCCGGGTTCGATAATAACATGCCATTTACTTGAGGACAAGTAAACGTTTAAAGCTTGGGGGTATGACATGCGTCATTTTTGCATATATTTTGCCATCATTTTACCCTCATAATTTTCACATTTTGGGACAATTTATCATTATTTACACGCTTTTATATATTTAATTGCTCAAAATGGACCATTTTACAGTTTTTGTACTTTTCCACAGGCCGACGCGATCTAGGCGCATAAACGACAAATCTGGACTGCTCCATATAGATGTACGCATCGACACGAACGCGTAGGATCAAACCGCGCTGAAAACGGAGCTCCAGAGGTCCAAAACAGAATAAATCAATTGGGGGAAGGACTTAGATGCAAACCCTAGATTCTGTGAGGACTAAATTGCAAAGTTGCAGAAATCCCCCACTGCCTCAAAGCCCTAGCGCCACCGCCTGGGAATCTTCTGAGCCCGGTTCTTCTTTCTTCCTTCACCCCCTTTGCTTTCTCCCCCTTCTTCTCCAGCCACGACGCCGACGAGGCCGGGCCATCTCGCGCGGCGGTCGCTCCTGTTCCCGCCTCCTCACTCCACCGCCGCTCCTCCGTCTCGCCTCCCTCCTCTACTCTTCCCTGGCCCCCTTTTGCTCTCCTTCCCCCTCTTCTCTAGCAACGCCATCTCCCCTTCTTCCTCCACCTCGCCACTCCACAGTCGCCGCATTCCCCCCTACTGCTTCTCCTCTACGCCGCCGGCCACGGCCACATCTCCCCCCTAATCTTCTCCACCAAGCATCGCCTTCTCCTCTTGGCTACCGCCGCCCTGCATCGCCATCTCCAGCCATCTTCCGAAGCCCTTCTCCGCCGCCTTCTTCTTCCTCTCCTCCACCCGATCTGTCGGCGCGCCACCTCCCGTCCGCCGCTTCTCCCGTGCGCCGCCGCATCTCATCTCCACCGCGTCTCCCAACTCACCCGCCGCTTCTCCTTCTCCTCCGCCGCCGGCCGCATCCCGTCGCCGCCTTGCTCTCCCTCCGTATCCGGTCGCCATACCGCCGCCATTCACCACCTCCAGCAGACCTCCGACCACCGTCTTCAGCCGCCTGGCTCCGCCACCAACAAGAGACGCCGCCGACCACTTCTCCACCGAGTCCGATGACACATCCCTCCTCGGCTCCACTCCACTGCGGCCTCGACTTCATCAACCGACGGCGACGACTTCTTCACCGATCACCTCTGCTGCCCTCGGCTTCTCCTTCTTCGGTCCATCTCCAGATCCTCCCTCTCCTTTATTTTTCTTGTTTAGTTTTCTTGATTACTATTATCTGCCCGTGGATCGTGTGAATGTTAATGCCTTGTTAATTGATGCTTTATGATCTGTGCTTGTTATTCTGAGATTGTGCTATGTGGGTGTGACAGTGAATTGTGGATGTTGATCTATTGCATTGTGGATGTTAATCTTCGATTATGAGTTGTAGTCATGCTGTGAAACAGTGCAATCTTAATGTGAGTCCACGGGGGCTCGATCTGCCCAGGATGCTCGCATCCGCCAATTGGAGTCGGCTGCGGAGGCGGCGCGGGCAGAGTTCGCGGCGGAATGAGACGGCCTTCTGCAGCAAGTCGCCTCGCTAGAGAAGGAAAAGGGCGAACTTGCCTTGACTCTAGCGGAGCGCGACCAGACGCTTGGCGAGGCTTCAGTGGTTGCATGGGACGCCCTGCAAATGCTGGAAGTCCATCTCCAAGGGCTTGTGGCTAAAGTGCCGGACCGCGCCTTCGGCTCGGAGGAGTTGCTACGGGCCCTTCGCTGGATCCATGATGCCGCCGACGTTGCGAGCGGCGCTGCGACGACCTTTGGCGACCACTGTGCCTATGTGGTGTCATGTTTGGTGTGCGCCCTCCTACGGCACCGTGGTTGCACGCACATCGCCGGGCTAGAGAACCCTTAGCTGGAGATGCCCGGCGGGGCCGGAGTGATGTCTGGTGAAGTCCGCACCGTTCGTCGCGCCGTCAAATTCTTCTACGAGCGGATCTGGGACTACGCCGGGGTGGCCGCCGCGCAGGTCGAGCTCCAAAAGTCCCTTCATGGGGGAGGGAGTGACATGCGTCATTTTTGCATATATTTTGCCATCATTTTACCCTCATATTTTTCACATTTTGGGACAATTTATCATTATTTACATGCTTTTATATATTTAATTGCTCAAAATGGACCATTTTACATTTTTTGTTCTTTTCCGCAGGCCGACGCGATCTAGGCGCATAAACGACAAATCTGGACTGCTCCATATAGATGTACGCATCGACACGAACGCGTAGGATCAAACCGCGCTGAAAACGGAGCTCCGGAGGTCCAAACCAGAAGAAATCAATTGGGGGAAGGACCTAGTTGCAAACCCTAGATTCTGTGAGGACTAAATCGCAAAGTTGCAGAAATCCCCCACTGCCTCAAAGCCCTAGCGCCGCCGCCTGGGAATCTTATGAGCCCGGTTCTTCTTTCTTCCTTCAACCCCTTTGCTTTCTCCCCCTTCTTCTCCAGCCACGGCGCCGGCGAGCCCGGGCCATCTCGCCGGCGGCCGCTCCTGTTCTCGCCTCCTCACTCCACCGCCGCTCCTCCGTCTCGCCTCCCTCCTCTACTCTTCCCTGGCCCCCTTTTGCTCTCCTTCCCCCCTTCTCTAGCAACGCCATCTCCCTTTCTTCCTCCACCTCGCCACTCCACAGCCGCCGCATTCCCCCCTACTGCTTCTCCTCTACTCCGCCGGCCACGGCCACATCTCCCCCCAAATCTTCTCCACCAAGCATCGCCTTCTCCTCTTGGCTACCGCCGCCCTGCATCGCCATCTCCGGCCATCTTCCGAAGCCCTTCTCCGCCGCCTTCTTCTTCCTCCTCCACCCGATCCGCTCGGCGCGCCACCTCCCGTCCCGCCGCTTCTCCCGTGGCGCGCGCCAAGATCGCATCTCCACCGCGTCTCCCAACTCGCCCGCCGCTTCTCCCGTCACCGCCTTGCTCTCCCACCGCATCCGGTCGCCATACCGCCGCCATTCGCCACCTCCAGCAGACCTCCGACCACCGTCTTGACCGCTGGCTCCGCCACAGCAAGAGACGCCGCCGACCACTTCTCCACCAAGTCCGACGACACATCCCTCCTCGCTCCACTCCATCGCGGCCTCGACTTCATCAACCGACGGTGATTTACTTCTTCACCGATCACCTCTGCTGCCCTCGGCTTCTCCTTCTTCGGTCCATCTCCAGATCCTCCCTCTCTCCTTTATTTTTCTTGTTTAGTTTTCTTGATTACTATTACTGCACTGTGACTGTGAATGTTAATGCCTTGTTAATTGATGCTTTATGATCTGTGCTTGTTATTCTGAGATTGTGCTATGTGGGTGTGACAGTGAATTGTGGATGTTGATCTATTGCACTGTGGATGTAATCTTCAATTATGAGTTGTAGTCATGCTGTGAAACAGTGCAATCTTAATGTGATGTTAGGTCAGTGACTTGGATGTGTGTATTTGTGATCAGTGCTAGTGTAGGCTCTGTCCTGTGTGTGTTTAGTGTATTTGTCATTGTTAATTAGCATCTGTGTTTGACTTTGTGTTGTCCTGCGTGTATTAGCTAGCCAACGACCTCTCCTCTTGTTGTCTTGTCACCCCCTTGCTTCTAGACTCCCTCGTTTCCTCCTCTTGTGCTATCTCGACTCTCCCTTGCTTCTCAACCTTCCTCTTATCTTCTATCTCGTAGTTGGTCGGTAGTTAAATTGTGCGTGCGTTTGTCGTAGTCACTTGTGTTGTCCCGTCATCGTCGTCTAGTTAGCTGTCGATCGTATCCTCTCCTTGTTCTCTCTCGATTCCCTCCGTGCTTCTAGACTCCCCCAGTGCTTCTCGACTACCTCTTTCTGTCTTGCGGTCGGTAGCTAGTTAGGGCGTCGGTTGGTAGTCGTTATCGTTCGTGTGTCGTATTCGTGTTGTTCGTTCGGTCGTACAACGTCCATTCGTACGGTCGTTCGTCCCGTCGTCGTTTAGTTTGTGCGTTTGTTTAGTCCGTTCGTCGTTTTGATCGTGCGGGTTAGAGTTCGTTCGTTCAGTACTTTAGTTTTCTCCCCTGTTTTGTTTGACCTAGCTTTAGCCGAGCATCGGTAGCCTCAGTCTAGTCCCTGTGGAGAACACGACACTCGCCGCTATTTCGGTGGCAACCCGTGCACTTGCGGGTGTGCTATTTTTGTACGATCAGGGAGCCTCGGCCAATTCCTGGACGAAGTTCCGCGGTGCGACGAGGGCGGCGTTGATGCCCCCGAAGATGCCGAAGGCTCACAGGTGCGATGCCGAAGTAGCTAGGTGTGGGCGTGCGTTGTAATGTCCGCCCCTTTCTTGAATGAATAAAGTGCATGCTTGCTTGACGAGCTGACTATTTGACCTGTATTCCGGGCAGCTTCCTTGTCAGAGGCGATCGCTCGCGTCGGCCTCGCGACCGTGGCGCCGCCGGCGGCAAAGGTCGAGGAGTCATTGAACTTTTGGGCAGGCCGACCTTCTTCGGGGGAGGCCCCGGCCTTAGCGCGTGTTAAGGGCGAGCCCGCGGAATAGTGGCTTAGCGCGGCAGAGATGTTTGTTGGACCTTTGTACTTGTGTGATTTTTCCGATATGTAGATTTTCTGGCCTTTTGGGATATGCGCTGTGTGTTGATTCCATCTCAGGTTCGCCGATACGCCACGCACTGCGCGGGGGCGGGATCTCCCCGCTCGAAGTGCGCCGTTGGCGAAGTAGTTGCGCGAGGGCGCTGTCTGCCCAGTCGAGGTGGACACGATAACGCTCCCGGGGCCTTGTTCCTCGGACGCCCGGCGCCTTGCTCGACCTCCGCCGGGCGCACGCGGGGTTAGCGTGTTGGCTGCTCGATAGAATAACGTGTGCAGAGGCGAGCTGGCGTGTGCGGAGGCGGACCTCGACGTTTCGCCTTTTTATAGTCCGTCGACTGGCGCGTGCGGACGCGAACCTCGGCACCACGACCTATTTAAAGTCCGTAGACTGGCGTGTGCGGAGGCGGACCTCGACGCTTCGCCTTTTTATAGTCCGTAGACTGGCGTGTGCGGAGGCAAACCTCGACGCTTCGCCTTTTTATAGTCCGTAGACTGGCGTGTGCAGAGGCGGATCTCGACGCTTCGCCTTTTTATAGCGGGGGTAGCCTCTGGTGTATCTCGCGCCTCGCGGAGTGCGCAGGGGGCACCCGCGTCTTATTTATACTCTGTAGAGTGCGTGGGATCAACATCCACGTCTTATTGATACTCCGGAGAGTACGCACAGGAACGAGGTCCCTGGCGTGCGCGGGATTCGCGTCTTGTTTAAACTCCGTAGAGTGCGCAGGGATAGCATCTGCGTCTTATTTATACTCCGTAGAGTGCGTGGGATCAACATCCACATCTTATTTATACTCCGGAGAGTACGCACAGGAACGAGGTCCCTGGCGTGCGCGGGATTCGCGTCTTGTTTAGACTCCGTAGAGTGCTCAGGGATATCATCCGCGTCTTATTTATACTCCGTAGAGTGCGTGCGGAGGCGTCCCCCCACACGTCTTTTGTTTATACTCATACCCGTGTCTTTGACGGAGAGTGCACACACGGACGTGTGTCTTTAGTTTATACTCAGACCCGCCCTCCCTGGCTGCGGTGAGTGCACACGTGAACGTGCGTCTTTGGTTTATACTCAGACCCGCCCTCCCTGGCTGCGGCGAGTGCACACGCGAACGTGCATCTTCGGTTTATACTCAGGCCCGCCCTCCCTGGCTGCGGCGAGTGCACACACGAACGTGCGTCTTTGGTTTATACTCAGGCCCGCACCCTTGGCTGCGACGAGTGCACACGTGAACGTGCGTCTTTGGTTTATACTCAGGCCCGCACCCTTGGCTGCGGCGAGTGCACACACGAACGTGCGTCTTTGGTCTGAACGCCCGGAGCACGCGCTTAGGCAAAGCCTCCGCGCGCCCTTCGCCGCGTTTTGGTACATAATGACAAACAATAGGCGACAAACGGTGAACTTTATTGCATTCCCGTTTGCGCGGGTGAGCAATTACAAAAGATGGATAGACTAACCGTTTGTCCTTGGTGCGGCCGAAGCCTCTAGTGGTTGGACTATCTGCAGGGCCTGCCCAGCTGCCTTCGAATGACGCCGCGGGCCCCCGCTCTGCGGTGCCGGCTCTAAGAGTGTCGTTGAGCTTCGCGACGCGGATACCTGGTACCTGGCTCGATGCGCCGGGCCATATCTTGGTCGCCACGGACAGTGATGATAGGCCGCGGCCCCGGGATCTTCATGCATAAATAGCCGTGGTGCGGCACCGCGCCGAAGGAGTTGAGGATTGGGCACCCTAGTATGGCATTGTAGGGGTACGGGAGGTCAACCACGTCGAAGGTGGCATCTTCGGCCCGCAAATTGTCGTCTTGGCCAAACGAAACTTGGAGGCATATCTTGCCAAGCACCCGTAGGGGCTGCCCCCCGAAGCCCTGCAGCGGGATTCCCGAGGGCCCTAGGCGGCTTCGAGGGATCCCCATCTGGTCGAAGGCCGCCGCAAACAATACATTCGCGGAGCTACCACCGTCTACGAGGGCACGCCCCACGTCGCATCCCGCTATGATGACCCGGATGATCAGGGGGTCCTGGTGAGGAAAGTCCACGCCTCGGACATCGTCGGGTGTGAATGTGACTTCGTGCTGTGCCCAGTCCGGTGGTGCTTGCGCTGGGTATGACGCCACCTGATGTAGCCTTCGCGCATAGGCCTTCTGCTGCCGTGCTGAGGCGAACTCCAGCGCAGCGCCTCCGGATATGACGTTGATGACCCTGCAGTGTGTTGCCTCCGAGGCCTGCAGCTGCAGGAGGCCCTCCCGAGGCTGCTGCACGTGAGCCTGGATCCGCAGGGGGCCTTCCTGGGGCTGTACCCCTTGCGCCTAGATCTGCATGGGGGCTTCGTACGGGAGCTGGACGTGGTCCACCACAGGCGGACGCGCCTCTGGGCTCCTGTCCCTAGCGACGCTCTGGCGGAGCGCCGCGATGGAGACGCACGAGCGTGTGTCGTGGGTGCCTCGGCCGTGGACTTCGCACCATAGTCCTTGGTGTTGGTCGTCGTAATCTCCACGGCTTCTGTCATCGCGGCCGTGGCCGCGGCCGCGTCCTCGACCTCGGCGCCCCCGACCACCGCGACCAGCGGAAGTGCTTTCTTTGGGGCCGCCTTCGATGTCGAGGACGAACCGGCCTCGGCGCGACTTCTGCTAGCCGCGCTTAGGTCTATTGGACGGGTCCTTGTGCGAGGCCTCCCCGCGCTCGGGCGCGTCTTTAGACGACTCTGGCTTGCGTTTGCCCCTGGAGGGGCCGTCCTGCGGCGGGCCTTCAGCTTTCGTCGAGCTCCCGGCTTGGTTGGTGTCAGAGTCATCACCCTGCCTTCGGCGAGCGTCCTCTTCCGCCCTGGCGTACTCCTCCATTTTGTCGAAGCGCTTTGCCACTGTCTTTATTGGCTTTCGCGCGTTGTACTCGGCCATGGGGCCCGGACGAAGGCGCTGTATGGCTGCATGAACGACGGTGGTTTCATGAACGTCTTTCACCTGGCATCGAATCTTGGCGAAGCACTTGAAGTAGTCCCGGAGCTTCTCCGAGGGCTTCTGCTTGACGGCGAAGAGCTGGTCCGCGTCGACTCGCTCAACATAGTTTCCTTGGAAGTTGTTGTGAAGGCGGTCGCGGAGCTGCTCCCATGCGTAGATGGAGTTGGGCTCTATGGTAAAAAACCAGGAGAGTGCCACTCCTTGCAACGTGAGGGGGAGCCCCTTCGCCTTCGTTGTGTCGTCTCCGCTGGCGGCTTCGATTGCAGTTTCGTACACGCGCACGAACTCGTGGGGGTCCGTCTCGCGTTTGTATGGCTCGATGACACTGGGGAACTTAAAGTCTTCGGGCCACGCCGCCTGCTGTAGTCCTGCCGAGAGCGGGGACTCCGGGTTGACACGTCGCAGCGGCACGCGGCTGGATGTGTGGGCGTCGTGGCTGTCTGCTCTTTCTGGCGTGGGCTCCGGCGCGGCTGTTGGCACAGCCTGCTAGCTTCGAGCCTCCTGCATGTCCCGGACAACCCCACGAAGATCTCCTAGCTCCCGCTGGAATGCGTTGAGGGCCGCCAGCAGGCGCCACCGCAGTGTGGTCGGGGCGCCGCGCGCGCCAGTGACGGGGGCGGGCGCGGCGACTATCGCCTCACGAGCTCCCGAGCTGTTGGTGGCTCCATTTCGGCTACCTCCGGCCGCCTGATCCGCGCTGCCGGCGAGGGTGGTGGGTGCGGTCGTTGCAGCGGCGATGGCGGGGTCGGTCGTTGTAGCGGCGATGGCGGGGTCGATGCGTTCTTTGCGGCGTCGACGTCCGCGCCCTCGGCGGCCGATCCGGCCACAGTGCTCACGCGCCGCTCCGACCCAGCCGTCTTCTTTCCCTTCGCCGCCACCGATGAAGCTTTTTTCGGTGCCATCCTTCTTTTCCGATCTTCAGGCTTGCTCCTGTCCTCCCCACGGACGACGCCAACTGTTGTGATTACAGACCAAACAGAGAGAGAGATGGTAGTGGAGAGTGGGAGTCTGTCTCTCTCCCCTTCCCATAGCCTTCATGTATATATATATCTGTTGTAGGGGTGGCCCCCACCTAAACCCGGCAGGCCTGTTAGAAGGTTATAAAGACTAGAATGGAACACCTGTAATGACCTAAATACCCCTAAGGGGGATATACAGTTGTAAGGGCATGATTGTAAAAGCACTTCCCATATGAATATATATACACATGTATGGAGAGGAGGAGGCGAACATCCACTCCACTCTTCCCACTCTCCACTACCATCTCTCTCTCTGTTTGATGCAGAACCACAACGATTGCCGCCCGTCGTGGGAGGACGAAGATAAGCCTGAAAGTTGGAGATGGCAACGAAAAGCTTCAGCGAAGCGCGGAAGGAAGACGGTCGAGTCGGAGTGGCGCTGGGCACGGGGCCTCGGCGTTGGCGCGGCGGCGCGAAGGCGTCGACATTCGTGCAGCTGCGACGGCCCGACCCGCCATCGGGCTGCAATCGCGACGATCTACCCGCCCGCGGGAGCCGCGGCGGCCGACCTCACCACCGGGCTGCGACGACTCACCTCGCGCGGAACGGCGACGACCGACCCGCCATCGGCGCGCAATCGCGACGGTCTACCCGCCGCGGGAGCTGCGACGACGACTTCGCCATCGAGCTGCAATCGCGACGATCTACCCGCCGCGGGAGCGCGACGACCGACCCGCCATCGAGCTGCAATCTGCGACGATCTACCCCGCGGGAGCCGCGACGGCCGACTCGCCACCGAATCGCGACGACTCACCTCACCGCTGGAACGGCGGCGGCCGACCCGCCGCCATCGAGCTGCAATCTGCGGCGGCCGACCCGCCATCGGGCTGCAACTACGACGATCTACCCGCCGCGGGAGCCGCCACGATCGACCCGCCATCGAGCCGCAATCTGCGACGATCTACCGGCGCGGGGCTGCGACGACCCAACCCACCAACGGACTGCGGCGGACTGGGGGTCTTGGCGAGCCATCCAAGATACGCGAGGCGCGGAGTCATCGAGCGGATCGACGACGCGCGCCAAGCCCACACCTGAAAGGGCGAGTAATCGTGGCGCCCGCGCAAGCCCCAACGTCACCACCGCAGCCGCCGAGGCTGCGCCCCTCGCTCCCACCTCGCGAGAGGAGCGCAACCGCCGTGACGAACAACCCCGCACGGCGAGAACACCCGGGACCCAAGTGGTGCGAGGTGCACGGTGCGGTGACCATTGCACAGGGCGTGCGTCGCGGTTGCCGAAGGCGCGGCGAGGGCAAAGTCTTGGACTTCCCTCACCGGCCGACAAGCGGCATCGCGCCATCAACGTCATCACCGGGCCCGCACCGAAGACCCCACGAGCGATCGCGCGCCATGGGCGTTGCCTCGCGAAAGATCACCTTCACTCCACATGACGCCATGGGGTGGAGTTTCTCATCAAGACCCTTGGTCGTCCGTGCCCGCATCGCGAGGATACAATGTTCGCCACGTCCCGTCGATGGGGAAGTGCGCGAACATTTTATTCGCCAAGCCTTCAACCGCATGAAGATACCTCGAGTCGCCTCACCGTCCGGAGCCCGCCTGTGGCATCGGAGGTCAACCGCCGAGGCTTTAGGGCAAGTGTCGCTTCGTGACGTTCGCCAGGCGGGAACATCCGGCGAGTATATCATCTTCGGCGTCGTAGATACCCCACGCCTACAACGTCATTTTGGGCCGACCCGCCATCAACGCCTTTGAGGCGGTCCCACACAACGCCTTCTTGTGCATGAAGGTCCCAGGCGCGGCGGGTGTCATCACCATCTTCGGCGACCAGGACCTCGCCAGGCGCATCGAAGTCGGTAGTCCGAGCCTGCGCCGCCCGGTGCACGCCCTTTCAGGCGCGTCCGGTGACACGCCTTCCGCTCCGGGATGGACGCCCAAGCCTCGACCTGAGGGCGGAGTCAAGAGGGTACCGCTCCGGACGGAGGGGCAGTTTGTGTCCATCGGCGAGGGGCTCACTCCGGAGATCGAGCGGGACCTGCTTCAAGTGCTTCAGAGCAACGCCGACATCTTCGCGTGGTCCCCGGAGGATATAAAGGGCGTCGATCGCGCGGTGATTGAGCACCGCTGGCGGTCCGCCCGACGCCAAGCGATCAAGCAAAAACTCCGCCGTATGTCCTTGGATCGTCAGCAGGCGGCCAAGGTAGAGGTGGCGAAGCTTCTCCGGGCCGGGGTTATTCGCGAGGTCCATCACCCGGACTGGCTCGCCAACCCGGTGCTGGTCAAGAAGGCCAGCGGGGCCTGGCGCATGTGCATCGACTTCACGGCGCTCAATAAGGCATGCCCAAAGGATAATTACCCCTTGCCGCGCATCGATCAATTGGTTGATGCCACAGCGGGGTGCGAGCTCATGAGTTTCTTGGATGCCTATTCCGCTACCATCGATCTACATGGCGGAGGACGACGAGGAGAAGACGGTTTCATCACACCGATCGGGACCTTCGCCCGTCGGGATGCCCTTCGCTTGAAGAATGCGGCGCTACTTTCACCGCCTTGTCGCGCTCGCCTTAGCCGTCCAGCTCGGGCGAAACGTGGAGGCCTACGTCGACTTAGGCGCCAGCTTCGCTGCCACCCGTTCGGAGGGTGAGGGACGGAGCGCGCGCCTTCATTGACTTAGCGCCAGGCCAGCGCCACCCGCTCGAGGGTGAGGGACGGGCGCGCGCGCTTCATTTCGACTTAGGCGCCAGCCGCCGCCACCGCTCGAGGGTGAGGGACGGAGCGCGCGCGCTATACCTCGACCGGGCGCCGGCCAGCGCCACCCGTTCGGAGGTGAGGGACGGAGCGCGCGCCTCGCCGACTTAGGCGCCAGCCGCTGCCACCCGTTCGGGGTGAGGGACGGCGCGCGCGCCTACTGACTTAGCCGCCAGGCCGCGCCACCCGCTCGAGGGTGAGGGACGGAGTGCGCGCCTCTGCCGATCTGGCGCCCGGCCAGCGCCACCCGTTCGAGAGTGAGGGAGCGCGCGCCCATACCTCGACCTGGCGCCAGCCGCGCCACCCGCTCGAAGTGCGGGGCGGAGCGCGCGTGCCTCACCGATTTGGCGCCGGCCGCCGCCACCCGCTCGGGGTGAGGGACGAACGCGCGCGCTCTACTTTGTCTTAGGCGCCACCGGCGCCACCCGTTCGGAGGGTGAGGGACGGAGCGCGGCGCTCTACTTCTCGACTTAGGCGCCAGCTTCGCTGCCACCCGTTCGGAGGGTGAGGGACGGAGCGCGCGGGCCTATACCTCGACCTGGGCGCCAGCTTAGCTGCCACCCGTTCGGAGGGTGAGGGACGGAGCGAGCGCCTCTCATTCGACTTAGGCGCGGCCAGCGCCACCCGCTCGGTGAGGGCGGAGCGCGCCGCCTCTGCCCGACTTAGGCGCCACCGCGCCACCCGCTCGAGGGTGAGGGACGGAGCGCACCCACCTCGCGACTTAGGCGCCAGGCCGCGCCACCCGCTCGAAGGTGAGGGACGGAGCGCGCGCCTCTGCCGATTTAGCGCCAGCCGGCGCCACCGTTCGAGGGTGAGGGACGGAGCGCGCGCTATACCTCGACTTGGGCGCCACTCGCTCACCGCCCATATCCCGCAAAAGGCAAAACTTCACAGCCGCAGGACGGAGGGGGCCAAAGGACTCGGCAACATGGCTTCGGCCTGTGAAGCCCTTCACCATGAGAGGCTCTGTTGTAGGGTGGCCCCACCTAAACCAGCGCAGCTGTTAGAAGGTTATAAAGACTAGAATGGAACACTGTAATGACCTAAATACCCTAAGGGGATATACGATTGTAAGGGCATGATTGTAAAAGCACTTCCCATATGAATATATATACACATGTATGGAGAGGAGGAGGCGAACATCCACTCCACTCTTCCCACTCTCCACTACCATCTCTCTCTGTTTGGTGCAGAACCACAACAATATCCATAAGGGATATGCTTTTACAATTATACCCTTACATCAGTACATCCTCATCTGGCGTATTTAAGTCATTATACATGTTCTACTCTGGTTCTTATGACCTTCTACCAGGCCTGCTGGGTTTAGGTGGGGGCTACCCCTACAACAACCATTATTTTTAAAGATGTAACATAACATATATTTTTATCAAACATACAAAATATTTTAATGGCATATTAGGTTTGCACTTCAGCAAATAATAGAAAATAAGTATATGGAAGTCCTCAAAATCTCTAGCATGATATTCAGCAAAAGGGTTTTGCAATAATTTAGTG
Organism: Dendrocalamus sinicus; assembly: GCA_036346575.1. NCBI lineage: Eukaryota > Viridiplantae > Streptophyta > Magnoliopsida > Poales > Poaceae > Dendrocalamus > Dendrocalamus sinicus. The sequence goes on along the minus strand of JAYEVI010000355.1, from coordinate 18,851 downwards.
TGAGTCCCTACAATTACATAAAAACAAATTTGGGCCAACTATTCCAATGTCAATCTCATATTGCAAGAATTTCCATATAAACATCATGTTAAAAGAACTAAACATATTCAGTTCAATATCAAGATTTCAGAACTACCTTTGATACAGACCTGTTAATGATAGCATCAACAATTATTTGGATAGGGTTTGCATCAGTCAGTAGATGAATGATCTCCATCGCATGTTTGACAATACGGACAGCCATGAGCTTCTTGCCGTTGTTGCGTCCGTGCATCATTAGAGAATTGGTAAGCCTCTCAACAATTGGGCATTGAGCCTTGCGGAACCTCTTCGCTGAGTACCTTCCAGCAGTGTGGGGAAGGTATATGGCATGCTTTGTAGAAGTCACAGCAAGGTAGTCATTCAGGGAGATGTCATTGATCTGCAAAAGAAGTTTAGGGAATGAAATTTCTAACTGTGAAGATCAATGTATGAGCCACAGTTGTCATGTGAAACATCGACAATCATAGAACGCCATAACAAGAGAAATTTAAGAACAGTATAAGTTGCATTCTTAGCAGGGTCAACTTTCATGGAGAGCACAGAATATCGAAATAGGAGTTTCAACACAATTTTCAACATTTGTCAAGATGCTACACAAACAAAATTCCTGTCGGAAATATGCATGTTTTCCTGCTATGCTTAGCGAATTTTATCATCTGATCTAACCTGAAACTAAAAAATTATGTCTACTAAAAATAAATCAAAACGACTAACATGTATCTGAACAAACTCCAACTAATCCCCAGTCTCAAGGACTGAAGGTCCTGAAAGAATTCAGTCAAATCGCGAGAACGCATTGAAACAAGACAAATAATAACATCAATAAAATCAGCAACTTTCCTATAAGAATGCGAATCGATTCCGAGAAGAGAGGCCGGTGGGGGAGAGAGAGGGAGACCTGGACATCCTCGAAGGACCAGCGGTTGAAGAGCTTGACTTCATGCGGCTGCGCCTCTACCACCGCCATTGTCGCCGGAGGAGGGAAGGAAGAAGCGGAAGCCTGCGCGACGAGCTTTCAGGAGGAAGCGTCGCGGCGGCCGAGGAAAACCCTCCCAACCCCGGGAGGGGGACGTATATAGCGCGGCTCGGGTAAGGCACGTGCTCTGAGATTCGGGAAGCTTAAGGGCCTGTTTGTTTTGGATTCTAAACAAGCTAGCTATTTTTAGTAGTCAAAAGCTCTTCTAAATAGTCTAGCTTTTGGGTCAGCTACTGAGAATCTGAAAATCTGGGGAAGGCACAATTGTACTGGGACCGAGTAGCTGTAATAGCCTAGCTTCTCACAGATTCTGTGGACTAATGCCACTAAAATACCACTAAAAGTTAAAGATATTTACCCACAAATGCCACTCGATAAAACTCCCCGGCCTTTCTCCTCCCCGTGCCCCCCCCGCGCCCCTCTCCTACCCTCCTCCCTCACGCCTCTCTCTCCCCTCCCGCCGCCGCCACCCAGCCCCCTCACCCCGGGCCCCCTCCTCCCCACGCCTCTCTCCTCTCCCCTCCCGCCGCCACCCCCTGCCCCTCACCCCGGCGCCCCTCCTCCCCACGCCTCTCTCTCCCCTTCCCACCGCCGCCCACCCCGCCCCTCACCCCGGCGCCTCCCCCGGATCCCCGCCGCCGCCTCCTACCCGCTCAACATCTGTGATAGCTACGTGCGGCGGCGGACCAGGCGGGCGCGTCGCCGGCACCCTCCTCGGCTCCGTCCTCCCCGACGGCACCGCCCACGCCCGCAACTCCTACGCCGCCCCCACAGCGAGTCCGCCGATCAGGTTAGATAGAATCGCCCTCTACCTTTGCTTCGGTGCCAGCTAGTGTTCAAATCTCCATGAGGCGCATTTCTAACCTGAGATCTAGGGTTAACCCCAAGGAAGTGATTGTCGGATGGTAAGTACCATGGATTCTTCTTCCTCTTGTTGGTGATATACCATTATCCGTTTGCTTCTGTTCTTGTTACCTCGAATGCTGACCATATGCTAGCGTAACGATAGAATCTTCTTGCAAATTGGCAATAGTTGGGCTGTATTGTATTCTCGTGTGCATAGGTTGTCGATCGTGAGGTACTTTGAGTAGAAGTTTTTTGATCATATCAGACACACAGCACAATCTTAATGTTATGCTTCTTTTGATAGCAGCTAGAGCTATCATTTCTTTTATCTGAAGGTTTCATGATCCAAACCTGTGTTTATCTAGTGCTATGGACTGACACACGGCCATCAATGGTAGCACCAAATACACACCTAGCAGGGTCATTAGACCTTGATTTCTTCAGAGTAAATATTTCTTTATGGAAGAATAGTCGTTATGAAATCAGCACCATTAGATTAGTTCTACAAAGTGTCCTTTCCAAACTTCACCTTGCTTGCGTGGTGATACCTTGTTTTAATAAATAATTTAGTTTTTGCAGTCACGCTAGTTAGTTGTTCCATTAGTACTTGGAATGCTTAGTGTTGAAATAGTCACAGCAGCAAATAATCTCTAGACTTCTTAATAAATACTTTTCTGTAGATGCCTCTCATAAATGGCTACCTTGGCCTTGGTTGATTTGCTAATCAATAAGCATATTACCCATTTATGTTGCAGGATAATCTTTCACTGGTATACCTGTCAAGCATCACAAGGACGCAGATCAGCATAGCGGAGAAGCTGAACACCGCCGCTCAAGTCCTGTAATTTCCATGTAGCATCTGGGTGGCTGACTTCATGCTATTTGTGTTGGGTTTTCATTTGCTTGCATGAAAAATGAGAATATGTTGGCAGAATATGCATTAATTTTTGTACCTGTTATCTGAGGCCTAAAGAAAAAATTCATTACTATGTTTGAGATCCTAATGTTAGTACTGATGGAGGCCGAGACCTTTGTGTTGGATAATGTTGCTTCTACTCGAATACTATTTGTAATGCTTTTTTTGTTGTCTACTATATCAGTGAATGGTGGCGTCAATATTCTTGTTTTTACTTTTGAGCCAGAGGAACAACTATCTGAAATAGGAGTGATGATCGAGAGAGTTGATCATGTCCTTCGTGATTCCATAGCTAACGGCTTGATGGCTTCAAAAATATAGATAGTACCATAGAAGTTCCTTTTGATGGTGATATGTGCGTCTTATATGCCTATGAACACCTTTTGTACGTTCCTTTTGTACGGAGACATGGTAGTTATCCATATTAATATTTAAAATTATGATTTGAAGTCAAATTTATTGTCATGAAATTTTAATATTAGTTTTTCAATGTTTGAACTAAGTACTACAAATTTACAGCATAGATATCTCTTCTATCAATACATAATCAGGACATCAACTCACCTAAGGGCATTTCAGTCAATACATCTATCAGGATACCAGCTGCACAGCTAGAATCCAGGATGCCAAACAGGCTAGGTACTCAGACTAGCTGCTACTCAGACTAGCCAGCTACTCAGACCAGCCAGCTAGCTACTCAGACTAACTAGCTAGTCGCTACTCAGAATCTCCAGCTCCCCCAAACAGGCCCAGTCACCTAGAATTATTTAGAAAAATTGGTAACTCACGCCCAGTCGCCCAGTTTACTAGTTTAGGATGGGAGAGATTTTCACTACTGGCCGCCTCAAACCGTACAATAGCAATGAGGCCCCTGCGAACTGGGTTGCTTGGATTTAAGCTAAAGTTAAGCAAAGATAGATCTTAAAAATGCAAAATTGACAACAAAGTTCAGCCCATATACGGAAGGCCTTGCTTCTGAAATCCCAAGCACCTTGATGCCACAGGTCCTCTGTCGTTAGCGTAGCAGCGTTTTGAGCTCACTTCAACAGACAGTTTCTCTAAAATCTAAATCTTTAAAATCAAACATAAGCATCCCATGCCAGTTCGCTAAAAAAAAGGGGTCACGAACCCATTGTTTCATGCAATGTAGGGTGGGAGAAAACTTCCACTACTGGCTGTCGAAAACCGTGTAATAGTAATGACGCCCCTTCAAATTGGGTTACTTGAATTCCCTCTGTTTAAACCATGCAATAGTAATGACACCCCTGCAAACTGGGTTACTTGAATTCCCTCTGTTTGATTTTATCTCTACTTAATATAAAGTTCAAAACAGATCGATCTTAAAAATATAAAATTGACAATAAAGTTCAGTCAGATCCCTAAGGTCATGCTTGTGAAATGCCAAACATGCTTGGTAACGTTTTGAGCTTAAATCAACAGATAGTTTTTCAAAATCTTTAAAATCGAACATAAACAGTCCATGCCAGTTTGCTAAAAAAAGTTAAGAAACCATTCTTTCATGCAATTTTTCTAAATAATAGATTCAGCAACCAAAAAAGCCCAAAATTGAAGGCCTACTTACCCTGCTTCACAACTCTGCTCGATGACCTTTGAAGTTACCTCAATCCAACTGTCGTTGTGTATTTCTACTCCCTATGCATGAGGTTCTGTTCATGTTTGCTTTGGAGAAGCTAGATGATGAGACTCCCATCTGACGGTCACAAAGTTCATGAAGAAAAAACATATACCATTCAAATTCAATGCGAGTAAGACAGCGGGCTATATCGCCGCTATAGCATCGCTATAACGTTTTCATTCATCCAAGAGCTAAGCTAAGCAGGGAACACACCTTAACGTTAGCTGACCGCTATAGCTGTATAGCGGTTAGCGTGTAGCTACAATAACGGCTGCTATGGCTTAGAACCTTTGATTAACACAATCATGGCCAGATTTTGTTGGTCCTATTAGGCCAGTCTCAGTGGAGGTTTCATGTCCCAGTTTTCAACACACCCATATTTTGGAAACAGTGCAGAAGAGTTTCATCCCCATGAAACTCTCTCTACTCCCATGAAACTTTTATCATCTCTCTCTTCATCAATACAGTGTCATGTCAGCGTATTTAATACCCATAAAACTCCATGAAACCCCCACTGAGACTGGCCTTAGGAAACCTGGCCTGGGCCAGCAGCCCTAGCCCATGGTAGGCACCTCACCGGAGACTATAAATAGGGAGCCGTACCGGCATATTTTGTACACATGCAATCAGAAATTAATAAAGAAAAGATCAGGAGTTCTCTCTACCTCTCTCTATGTGTTCAATCTATTATTTCATCTTCTGTGATTGATTTGTTTCATTCTAAGCAGAGGAATCGATCGGATTGGTCGCCAGCGACGGTTCCTCAACACGTTATCAGCACGACTTCGCTCGGGTGAATCGAAGGTCAATTGGTAGATTGAATCATGGGGTAGATGTTGATTGCACTGTAGATCAGAAAAACATACGAAAAAAAGAAAAAAAATTCACGGGCGGCCCTGCATGGCCACTGCATGCGAGTGTGCCGCCAGCCTGCCGTCGGCTTCACCTCGTGGCGCGCCGTAGCGTTGCCGAGATGCTGCCTTGGGCGGCGCGACCGTGCTGCTGGTCGCCCGGCTTCTTTGCCGACTCAACATTGGCCATCGCCGCATGGCCACGGCCGCCGGTGACTTGGCGTGCCGCCTCAGCGCGCGCATGTCGGCCTCTCGCTGAAACGCTAGTGCGCCGCCGCATGGCGCCGCCGCCGACCTCGACCTTCCCGCGTGCGAACACCACGCATGGCGCTGCAGCGCTTCGCCCGCCGAGGAAGCTCGCCCGGCCACCGCGCGCCGCATGTCGACCCTCATGCACACCGCCGCTCGCTCGCGCTCGCCACCGCCTTGACCGCACCGCCCCATCTCGATCTCGGCTCATGGCCGCGCGCCTCGGCCCCGCCACATGGCGCTGTCGCGCCGCCTTGAGCAGCGCCGCCCGCAAGGCACCGCGCCATCGCTGCTCCTTCGGCTGCGCAAGCGCGCAGCCCGACCACACGCGAGCGCCGCCGCCTCCGGTCGATCGCCCACTCCCACGCCCGCTGCCTTGGCCTCGACCTCTGACTCCGCGCCCACGACTCGCGGCCGCCGTGCGTGTGAAGGGGGTAGGGGACCCTACCCCCGGTGGGTTTAAAGAGGCAGGGTAGGCCGGTTGGGCCAAACGGGCCGAAGTGGGCCAATGCGTGCTGGGCCAGGGGGAGGAAAAGCCCAGCCAGCGAGGTGTGGCGCCGGTGTTTGCAGAAAGAATTAGGAAATTGTGAAAATTACCGAACGGCCCTTAAAACTTGCATATGGGTCCCGAAGGTCTCGTAATTCCGAAAATTACAAATAGGTCCTCCGATTTACGAACGGGTCCCAAATTTCACAGAAAACCCCTCGAAAAATCAAGAAATTGCGTGAATTTTCTCTGAACTAAAAATTTGTGTATAGACCCTCAGAAATTGCAAAATTCACTGAAAATTCATATTCTAGCATAAAAGGGCATCGGGAATCCGAATTTTGAAGCATTTTTAGCATTTGAAGCTTATTTATTTCTGCCATTATTATTTTCTGTATTTTCTGTATTTATTTACTATTTTGGTTAATTGTAATTGTTTAAATTACTTTTAATCATTGAAATTAGCAGTAAATTTATAGAAAATTCATAGAAAATTATAAAACATTACGAGAACCTTTTGTACTACTTATTTACCTACAGAAATTATTCCATGCATGTTTACCAGAAGAAACTTATTTATTCCTTTAATACACATGTAGATGGTCGGCATCACGAACCAGGAGCTCGAGGAGCTAGCCCAAGATTACCAAAACTATCGGACGTGGGCATCCGATGTCGAGATAGTGCTTGAGCTAAAAGCTCGTGCGGCTATTAGGATTGGCGGACCGCATAATGCCCAACCCATGCACGAGGAGAATGATCAAGCACTTCATTTTCTCAGGCACCACCTCTGCCTCACTCTCAACAATGAGTACATGGCGGAGAAAAACACGCTAGCACTCTGGACCACACTCAAGAAGTGGTTTGAGAGGCTAAATTACACTATTCTTCCTCAAGCATAGCAAGAGTGGATCAGACTGAGGTTTGCCAACTTCAAGACGGTCGGGGAGTACAATTCTGCCTTGCACAGGATTTGTACCAATCTTCAACTCCGTGGCAAGCAGATCTTAGATGAGTAGAAGATTGAGAAGACCCTATCCACCTTCCACCCCAATGCAATACAATCCGCTCGCAACTATCGTCAAGACGGCTACAAGGAGTATGCCAAATTGATTGATAGATGCAGGTTGTGGAGGTTCAGGATGAACTTCTCCGCAAGAATTATATCACTCAGCCACCGGGGAGCTCCGCTGGTCGTGAGGCCAACGCTGGGAGCTACAGGGTGCGAAAGGCCTTGATGAAGAGGAGGGGAAAGAAGGGTAAGGCCGTTGCCCAGAAAGGCAAGTTAGATGCGCCGAGTGACAAAAAGGCAAAGAAGAGTGGCAAGACCTATGGCCAGCAGAACCAAGGTTCTACAAGTGTGTGGCAAGTAGGGGCATGGGTCGCGGATCTGTAAGGAGCGAAGCATGTCATTGATGCCCACCAAGCCCAGAAGAAGAAAGATGGCAAAGGGCAACTTGAAGCCCACTTTGCATCGGTTGAGGGGGAGAATCTTGAGCAGCTGCCTGAGTTGATGGAGGTTGAGAGCATTCCAGCAGCAACACCCCCTTACGACCTAGAGGCAGCCACCACCATGATTTCTCTCGAAGAGAAGATCACTCCTGAGAAGATAGCCGAAGAATTATCTGATTTTCAAGTAGATTCAGTCTGATGCATAGAATACATTAGACTTTAATTGTCATTTATTTTGTGTTAAAAGGACAAGTTAGAACTTGCATGGATGGTACTTAGCATTTGTTTTCTCGTGATGGTTGGATGATTTTTGAATAATTCATTCATTTATTCAGTTTATAATGGCATGATATGTTTTGATATTGAAGTATTTTATTTATGTGTTGAATGCCTTCTAATACATGTTAATAAAATACCTTATATTAGAATGCGTGTGGCGCCCTATGGAGGAAGTGTGCTTAGCTGACAGTGGCACAACGAATACCATCTTAAGAGAGACTAAATATTTTCTATTGATTCGTAAGAGTGCTGGCAGCCTTACAACAATCGCCGAAAATGATGCATGTATAATTGGTTCAGGAAGAGCCACAATTATACTCCTAATGGGCACAACTTTGGTCATTGAAGAAGTCTTATTGTACCTAGAATCGACTAGAGTATGGTAAGGAATACCTGCTCATTACGAAGCGCGAAGAGAATGGTAAAAAGGTATTAAAAAACTTTCTTCACTAAAAATGGGCTATATTATACCAACATCAAGGCACTTGCAACCTACAACGCTCCGACGATAGTATTTAGAAGTTCTGAACTCTTACTCTCGGCATGACATTTTAGGCCACCGAGATATTAGAATGATGAGAAATATAATAAATAATTCCCAAGGGCATAATATTAATGTAAATAATTTTCTGAATCACGAAGATTTTGTGTGCCTGCATGTGCCACCGAAATTAATTATTAGACCCTCCACTCTAAAGGTGAAGGATGAAGTCCTGCATTTAGAACGCATCTAGGAGACATTTATGCTTCCTCGAAGTGGTCATATGTGGGTTTATTATCCACAAGAAACCATGCTTTCATAAATCTAATCTCGCAGATCATTCGCATCGTAAATGTGTTCCCGATCATCACATCAAGTCCATTAGAATGGACAACGCCGAGAATTTACTTCAAAGGCATTTGATAATTATTGCATGGCGATGGGGATTGCGGTTGAGCAATCGGTACCGCATGTCCATACCCAGAATGGTTTGGCAGAGGCATTAATCAAGAGAATTAAATTTATTGCCTGACCCCTTTTGCAAAATTATAATTTGCCAGCTACATGTTGGGGACACGCAGTCCTATATGCAGCGAATCTCATCAACTTTAGATCATCGGCCTACAACATCCATTCACCTATGAACTAGCGCAAGGGTCACCACTGAAAATTTCTCATCTTAAGAGGTTTGGATGCATGGTTTATGTACCTATACCCCCCCGCAACATACCGCAAATGGGTCCCCTCCGTAAGACTGGGATACACGTTGGTTATGAGACTGCATCCATAATCAGGTATTTGGAACCCATGTCCTGGGATATCCGTAAGACTGGGATATACGTTGGGTATTTCTTCGAAAAATAAATGAAAGAAACGAAGTAGTGAGATACAAAGCAAGGCTGATCGCACAAGGTTTCACTCAACGTCCTGGAGTTGATTATAAAGAAACCTACTCCCAAGTCATGAGTGGAATTACCTTTAGATATTTGATCTCAATGGCAGTGAACTTGAATTTAGAAATGAAATTGATGGATGTGGTAACTACATACCTTTATGGAAATTGGATTTGAAGATTTACATGAAATTTGCTGAAGGAATCCCTCTCCCAAACCAAGACAGAGCAAATAGAAATATGTACAGTGTGAAGCTCAGAAAGTCCCTGTATGGACTGAAGCAATCTAGCAGAATGTGGTATAATCGCTTGAATGACTTCCTCTACAAGAAAGGCTACACGAACAATGAATACTGCCCCTGTGTGTTTATACGGTGATCCTAGAATGAATTCTGTATAATCTTAGTGTATGTAGATGATCTGAATATCATCAGGACAATGGAAGACATAAAAGAAGCAAGCTCCTACTTGGAGTCGAATTTGAAATAAAAGATTGGACAAGACCAAGTTCTGCTTAGGCACTGTGCTCAGTATGTCCCCTGGAGGAATATTAGTACATCATCGGCCTACACCGAGAAGGTGTTAGAAAGGTTTGGCTTTGAGAAGGCATTCCCATCAAAGTACCGATGATCGGGAGGTCTTTACAGCAAGAAAAAAAATCCTTTCTGACCTAGGGAAGAGGGGGAGGAAGTCCTGGGACCGAAATTCCCATACTTAAGTGTAGTGGGAGCACTTATGTATTTAGCAAATTGCACTAGACCGAACATTGCATTTGCCATGAACCTGTTAGCAAGATATAGTGCAGAACCTACCTAAAGTCATTGGCATGGCATAAAGGACATGATGAGGGCATCCCTAACATTTATACATCTTCTCCTATTGGTGGTCATGCACATACTGAGATGGACGCCATAAGTGAATCCACAAGTAATACAAGTGCGAAAGTGCATGTTGGTCCACTGACTAGAGCAAGAGCTAAACTTTTAAATCAACAGGTGCTTTTGTTTCTTAATGAATCATTATCATTGATGAGAATTGGGTACTACCTCATGCAAATGTTTTGTGCATTCTCAGGTTTGAACATTGTGAAGCCTTTGGAACCGTGAGGGAGGAGAGGGAGGCTGGGCCAAGCAATGGAGGAGAAGCTCACGTGGGTCAAGCAAGAGGAGAAAAGCTCAATAATTCAAGCCCAATTCGGATCTTCCACAAGCCCAACCGAAATTCATCTCAGAATCAACTCGGAGTTCAATTCGGATTCAGTTCGGGACAGCCCAACAGACCTGTAATAAAAAGGCCATAACTTTCACATACGGAGTCTGATTGGGGTGTTCTTGGACTTGTTGGAAAGCTTATTCCAAGACATACACAATGGGTATGGCCCCAGATTCAAAAGACATACGGTTGCACTGCTATGGCCAAAAAAAGTGACAGATTTAAGTTAGGTTTTCCTTTTTGTGTGTTTTTGGGTCTTAATCGAATTGGAATTTGATTCGGCATGTCTAGCTGGCCCTAGGCTGTGTGTGAGTCAGGGAGGGCGCTATAAGTACCCTTGCCCCTCTCTTGTATCCAGGAGACCAATTTATGCATAAGATTGAAACATAGCTGTTGCTTGTTCTTTCAACACCAGAGTTCATGCGAGGACTTTGAGAGAGAACTAGGCGATCCATTGTTTGTTCTGCAATTCAAGGTCAAGCCGTCGCTCCATTGGGAATTGGGGACTTGGCGTCGCCGCTTGTGGTCTCGCGATGAACAATTATCCGTGTGTTTTGGGCGATTCTCAAGAGTTGAGGGTTCGTGCTTTGGCGCGAGTGTTCAACTAGCGACATCGCCTACTTCGCATCAATTATCCATTCCTCATCGAGAAGATCGACCCTCCCGCCTAATTCGGTTGCTGCGCGTATCCCATGTCGTCATGAGGAGGATCCACCTAATCCGGAGGCGCCGGTTATGTGGACTGAGTACACTCAGTTGCACGAGATGCTACAAAAACAACTTCATGATAGTGACAATGGCGTGCGCGATGAGCTCGGGGAAGTTCAGATTGATTGAACACCCTCGGGAGGAGGTCACAAATTGCGCATTTACCATCAACAATAACTTTCGGGCTGCGTGCCATGTTCGCACACCACAATCTACATGGGGGTGCACCAACTGATGACACAAGTGTGCACAGCCCTCCGGTCGTTTTGCACAATGAGACTGAGGAGAAGCGTGCTATTCGTCTGGATGAGGAGCGACGTCGGTGACAGCGCGTCGCATGGCGATGCCGCCAACGTCGGGATGGCAGCCGCAGACGCCTCGTGCACATGGGCCCGGAGGAGGCAACGGTGGCTGTGGTGGAGGTGCACCACGGGTGCCCACGAAGGAGGTGTGCATCGTGCACCTCGTAGCCGGGCCGATGCGATTGAGCGCCGATGACGATTTCCGCCGACGACTACGATGACCGATAGCGCCACCACCACAACAACGCAACGCCTTTGCCACGACGACGCCGAGGATTTTGTAGCTAAGCTCAAATTTAATCTTCCTATATTTTCAGGTGGTACAAATGTGGAACAATACCTCACTTGGGAGTTGAAAGTTGATAAGTTGTTTCGATGAACAACTATTCCAATGAGAAGAAGTTGTTGCTTGCATCCAATGGCTTGGATGATTATGCCACACATTGGTGGGAGCAGTTCATCCGTAAGCACATGGAGCGCCATGAGTTGCCGATTATCACCGGGAGCAGATGAAGCAAAGATTTGCGAGCACGCTTTGTACCGACACTACAAGCGCCACTATTTGAGAAGTTGATGTGGTTGCGATAAGGTATGAAATCAATTGATGAATATCATAAAGAAATGGAGACTATCATGATACATGCGGATGTCCGAGAATGAAGATCGCACCATGGTGAGATTTCTAGCTGGCATGAATCATGTCGCTGCGCATTGTCAATCACCATCCCTATAATGATATGATTAAGTTGCTGCACCAAGCACGCGAGGCCAAGAGCCAAGTGATTGAAGATGCCCGGTTCGCTGCCTGGTCACGTTCTTCAGCCAGCCCGGGACAGCCATATAATAACAGCCAACCAAACAGGAGCACTTCAGCTGCAAGCAATTTGGCGACGCACAGTTCTGCAAATAAGGAGCTGGAGAGTACATCACCACCGGTGCGTCGACCTATGGCGGCCGCTGCTAGTGCGACCTTGTCTATGGGGTCGACAGGCTGTTCACGTGACATTATTTGCCACAAGTGCAAGGGCGTTGGCCATTTTCAGAGGGACTGCCCAAATGTCAGAACTATGCTTATCATAGAGGATGGCGGTTATGTTTCAGCTAGTGATGATGAGTCGCCTGCTGCACAGGCAATCTTGCACACTGATGACATAGAACAATGTGAGTGCGATCCTGAGTTTACTAACACTGAGCAAGATTCCATTGTTTGCACGCCTAAAGTGCTTAGTGTGATGCCATCGCCATCACTCGAACAATGTGTAGTTTGTTTCAGATTGGGCAAAGCTTGATAAGGGTAAGGTGTGCAAAGTGATCATTGATGGCGGGACTTGTCACAACTGGCTAGCAAGGATATGTGTCATAAGATGGGTTTGAAGTATTTAGCGATCCGCGCCCTTATCATGTGCTATAGTTGAGCGACAAAGAGGAAGTGAAGGTGAACTATATGCTACATGTGACGCTTTCTATTGGGAAGTACACCGACATCAGATCATGATATTGTGCCTATGATGGTGTGTCACTTGCTCTTGGGACGGCCATGGCAATATGACTGTTCGTTGTTCACGATGGGCGTACAAATTGCTACACATTTCGATGGAACAATATGAATGTTATCTTGAAGCCGCTTACACCGCAACAGATTGTCAATTCCTCCATGCAGAAAATTGAGATGCATGTTGAGAGTGCACAAGAGCGAGAGAACCATCGGGGTAGTAACAAGAAACAAGAGGGAGAGAAGAATTTAGTGATGTTAGCCACCAAATCGAGATGAGAGAATTCAGCGAGGATCCTAATTTGGTGCACGCAGTTGCTGTACAAAGACGCATTGCTTTCAACTAACGACATAATTTCTCTTCCCGGGTGTTGTTTCTGCTTTGTAGGATTTCAGCGACGCTCTTTCCGATGAGGTACCACTGGCTACCACCAATCCGTGGGATAGAACATAAGATCGACTTGATTCCAGGAGTGTCATTGCGAACCGACCACCGCATCGCACCAATCCCGAGGAAACAAAGGAAATTCAGAAACAAGTACAAGAGCTTCTCTCAAAGGGTATGTCCATGAAAGTTTAAGCCCTTGTGCTGTTCCTATTATTTTAGTTCTAAGACAGATGGTTCATGGTGTATGTGCATAGATTGTCGAGCGATTAATAATATCACAATTTGATATCGTCATCCTATACCTCGCTTAGATGATATGCTAGACGAATTGAGTGGTGCTGTTATTTTCTCTAAGATAGATTTGCGCAGTGGTTACCATCAAATTAGAATGCATAAGGGGATGAGAGGAAAAACAGCCTTTAAAATGAAATTTGGGTTGTACGAATGGTTAGTCATGCCTTTTGGTTTAACCAATGCACCTAGTACTTTCATGCGCTTAATAAATCATGTTTTAAGGCATTTGATTGGTAAATTTGTGGTTGTGTACTTTGATGATATTCTGATTTACAGTCGCACTGAATCTGAACACATAGACCATCTTCGACAAGTTCTACAAGTTTTGCATGAGAATATGTTATTTGGTAACTTAGAGAAGTGCACTTTTTGCAAAGATCGTGTCATCTTTTTGGGCTAAGTTGTTTCGGCACAGGAAGTTGAAGTAGATGAGTCTAAAATTGAAGCGATTGAAGTCAGACTAGGAGCTTTCATGGTCTCGCTAGTTTTTATCAGCGTTTCGTCAAGGATTTTAGCACCATCGCTGCCCCTTTGAATGAATTTACTAAAAAGGGTGTTGAATTTGTGTGGGGGGTAGCGCATGAAAATGCTTTTGCTGAACTTAAGAGACGCTTGATCAAGCACCATTGCTTGTTTTACTCGATTTCACTAAAAATTTTGAAATTGAGTGTGATGCTAGTGGATTGGGTATTACGGTGTTTTAATGCAAGAGGGTAGACCTGTAGCTTATTTTATTGAGAAACTGAATGGTGCTCAATTGAATTATCCGGTCTATGACAAAGAGCTTTATGCGTTAGTGCGCGTTAGAAACTTGGCAACACTATTTATGGCCTAAAGAGTTTATTATTCATTCGATCATGCGCTTGATAAAGAACATATAATATTACATAATGAGAGTTCGTTATGCTTGTTATCATGTATCAAGATTTATGATCACGTGAGGCTACACATATGTTAAAACCGAGGACGGTTTTCTATCAAGAAGGGAGGATGATGTGACCACGCCACCAACACATACGACCATAGCGCCCAATATCAAGATTGAACTAAATGTGAATTCGCTTTCTTCAGTTTCAACATATTTTAAATGAGAATATGATGCTACCTAATGATGAAAAAATATATTTTTGTAGCATCACATCACTTTTGCATCAATTCAAGCAAGAGTTCAACTTGGATATGTTTTGGAATCTAATTCGGCCTCCAGATCAGTTCGGATTCAGCCTGACGCCCAACTTCAAATGTGCATAACTTTCACATACAGGGTCCGCTTTGAGGTCCACGAGTACTCTATGGAAAGCTTTTCTCGTCCTCTTCGAATAAATCTAGCCTCATATCCAAATTCCTCCTGTGCTTGCCGAAATCACTCAAAGAAGATGCTATATCACCTGTTTAGGTCAAATTGGGCCTTGTAATGTTTGGGCCCAAAAGGGAGATGCCCCTCCTAGGCCCATACTATTCATAGGTTATCACACGTGAATGCATCATGAATAGTATCATCCTTTTTCCTTAGTTTGTGCGGCTTTCCCACCCCTATTTAAGGAGGCTGCACCCTTCTAGTTTTCTTAGATTTCGTTTGTTTAGTTTTTCCATTGTGAAAACTCTTGTTCTTCGCTTGTGTCGGCTAGACCAACCGTAAAGAATCTCTACGGAATCCCACCTTTTGAGCTTAATATAAATATTTGCAATTTCAGATTACTTGTTATCTTGTTCTTGCGTGTTCTTCGGTTGCATGCAGGAATAGACCTTCGTGGTCAGGTCATCCGTGTTCTTGGCACGGTCGATAACAACTTGGAGTGTGGTTCAGCGATTGCTAAGGCGCAAGCGACGTCGTACGGTTGTAGTCGGATCGTGAGAGTCACTTCCACCAAAATCGATAGTTATCAATATTATTGGAAGATCGGGACCCCATCGCCTCATCAAACCGTAGACATGCCAAGTGGGTTGAATTCATTGAGTCGTTTCCTTACATTGTGAAATATAAGAAGGGAAAGGAAAATGTGGTAGCTGATGCTCTTTCTAGGAAAAGTGTGCTGTTAACTCAATTAGGAGTGCACGTCCCTGGTTTAGCGAGTTTGCATGCTTTATATGCTCATGACCATGATTTTTCCGTTACTTATGCACATTGCAAAGAGGGAAAAGGCTGGGATAAATTTCACATTCATATTGGGTTTTTATTTCGCACTAACAAATTATGCGTTCTAGAATCGTCCGTGCATTTGCTATTACTGCAGGAATCACATGCAGGTGGTTTGATGGGACATTTTGGACGTGAGAAGACGTTGTCTATGCTGAGCGATCACTTTTATTGGCCTAAGATGAGGCGAGATGTGGAGAAGTATGTGCAGCGATGCATTACTTGCCACAATGCAAAATCGAAGTTGAATCCACACAGTTTGTATTACCCTTTACCTGCTCCCAATGCCCCATGGGAGGATATTAGTATGGATTTTGTTTTAGGACCGCCTAGAACTAAGAGGGGAGCGATTCTGCTTTTGTCGCTGTGGATCGCCAAGATGGCACACTTTATTTTGTGCCACAAGAGCGACAATGCGCCGCATATTGCTGACTTGTTTTCGGGAGATCGTGAGGCTACATGGCGTGCACGTACTATTGTGTCGATCGTGACGTGAAGTTCATGAGCTACTGAAGATGCTTTGGGGTAAACCGGGAACGGTTGTTATTTAGCACGCCCCAAACCGATGGTCAAATAGAGGTGGTGAACTACACACTTTCGATGCTACTCCGACCATGATCAAGAAGAATCGCGCGAGTGGGAGGATTGTTTGCCGCATGTGGAATTCGCTTATAATCGGGCCGTGCATTCCACTACGCAGATCCATTTGAGGTAGTTTATGGTTTCAAGCCCTTTACACCGCTTGATTTGTTGCCTTTTCCCACTCAACACCATACTCATATGGAGGCGTCTAAGCGAGTTGAATATGTGAAGAAATTGCATCTCAAGACAAAAGAAGCGATAGAGCGCAAGGTCAAGTACTATGCTGACAAGGCGAACAAGAAAAGGAAGAAGATGGTTTTTCAACCAGTGATTTGGTTTGGGTACAAGGATCGCTTTCCGAATGTCGCAAGTCTATGTTACTACCACGCGTGATGGGCCTTTCAAGGTGCTTGCGAAGATCAACGACAATGCCTACAAGATAGAGCTTTCGCGATGACTATGGCGTGAGCTCTACGCTCAATATCGCTGATTTATCACCTTTCTTTGGTGGTGACGATCCAAAGCCGAGGACAACGCCTTTTCAAGAGGGGGAGGATGATGAGGGCATCCTTAACACTTATACATCTTCTCCTATTGGTGGCCATGCACATACCGAGATGGATGCCATAAGTGAAGCCACAAGTAATACAAGTGCGGAAGTGAATGTTGGTCCACCGACTAGATGTTGGGACCCCGGATTTTCAACCGGACCCTCCGTGTATTACTACACTAGTCCCGCATCAAAGCTAGTGCACACAAATAAACAGTTGATGATTCATAACCAACAACGCTTTATTACAATAATTGAGAGTACTGCATCAAAGGTCTCTTATTACATCCGAGGTTTCAAGACCTCACACACACACAAAACACTGAAAGCACAAAGGGCAAATCAGCGAAGACCCATCAATACGCCACGTGCAATTGACTGGGAAGCGCGACCTAGTACTCCCGAATCCTTCGTTGAATCCACCCACGAAGAAGTCGTAGTCTCCCTCTTGAGCTTCATATTCCTCTCGAGAATTATTTTTGAGTGCAACGCGTGAGTACATAAAGTACTCCGCAAGTCTTGGGAAAATGCATAGATGCAAGGCTTAACAAAGGAAGGCTATATGGTTCTTTTGCACAAAGCAATATTTTAAATTTCAAAATTCTACTAATTATTTTCGAAAGCATCAAGTTAACAAATAAATGCTTTAACAGAACTAACATTATCTCTATAGTGAAGGTTCCATCCACCAACACTATCTTAAACATTTTGAACAAGTTTAATACTGCGGGTTACATCCACCCTCTCTGGCTCCAACTGCCAGGATACCCTTCCGAGAGTTCCCTCCACTCTCGGAATTCCAAAACTTTTGATTTTAAAACCAAAACCAGAAATCTACCATGTGAATGCATTCCTTGTTCGCCCTTGACCGTGGGCACGGCTATTCAATAGTTTTACACTCGCAGAGGTTGTACACTTTACCCACAAGAGATAAATTATCTTAATGGTCAACATGCTTCCTTTGGCAGGAGACCCAGATAAAATATCACAAAGCCTTTCACCTACTCCAAGATAGCTAGATACCACCCGCTAAGGTTTCACCACAACTCGAATCCACGGGTTGGAGCCCTCTGCGCCGTATGAGTACAAGAAACCCTCTCCCTCACTATGAGTAACCAAGCACACTCGGCACTCAATGCACCATGGTGATATCTAAACTACACCTTTATAGGTTAGTTAGCTAGGTCGCACCCATATAGACTTGTGGTTGCACTGCTTTTGCTCGGTTGGACAAACGCAAGCGCCGGTCCCAAAACCACTGTGGTGGCTCATTCACAATCCAAAAATTCTCGTGCTAATCGCACTCAAGCCAAACCAACCATCCACCCTAATCTAAACCATCTTTCACATTTTTATTTTACTTTAAAGGAAACAGTGGTAACTCCAATCACCACTAACTTTGTAAACACAAGGGTTTTAACAATAAATCATAATTTCCCATTTTCAAAGTTCCAAGGGTATTTATTTAGCATGACTAAGCATTATACTACCATACTATCATTGTCAAAGAATAAATAATAATCTCATTAATGAGACAAAGGAAGTTCTAGGGTGACAAGGGTACAGGACAATCAATTCCAATGGAGGGCATAACAAGGTTGGATTAAATACTACCTTAAGATTTGAATTATCATTTTATGTAAATAGCAATGCATAACATTTAAAATAATTAAAACATTTCAAAATCATAGGTTCAAGATGATCAAAGGAGACTTGCCTTCTTGAGCGTGGTTTGGTTCTTCTTGCTGCGACTGACAAACACTTCGCAACGCTGGTTTCTACGTGGAAACAACAAAACAAACAAATAAATAAATGCAAATAAAAATCACAAATATACAAAATTATACTGCAACATAGATTATGATTTTAGACAAATTTAGAATTTTGAATCACTGGATTCGGAGTTCGGACGAGGAGAACGAAATGATTGGAAGTTTGATTGGTTTGGAAATTTCAGAAAATGCAAACGAGGGAATATTCTCTGAATCTTATTTTGGCTGATTTTGGGATATTTTGGAGTGTATGACATGTGGGGCCGGTTGTCATTGACTAACAAAATTTTGGCCAAAGCCCCAACCA
>JAYEVI010000354.1:0-89900 GCA_036346575.1 Dendrocalamus sinicus | reverse complement strand
CCCACTATGCTTCACGGTGATTCCGTCTTGTAGAAAATATAGACACTTAGCAACTAGTCCTCACAAAAAGGCGCAACGATCCACGAGAGAAGGCGTTTCTTCACCGTGGCATCTCATACAGCCTGTTGCCCATGGTTCTCCGCAAATGTTGCCTGCTGGTATGCAGCTTTGCCGTAACCCAGCTATACTTCACCGGGTGGTTCCGTCTCGTAGAAAAAATAGACACTAAGCAACTAGTCCTCACAAAAAGACGCAACGATCCACGAGAGAAGGCGTTTCTTCACCGTGGCATCTCATACAGCCTGTTGCCCATGGTTCTCCATAAATGTTGCCTGCTGCTGTGCAGCTTCGTCGTAACCCAGCTATGCTTCACCGGGTGATTCCGTCTCGTAGAAAAAATAGACACTTAGCAGCTAGTCCTCAAAAAAGGCGCAACGATCCACGAGAGAAGGCGTTTCTTCACCGTGGCATCTCATACAGCCTGTAGCCCATGGTTCTCCATAAATGTTGCTCTTCTGGCGTGCAAACTGTCGTAATCCCCAGCTATGCTTCACCGGGTGGTTCCGTCTCGTAGAAAAAAAAGACACTTAGCAACTAGTCCTCACAAAAGGCGCAACGATCCACGAGAAGACGCTTCTTCACCGTGGCATCTCATACGTACTGTTGCCCATGGTTCACCGAAATGTTGCTCGCTCGTGCGACTTCACCGTAACCAGCTATGCTTCACCGGTGGTTCCGTGTCGTGGAAAAAATAGACACTTAGCAACTAGTCCTCACAAAAAGACGCAACGATCCACGAGACAAGGCGTTTCTTCACCGTGGCATCTCATACAGCCTGTTGCCCATGGTTCTCCGCAAATGTTGCCTGCTACTGTGCAGCTTCGCCGTAACCCAGCTATGTTTCACCGTGGCATTTCATACAGCTTGTTGCCCATGGTTCTCCGGAAATATTGCCTGCTCCTATGCAGCTTCACCGTAACCCAGCTATGCTTCACCGGGTGGTTCTGCCTCATAGAAAAAATAGACACTTAGCAACTAGTCCTCAAAAAAGGCGCAACGATCCACGAGAGAAGGCGTTTCTTCACCGTAGTATCTCATACAAGCTGTTGCCCATGATTCTCCGGAAATGTTGCCTGCTCCTATGCAGCTTCGTCGTAACCCAGCTATGCTTCACCGGGTGGTTCCGCCTCGTAGAAAAAATAGACACTTAGCAACTAGTCCTCGCAAAAAGGCGCAACGATCCACGAGAGAAGGCGTTTCTTCACCGTGGCATCTGATACAGGCCGTTGCCCATGGTTCTCCGGAAATGTTGCCAGCTACTGTGCAGCTTCGCTGTAACCCAGCTAAGCTTCACCGGGTAGTTCTGTCTCGTACAAAAAATAGACACTTAGCAACTAGTGCTCACAATAAGGCGCAACGATCCACGAGAGAAGGCGTTTCTTCACCGTGGCATCTCATACAGCCTGTTGCCCATGGTTCTCCGGAAATGTTGCCTACTCTTGTGCAGCTTCCCCGTAACCTAGCTATGCTTCACCGGGTGGTTCCGTCTCGTAGAAAAAATAGACACTTAGCAACTAGTCCTCACAAAAAGACGCAACGATCCACGAGAGAAGGCGTTTCTTCACCGTGGCATCTCATACACCGCTGCCCATGGTTCTCCGTGAAATGTTGCTCTTTGCTGTGCAGCTTCGCCGTAGTCCAACTATGCTTCACCGGGTGGTTCCGTCTCGTAGAAAAAAAAGACACTTAGCAACTAGTCCTCACAAAAAGGCGCAACGATCCAAGAGAGAAGGCATTTCTTCACCGCGGCATCTCATACAGCCTGTTGCCCATGGTTCGCCGGAAATGTTGCCTGCCCCTGTGCAGCTTCACCGTAACCCAGCTATGCTTCACCGGGTGGTTCCGTGTCGTAGAAAAAATAGACACTTAGCAACTAGTCCTCACAAAAGGCGCAACGATCCACGAGACAAGGCGTTTCTTCACCGTGGCATCTCATACAGCCTGTTGCCCATGGTTCTCCGCAAATGTTGCTCTTTGTGCCAATTACAGAAACCAGCTATGCTTCACCGGGTGGTTCCGTCTCGTAGAAAAAATAGACACTTAGCAACTAGTGCTCACAAAAAGACGCAACGATCCACGAGAGAAGGCGTTTCTTCTCCGTAGCATCTCATACAGCCTGTTGCCCATGGTTCTCTGGAAATGTTGCCTGCTCCTATGCAGCTTCACCGTAACCCAACTATGCTTCACCGGGTGGTTCTGTCTCATAGAAAAAATAGACACTTAGCAACTAGTCCTCAAAAAAGGCGCAACGATCCACGAGAGAAGGCGTTTCTTCACCGTAGTATCTCATACAAGCTGTTGCCCATGGTTCTCCGGAAATGTTGCCTGCTCCTGTGCAGCTTCGCCGTAACCCAGCTATGCTTCACCGGGTGGTTCCGTCTCGTAGAAAAAATAGACACTTAGCAACTAGTTCTCACAAAAGACGCAACGATCCACGAGAAGGCGCTTCTTCACCGTGGCATCTCATACACTGCTGCCCATGGTTCTCCTGAATGTTGCTCCTTTCTGTGCTTCACTTCGCAGAACCCAGCTATGCTTCACCGGGTGGTTCCGTCTCGTAGAAAAAATAGACACTTAGCAACTAGTCCTCACAAAAAGGCGCAACGATCCATGAGAGAAGGCATTTCTTCACCGCGGCATCTCATACAGCCTGTTGCCCATGGTTCGCCGGAAATGTTGCCTGCCCCTGTGCAGCTTCACCGTAACCCAGCTATGCTTCACCGGGTGGTTCCGTGTCGTAGAAAAAAATAGACACTTAGCAACTAGTCCTCACAAAAAGGCGCAACGATCCACGAGAGAAGGCGTTTCTTCACCGTGGCATCTCATACAGGCTGTTGCCATGGTTCTCCAGAAATGTTGCCTGCTACTGTGCAGCTTCGCTGTAACGCAGCTATGCTTCACCGGGTAGTTCCGTCTCGTACAAAAAATAGACACTTAGCAACTAGTTCTCACAATAAGGCGCAACGATCCACGAGAGAAGGCGTTTCTTCAGCGTGGCATCTCATACAGCCTGTTGCCCATGATTCTCCGCAAATGTTGCTCGTCATGTGCAACTGGCCAGAATCCACCTATGCTTCACCGGGTGGTTTCGTCTCGTAGAAAAAATAGACACTTTGTAACTAGTCCCCACAAAAATACGCAACGATCCACGAGAGAAGGCGTTTCTTCACCGTGGCATCTCATACAGCCTGTTGCCCATGGTTCTCCGAAATCTTGCTCGCTTCCTGTGGCCTTCACAGAATCCAGCTATGCTTCACCGGTGGTTCCGTCTCGTAGAAAAAAAGACACTTAGCAACTAGTCCTCACAAAAAGGCGCAACGATCCACGAGAGAAGGCGTTTCTTCACCGTGGCATCTCATACAGCCTGTTGCCCATGGTTCTCCGGAAATGTTGCCTGCTCCTGTCCAGCTTCGCCGTAACCTAGCTAGGCTTCACCGGGTGGTTCCGTCTCGTAGAAAAAATATACACTTAGCTACTAGTCCTCACAAAAAGGCGCAACGATCCACGAGAGAAGGCGTTTCTTCACCGTGCCATCTCATACAACTTATTGCCCATGGTTCTCCGGAAATGTTGCCTACTGCTGTGCAGCTTCGCCGTAACCCAGCTATGTTTCACCGGGTGGTTCCGTCTCGTACAAAAAATAGACACTTTGCAACTAGTGCTCACAAAAAGGCGCAACGATCCATGAGAGAAGGTGTTTTTTCACCGTGGCATCTCATACAGCCTGTTGCCATGGTTCTCCGGAAATGTTGCTCGCCATTGCAACCGCAGAACTCCAAACTATGTTTCACCGGGTGGTTCCGTCTCGTACAAAAAATAGACACTTTGCAACTAGTGCTCACAAAAAGGCGCAACGATCCACGAGAGAAGGCGTTTCTTCACCGTGGCATCTCATACAGCCTGTTGCCCATGGTTCTTCAAAAATGTTGCCTGCTCCTGTGCAGCTTCGCCGTAACCCAGCTTTGCTTCATCGGGTGGTTCCGTCTCGTTGAAAAAATAGACACTTAGCAACTAGTCCTCACAAAAAGGCGCAACGATCCACGAGAGAAGGTGTTTTTTCACCGTGGCATCTCATACAGCCTGTTGCCATGGTTCTCCGGAAATGTTGCCTCATCACTGTGCAACACAGAACCCACCTATGTTTCACCGGTGGTTCCGTCTCGTACAAAAATAGACACTTTGCAACTAGTGCTCACAAAAAGGCGCAACGATCCACGAGAGAAGGCGTTTCTTCACCGTGGCATCTCATACAGCCTGTTGCCCATGGTTCTCCAGAAATGCTGCCTACCCCTGTGCAGCTTTGCCGTAACCAAGCTAGGCTTCACCGGGTGATTCCGTCTCGTAGAAAAAATAGACACTTAGCAACTAGTCCCCACAAAAAGGCGCAACGATCCACGAGAGAAGGAGTTTCTTCACCGTGGCATCTCATACAGCCTGTTGCCCATGGTTCTCCGGAAATGTTGCCTGCTCCTATGCAGCTTCACCGTAATCTAGCTATGCCTCACCGGGTGGTTCCGTCTCATAGAAAAAATAGACACTTAGCAACTAGTGCTCGCAAAAATGCGCAACGATCCACGAGAGAAGGCGTTTCTTCACCGTGGCATCTCATACAGCCTGTTGCCCATGGTTCTCCGGAAATGTTGCCTGCTCCTATGCAGCTTCGCCGTAACCCAGCTATGCTTCACCGGGTGGTTCCGTCTCGTAGAAAAAATAGACACTTAGCAACTAGTCCTCACAAAAAGGCGCAACGATCCACGAGAGAAGGCGTTTCTTCACCGTGGCATCTCATACAGCCTGTTGCCCATGGTTCTCCGGAAATGTTGCTCGCTCTGTGCGGCTTCGCCAGAACCCAGCTATGCTTCACCGGGTGGTTCCGTCTCGTAGAAAAAATAGACACTTAGCAACTAGTCCTCACAAAAAGGCGCAACGATCCACGAGAGAAGGCGTTTTTTCACCGTGGCATCTCATAGACCTGTTGCCCATGGTTCTCCGGAAATGTTGCCTGCTGCTATGCAGCCTCACCGTAACCCAGCTATGTTTCACCGGGTGGTTCCGACTCGTACAAAAAATAGACACTTAGCAACTAGTGCTCACAAAAAGGCGAAACAATCCACAAGAGAAGGCGTTTTTTCACCGTGGCATCTCATACTGCCTGTTGCCCATGGTTCTCCGGAAATGTTGCCTGCTCCTGTGCAGCTTCACCATAACCCAGCTCGGCTTCACCGGGTGGTTCCGTCTCGTAGAAAAAATAGACACTTAGCAACTAGTGCTCACAATAAGGCGCAACGATCCACGAGAGAAGGAGTTTCTTCACCGTGGCATCTCATACAGCCTGTTGCCCATGGTTCTCCGGAAATGTTGCCTGCTCTTGTGCAGCTTCGCCGTAACCTAGCTATGCTTCACCGGGTGGTTCCGTCTCGTAGAAAAAATAGACACTTAGCAACTAGTTCTCACAAAAAGACGCAACGATCCACGAGAGAAGGCGTTTCTTCACCGTGGCATCTCATACAGCCTGTTGCCCATGGTTCTCCGGAATGTTGCTCGCTGCATTGCAGCTTCGCCAGAATCTCCAGCTATGCTTCACCGGTGGTTCCGTCTCGTAGAAAAAATAGACACTTAGCAACTAGTCCTCACAAAAAGGCGCAACGATCCATGAGAGAAGGCATTTCTTCACCGCGCATCTCATACAACTTTGCTGCCCATGGTTCGCGGAAATATTGCTCGCCTCGTGCAGCTTCACCGTAACTCCACTATGCTTCACCGGTGGTTCCGTCTCGTAGAAAAAATAGACACTTAGCAACTAGTCCTCACAAAAAGGCGCAACGATCCACGAGAGAAGGCGTTTCTTCACCGTGGCATCTCATACAGGCTGTTGCCCATGGTTCTCCAGAAATGTTGCCTGCTACTGTGCAGCTTCGCTGTAACGCAGCTATGCTTCACCGGGTAGTTCCGTCTCGTACAAAAAATAGACACTTAGCAACTAGTGCTCACAATAAGGCGCAACGATCCACAAGAGAAGGCGTTTCTTCACCGTGGCATCTCATACAACCTGTTGCCCATGATTCTTCGCAAATGTTGCCTGCTGCTGTGCAGCTTCGCCGTATCCCAGCTATGCTTCACCGGGTGGTTTCGTCTCGTAGAAAAAATAGACACTTAGTAACTAGTCCCCACAAAAAGACGCAACGATCCAGGAGAGAAGGCGTTTCTTCACCGTGGCATCTCATACAGCCTGTTGCCCATGGTTCTCCGGAAATCTTGCCTGCTCCTGTGCAGCTTCGCTCTAACCCAGCTATGCTTCACCGGGTGGTTCCGTCTCGTAGAAAAAAAAGACACTTAGCAACTAGTCCTCACAAAATGGCGCAACGATCCACGAGAGAAGGTGTTTCTTCACCGTGGCATCTCATACAGCCTATTGCCCATGGTTCTCCGGAAATGTTGCCTGCTCCTGTCCAGCTTCGCCGTAACCTAGCTAGGCTTCCCCGGGTGGTTCCGTCTCGTAGAAAAAATATACACTTAGCTACTAGTCCTCACAAAAAGGCGCAACGATCCACGAGAGAAGGTGTTTCTTCACCGTGCCATCTCATACAGCTTATTGCCCATGGTTCTCCGGAAATGTTGCCTCATCACTGCAGCTTCACAGAATCCAACTATGCTTCACCGGGTGGTTCCATCTCGTAGAAAAAATAGACACTTAGCAACTAGTCATCACAAAAGGCGCAACGATCCACGAGAGAGCGCTTCTTCACCGTGGCATCTCATACAGCCTGTTGCCCATGGTTCTCCAAAAATGTTGCTCGCTTCCCATGCGGCTTCGCCAGAACCAGCTTTGCTTCATCGGGTGGTTCCGTCTCGTTGAAAAAATAGACACTTAGCAACTAGTCCTCACAAAAAGGCGCAACGATCCACGAGAGAAGGTGTTTTTTCACCGTGGCATCTCATACAGCCTGTTGCCATGGTTCTCCGGAAATGTTGCTCTTCTTGCATGCTTTCACAGAATCCCGCCTATGTTTCACCGGGTGGTTCCGTCTCGCACAAAAATGGACACTTTGCAACTAGTGCTCACAAAAGGCGCAACGATCCACGAGAAGGCGTTTCTTCACCGTGGCATCTCATACACTCGCTGCCCATGGTTCTCCGTAAATGCTGCCTACCCCGTGCAGTTTTGCCGTAACCAAGCTAGGCTTCACCGGGTGATTCCGTCTCGTAGAAAAAATAGACACTTAGCAACTAGTCCCCACAAAAAGGCGCAACGATCCACGAGAGAAGGAGTTTCTTCACCGTGGCATCTCATACAGCCTGTTGCCCATGGTTCTCCGGAAATGTTGCCTGCTCCTATGCAGCTTCACCGTAATCTAGCTATGCTTCACCGGGTGGTTCCGTCTCATAGAAAAAATAGACACTTAGCAACTAGTGCTCGCAAAAATGCGCAACGATTCACGAGAGAAGGCGTTTCTTCACCGTGGCATCTCATACAGCCTGTTGCCCATAGTTCTCCGGAAATGTTGCCTGCTCCTATGCAGCTTCGCCGTAACCCAGCTATGCTTCACCGGGTGGTTCCGTCTCGTAGAAAAAATAGACACTTAGCAACCAGTCCTCACAAAAAGGCGGAACGATCCACGAGAGAAGGCGTTTCTTCACCGTGGCATCTCATACACTGTTGCCCATGGTTCTCCGTAAATGTTGCTCGCTCTCGTGCAGCTTCACAGAATCCACTATGCTTCACCGGGTGGTTCCGTCGTAGAAAAATAGACACTTAGCAACTAGTCCTCACAAAAAGGCGCAACGATCCACGAGAAGGCGTTTTTCACCGTGGCATCTCATAGACCTGCGCCCATGGTTCTCCTGGAATGTTGCTCGCCGCTATGCAACCTCACCGAACTCCAAATATGTTTCACCGGTGGTTCCGACTGCACAAAAATAGACACTTAGCAACTAGTGCTCACAAAAAGGCGAAACGATCCACGAGAGAAGGCGTTTCTTCACCGTGGCATCTCATACTGCCTGTTGCCCATGGTTCTCCGGAAATGTTGCCTGCTCCTGTGCAGCTTCACCATAACCCAGCTCGGCTTCACCGGGTGGTTCCGTCTCGTAGAAAAAATAGACACTTAGCAACTAGTCCTCACAAAAAGGCACAACGATCCACGAGAGAAGGCGTTTCTTCACTGTGGCATCTCATACAGCCTGTTGCCCATGGTTCTCCGAAAATGTTGCCTACTACTGTGCAGCTTCGCCGTAACCCAGCTATGCTTCACTGGGTGGTTCCGTCTCGTAGAAAAAATAGACACTTAGCAACTAGTGCTAACAAAAAGGCGCAATGATCCACGAGAGAAGGCGTTTCTTCACCGTGGTATCTCATACAGCCTATTGCCAACGTTTCTCCGAAAATGTTGCCTGCTCCTGTGCAGCTTCGCCGTAACCCAGCTATGCTTCACCGGGTGGTTCCGTCTCGTAGAAAAAATAGACACTTAGCCACTAGTGCTCACAAAAAGGCGCAACGATCCACGAGAGAAGGCGTTTCTTCACCGTGGCATCTCATACAGCCTGTTGCCCATGGTTCTCCGGAAATATTGCCTGCTGCTATGCAGCTTCGTCGTAACCCCGCTAGGCTTCAGCAGGTGGTTCCGTCTCGTAGAAAAAATAGACACTTAGCAACTAGTCCTCACAAAAAGGCGCAACGATCCACGAGAGAAGGCGTTTCTTCACTGTGGCATCTCATACAGCCTGTTTGATACGTCACGGGGTCCCGATCTTCACGACGTAGGATGATCACCAGATAACTAGCTTCAAAGAAGCCAAGATAACTTGCTGCAAGCAGCGATAACTAGTGCAACCTGACAAATAAAACTCAAAGCCAACCACCATCTTTAACTAGCAACCTGAATCGAGGATTCGCCAACCACACTCTAAAGGAACCAACCAACACAGCCTACAATCAATCGAGAAACCTCGAAGGGAGTAGGAGCACCAATTGGGAGCGGATGAGGCCGCCGCTGCTGTAATCCCGCGAAGGAAATCACAAGAGCAAAGGGGTAGAGATCAACTCTCAAAGGTTTGTTAGCACACAGCTGAACAAAGGGGTTCTGTATTTTGTTTATCCAAAGTCTGTGATTGCTATAAGGCAATGGGGTATTTATACTAGGAACAACCCTCCTAGATAGGTGTAAACACGAAATGAAAAAGATAAGATAGACTATGTGAAAGGGCCTCCACGAAATGGGCTCTGAATTGTTCTCGCGTGGCTGTTGGTATTCTGCACAGTCTTCAGTGTTTTGTCAATAACTCCACCTTGGAAAGTCCAAAAGATGTGCCGTCAATTGCGTTGGAAAGTTAACTTGATTAGCTTTCACACCATGTGCAGCATGCACCACGAAATAATGTAGAATGGTACAGTTTTGCATGGGAAGTTGAACGTCTGGCAGACTGTTGACCTTCTGACCAGTCTTCACTAAAACTGGTCGGCTCTCACAATGGAAATTCCAAACAGCTCGGCTCTGGTGGCATTGAAAACTAGACTTAATAAGCTTTCCAAAATGTCCTCATGGACCTCCATAGCCTTTGGAAATCAATAGTTATGACTGTTTCTTTCGAACTGTTCTGCTGGACTGGTCTGGTTCGAGTGTGGTCCTTCTCTGTAGTCATCTCTTTGTATGTTCCTGTCATCCTTCTTGGTGAACCTAAGCAATAGCAATGTACACGACTTAGGCAGTATATAATTCTCATTAATGTTAAAATGATTCTCACAAAGTAGCGCGTTCACCTCTTGTTGTAGCTTCTTTGCTCGACTACGTGTAATCGGTCCATCAATGGCTTGGGCTGGTGTCGATGTAGGTGAGACTTGAGTTGGTGTAGCTTGATTTGGAGGTTGTAACATCTTGCTTGATAGCGTGGTCATATCACTGTTGCCCATGGTTCTCCGGAAATGTTGCCTGCTCCTGTGCAGCTTCGCTGTAACCCAGCTATACTTCACCGGGTGGTTCCGTCTCGTAGAAAAAATAGACACTTAGCAACTAGTCCTCACAAAAAGGCGCAACGATCCACGAGTGAAGGCATTTCTTCACCGTGGCATCTCAGACAGCCTGTTGCCCATGGTTCTCCAGAAATGTTGCCTGCTCCTGTGCAGCTTCACCGCAACCCAGTTATGCTTCACCGGGTGGTTCCGTCTTGTAGAAAAAATAGACACTTAGCAACTAGTCCTCACAAAAAGGCGCAACGATCCACGAGAGAAGGCGTTTCTTCACCGTGGCATCTCATACAGCCTGTTTGATACGTCACGGGGTCCCGATCTTCACGACGTAGGATGATCACCAGATAACTAGCTTCAAAGAAGCCAAGATAACTTGCTGCAAGCAGCGATAACTAGTGCAACTCGACAAATAAAACTCGAAGCCAACCACCGCCTTTAACCGCAACCTGAATCGAGGATTCGCCCAACCACACTCTCAAGGAACCAACCAACACAGCCTACAATCAATCGAGAAACCTCGAAGGGAGTAGGAGCACCAATTGGGAGCGGATGAAGCCGCCGCTGCTGTAATCCCGCGAAGGAAATCACAAGAGCAAAGGGGTAGAGATCAACTCTCAAAGGTTTGTTAGCACACAGCTGAACAAAGGGGTTCTGTATTTTGTTTATCCAAAGTCTGTGATTGCTATGAGGCAATGGGGTATTTATACTAGGAATAGCCCTCCTAGATAGGTGTAAACACGAAATGAAAAAGATAAGATAGACTATGTGAAAGGGCCTCCACGAAATGGGCTCTGAATTGTTCTCACGTGGCTGTTGGTATTCTGCGCAGTCTTTAGTGTTTTGTCAATAACTCCACCTTGGAAAGTCCAAAAGATGTGCCGTCAATTGCGTTGGGAAGTTAACTTGATTAGCTTTCACACCATGTGCAGCATGCACCACGAAATAATGTAGAATGGTACAGTTTTGCATGGGAAGTTGAACGTCTGGCAGACTGTTGACCTTCTGACCAGTCTTCACTAAAACTGGTCGGCTCTCACAATGGAAATTCCAAACAGCTCGGCTCTGGTGGCATTGAAAACTAGACTTAATAAGCTTTCCAAAATGTCCTCATGGACCTCCATAGCCTTTGGAAATCAATAGTTATGACTGTTTCTTTCGAACTGTTCTGCTGGACTGGTCTGGTTCGAGTGTGGTCCTTCTCTGTAGTCATCTCTTTGTATGTTCCTGTCATCCTTCTTGGTGAACCTAAGCAATAGCAATGTACACGACTTAGGCAGTATATAATTCTCATTAATGTTAAAATGATTCTCACAAAGTAGCGCGTTCACCTCTTGTTGTAGCTTCTTTGCTCGACTACGTGTAATCGGTCCATCAATAGCTTGGGCTGGTGTCGATGTAGGTGAGACTTGAGTTGGTGTAGCTTGATTTGGAGGTTGTAACATCTTGCTTGATAGCGTGGTCATATCACTGTTGCCCATGGTTCTCCGGAAATGTTGCCTGCTCCTGTGCAGTTTCGCTGTAACCCAGCTATGTTTCACCGGGTGGTTCCGTCTCGTAGAAAAAATAGACACTTAGCAACTAGTCCTCACAAAAAGGCGCAACGATCCACGAGTGAAGGCGTTTCTTCACGTGGCATCTCGCATACCGCTGCCCATGGTTCTCCGTAAATGTTGCTCGCTTCCTGTGCAGCTTCACCGCAACCCAATGCTATGCTTCACCGTGGTTCCGCCTCGTAAAAAAATAGACACTTAGCAACTAGTCCTCATAAAGGCGCAACGATCCACGAGAAGGCGTTTCTTCACCGTGGCATCTCATACACTGTTGCCCATGGTTCTCCGAAAATGTTGCTCGCTGCTGCAGCGGCACAGAATCCAGCTATGCTTCACCGGTGGTTCCGTCTCGTACAAAAAATAGACACTTAGCAACTAGTGCTAACAAAAAGGCGCAACGATCCACGAGAGAAGGCGTTTCTTCACCGTGGCATCTCATACAGCCTGTTGCCCATGGTTCTCCGGAAATGTTGCCTGCTCCCAAGTAGCAGCTTCGCCGTAACCCAGCTATGCTTCACCGGGTGGTTCCGTCTCGTAGAAAAAATAGACACTTAGCAACTAGTCCTCACAAAAAGGCGCAACGATCCACGAGAGAAGGCGTTTGTTCACCGTGGCATCTCATACAGCATGTTGCCCATGGTTCTCCGAAAATGTTGCCTGCTGCTATGCAGCTTTGCTGTAACCCAGCTATGCTTCACCGGGTGGTTCCGTCTCGTAGAAAAAATAGACACTTAGCAACTAGTCCTCACAAAAAGGCGCAACGATCCACGAGAGAAGGCGTTTCTTCACCGTGGCATCTCATACAGCCTGTTGCCCATGGTTCTCCGAAAATGTTGCCTACTCCTGTGCAGCTTCACCGTAACCCAGCTATGCTTCACCGGGTGGTTCCGTCTCGCACAAAAAATAGACACTTAGCAACTAGTGCTCACAAAAAGGCGCAACGATCCACGAGAGAAGGCGCTTCACCGCTGCATCTCATACACTGCTGCCCATGGTTCTCGAAATGTTGCTCGCTCTCCGTGCGCCTTCATCGTAACCCCGCTAAGCTTCACCGGGTGGTTCCGTCTCGTAGAAAAAATAGACACTTAGCGACTAGTCCTCACAAAAAGGCGCAACGATCCACGAGAGAAGACGTTTCTTCACCGTGGCATCTCATACAGCCTGTTGCCCATGTTTGTCCGGAAATGTTGTCTGCTCCTATGCAGCTTCGCCGTGACCCAGCTATGCTTCACCGGGTGGTTTCGTCTCATAGAAAAAATAGACTCTTAGCAACTAGTCCTCACAAAAAGGCGCAACGATCCACGAGAGAAGGCGTTTCTTCAGCGTCGCATCTCATACAGCCTGTTGCCCATGTTTCTCCGGAAATGTTGCCTGCTCCTGTGCAGCTTTGCCGTAACCTAGCTATGCTTCACCGGGTGGTTCCGTCTCGTAGAAAAAATAGACACTTACCAACTAGTTCTCACAAAAAGGCGCAACGATCCACGAGAGAAGGCGTTTCTTCACCGTGGCATCTCATACAGCCTGTTGCCCATGTTTCTCTGGAAATGTTGCCTGCTCCTGTGCAGCTTCGCCGTAACCCAGCTATGCTTCACCGGGTGGTTTCGTCTCGTAGAAAAAATAGACACTTAGCAACTAGTCCTCACAAAAAGGCGCAACGATCCACGAGAGAAGGCGTTTCTTCAGCGTGGCATCTCATACAGCCTGTTGCCCATGTTTCTCCGAAAATGTTGCCTGCTCCTGTGCAGCTTTGCCGTAACCTAGCTATGCTTCACCGGGTGGTTCCGTCTCGTAGAAAAAATAGACACTTACCAACTAGTTCTCACAAAAGGCGCAACGATCCACGAGAAGGCGTTTCTTCACCGTGGCATCTCATACAGCCTGTTGCCCATGTTTCTCCGAAATGTTGCTGCTCTGTGCGGCTCGCGTAACTCCAGCTATGCTTCACCGGGTGGTTTCGTCTCGTAGAAAAAATAGACACTTAGCAACTAGTCCTCACAAAAAGGCGCAACGATCCACGAGAGAAGGCGTTTCTTGACCGTAGCATCTCACACAGCCTGTTGCCCATGGTTCTCTGAAAATGTTGGCTGCTGCTGTGAAGCTTTGCCGTAACCCAGCAATGCTTCACCGGGTGGTTCTGTCTCGTATAAAAAATAGACACTTAGCAACTAGTGCTCACAAAAAGGCGCAACGATCCACGAGAGAAGTCGCTTCTTCACCGTGGCATCTCATACACCGTTGCCCCCGGTTCTCCTGGAAATGTTGCTCGCTCTGTGCGCCTTCACCATAACCTGTATGCTTCACCGGTGGTTCCGTCTCGAGAAAAATTGACACTTAGCAACTAGTCCTCACAAAAAGGCGCAACGATCCAAGAGAGAAGACGTTTCTTCACCGTGGCATCTCATACAGCCTGTTGCCCATGGTTCTCCGGAAATATTGCCTGCTCCTATGCAGCTTCGTCGTAACACAGCTATGCTTCACCGGGTGGTTCCGTCTCGTAGAAAAAATAGACACTTAGCAACCAGTGCACACAAAAAGGCGCAACGATCCACGAGAGAAGGCGTTTCTTCACCGTGGCATCTCATACAGTCTGTTGCCCATGTTTCTCCAGAAATATTGCCTGCTCTTGTGCAGCTTCGCCGTAACCCAGCTATGCTTCACCGGGTGGTTCCGACTCGTACAAAAAATAGACACTTAGCAACTAGTGCTCACAAAAAGGCGCAACGGTCCACGAGAGAAGGCGTTTCTTCACCGTGGCATCTCATACAGCCTGTTGCCCATGGTTCTCTGGAAATGTTGCTCGCTCTGTGCTTCCGCGTTACTCCAACTATGCTTCACCGGGTGGTTCCGACTCGTACAAAAAATAGACACTTAGCAACTAGTGCTCACAAAAAGGCGCAACGATCCACGAGAGAAGGCGTTTCTTCACCGTGGCATCTCATACAGCCTGTTGCCCATGGTTCTCCGGAAATGTTGCCTGCTGCTGTGCAGCTTCGCTGTAACCCAGCTATGCTTCACCGGGTGGTTCCGTCTCGTAGAAACAATAGACACTTAGCAACTAGTCCTCACAAAAAGGCGCAACGATCCACGAGAGAAGGCGTTTCTTCACCGTGGCATCTCATACACCCTGTTGCCCGTGGTTCTCTGGAAATGTTGCCTGCTCCTATGCAGCTTCACCGTAACCCAGCTATGCATCACCAGGTGGTTCCATCTCGTAGAAAAAATAGACACTTAGCAACTAGTCCCCACAAAAAGGCGCAACGATCCATGAGAGAAGGCGTTTCTTCACCGTGGCATCTCATACAGCCTGTTGCCTATGGTTCTCCGGAATTGTTGCCTGCTCCTGTGCAGCTTCGCTGTAACCCAGCTATGCTTCACCGGGTGGATCCGTCTCGTAGAAAAAATAGACACTTAGCAACTAGTGCTCACAAAAAGGCGCAACGATCCACGAGAGAAGACGTTTCTTCACCGTGGCATCTCATACAGGCTGTTGCCCATGGTTCTCCGAAAATGTTGCCTGCTGTTGTGCAGCTTTGCCATAACCCAGCTAAGCTTCACCGGGCGGTTCCGTCTCATACAAAAAATAGACACTTAGAAACTAGTGCTCACAAAAAGGCGCAACGATCCACGAGAGAAGGCGTTTCTTCACCGTGGCATCTCATACAGCCTGTTGCCCATGGTTCTCCGGAAATGTTGCTCGCTCTCAGGCGGCTTCGCCAGAACTCCAGCTATGCTTCACGGCGTGGTCCCGTCTCTTAGAAAAAATAGACACTTAGCAACTAGTCCTCATAAAAAGGCGCAATGATCCACGAGAGAAGGCGTTTCTTCACCGTGGCATCTCATACAGCCTGTTGCCAATGGTTCTCCGGAAATATTGCCTGCTCCTGTGCAGCTTCGTCATAACCCAGCTATGCTTCACCGGGTGGTTCCGTCTCGTAGAAAAAATAGACACTTAGTAACCAGTGCTCACAAAAAGGCACAACGATCCACGAGAGAAGGCGTTTCTTCAGCGTGGCATCTCATACAGTCTGTTGCCCATGTTTCTCCGTAAATGTTGCCTGCTCCTGTGCAGCTTCGCCATAACCCAGCTGTGGTTCACCGGGTGGTTTCGTCTCGTAGAAAAAATAGACACTTAGCAACTAGTCCTCACAAAAAGGCGCAACGATCCACGAGAGAAGACGTTTCTTCACCGTAGCATCTCATACAACCTGTTGCCCATGGTTCTCTGGAAATATTGCCTGCTGCTGTGCAGCTTCACCGTAACCCAACTATGCTTCACCGGGTGGTTCCGACTCGTACAAAAAATAGACACTTGGCAACTAGTGCTCACAAAAATTCGCAATGATCCACGAGAGATGACGTTTCTTCACCGTGGCATCTCATACAGCCTGTTGCCCACGGTTTTCCGGAAATGTTGCCTGCTCCTGTGCAGCTTCGCCGTAACCCAGCTAGGCTTCGCTGGGTGGTTCCGTCTCACAGAAAAAATATACACTTAGCAACTAGTCCTCACAAAAAGGCACAACGATCCACGAGAGAAGGCGTTTCTTCACCGTGGCATCTCATACAGCCTGTTGCCCATGGTTCTCCGGAAATGTTCCCTAGTCTCGCGGCCGCAGAACTCCACTATGCTTCACCGGGTGGTTCCGTCTCATAGAAAAAATTGATACTTAGGAACTAGTCCTCACAAAAAGGCGCAATGATCGACGAGAGAAGGCGTTTCTTCACCGTGGCATCTCATACAGCCTGTTGCCCATGGTTCTCCGGAAATATTACCTGCTCCTGTGCAGCTTCGCCATAACCCAGTTATGCTTCACCGGGTGGTTCCGTCTCATAGAAAAAATAGACACTTAGCAACTAGTCCTCACAAAAAGGCGCAACGATGCACGAGAGAAGGCGTTTCTTCACCGTGGCATCTCATACAGTCTGCTGCCCATGTTTCTCCGAAAATATTGCCTGCTCCTGTGCAGCTTCGCCGTAACCCAGCTATGCTTCACCGGGTGGTTTCGCCTCGTAGAAAAAATAGACACTTAGCAACTAGTCCTCACAAAAAGGCGCAACGATCCACGAGAGAAGGCGTTTCTTCACCGTAGCATCTCATACAGCCTGTTGCCCATGGTTCTCTGGAAATGTTGACTGCTGCTGTGCAGCTTCGCCGTAGCCCAACTATGCTTCACCGGGTGGTTCCGACTCGTACAAAAAATAGACACTTAGCAACTAGTGCTCACAAAAAGGCGCACTGATCCACGAGAGAAGGCGTTTCTTCACCGTGGCATCTCATACAGCCTGTTGCCCATGGTTCTCCGGAAATGTTGCCTGCTCCTGTGCAGCTTCGCCGTAATCCAGCTAGGCTTCACCGGGTGGTTCCGTCTCGTAGAAAAATAAGACACTTAGCAACTTGTCCTCACAAAAAGGCGCAACGATCCACGAGAGAAGACGTTTCTTCACCGTGGCATCTCATACAGCCTGTTGCCCATGGTTCTCCAGAAATGTTGCCTGCTCCTGTGAAGCTTCGCCGTAACCCAACTATGCTTCACCGGGTGGTTCCGTCTCATAGAAAAAATAGACACTTAGCAACTAGTCCTTACAAAAAGGCGCAACGATCCACGAGAGAAGGCGTTTCTTCACCGTGGCATCTCATACAGCCTGTTGCCCACGGTTCTCTGGAAATGTTGCCTGCTGCAATGCAGCTTCGCCGTAACCCAGCTATGCTTCACCGGGTGGTTCCGTCTCGTACAAAAAATAGGCACTTAGCAACTAGTGCTAACAAAAATGCGCAACGATCCACGAGAGAAGGCGTTTCTTCACCGTGGCATCTCATACAGCCTGTTGCCCATGGTTCTCTGGAAATGTTGCCTGCTGCAATGCAGCTTCGCCGTAACCCAGCTATGCTTCACCGGGTGGTTCCGTCTCATACAAAAAATAGACACTTAGCAACTAGTGCTCACAAAAAGGCGCAACGATCCACGAGAGAGGCGTTTCTTCACCGTGGCATCTCATACACTGCTGCCCACGGTTCTTGAAATGTTGCTCGCTTCCTATGCAGCTTCGCAGAACCCAGCTATGCTTCACCGGGTGGTTCCGTCTCAGAGAAAAATAGACTCTTAGCAATTAGTCCTCACAAAAGGCGCAACGATCCACGAGAAAGGCGTTTCTTCACCGTGGCATCTCATACACTGCTGCCCATGGTTCTCCGAAATATTGCTCGCTCTGTGCGGCTTGCAGAACTCCACTATGCTTCACCGGTGGTTCCATCTCGTAGAAAAAATAGACACTTAGCAACCAGTGCTCACAAAAAGCGCAACGATCCACGAGAGAAGGCGTTTCTTCACCGTGGCATCTCATACAGCCTGTTGCCCATGGTTCTATGGAAATGTTGGCTACTCCTGTTCAGCTTCGCCGTAACCCAGCTATGCTTCACCGGGTGGTTCCGTCTCGTACAAAAAATAGACACTTAGCAACTAGTGCTCACAAAAAGGTGCAACGATCCACGAGAGAAGGCGTTTCTTCACCGTGGCATCTCATACAGCCTGTTGCCCATGGTTCTCAGGAAATATTGCCTCTTCGCTGTGCAAACCAGAATAACCAGCTATGCTTCACGGGTGGTTCCGTCTCGCACAAAAAATGACACTTAGCAACTAGTCCTCACAAAAAGGCGCAACGATCCACGAGAGAAGGCGTTTCTTCACCGTGGCATCTCATACAGCCTGTTGCCCATGGTTCTCTGGAAATGTTGCCTGCTCCTGTGCAGCTTCACCGTAACCCAGCTATGCTTCACCACGTGATTCTGTCTCGTAGAAAAAATAGACACTTAGCAACTAGTCCTCACAAAAAGGCGCAACGATCCACGAGAAAAGGCGTTTCTTCACCGTGGCATCTCACACACCCTGTTGCCCATGGTTCTCCGAAAATATTGCCTGCTGCTGTGCAGCTTCACCGTAACCCAGCTATGCTTCACCGGGTGGTTCCGTCTCGTAGAAAAAATAGACAATTAGCAACTAGTCCTCACAAAAAAAGCGCAACGATCCACGAGAGAAGGCGTTTCTTCACCGTGGCATCTCATACTGCCTGTTGCCCATGGTTCTCCGGAAATGTTGCTCGCTCTGTGTAAGCCACAGAACTCCACTATGCTTCACCGGGTGGTTCCATCTCGTAGAAAAATAGACACTTAGCAACTAGTCCTCACAAAAGGCGCAACGATCCACGAGAAGGCGTTTCTTCACCGTAGCACCTCATACACTGTTGCCCATGGTTCTCTGGAAATATTGCCTCATCGCTGCATGCAGCTTCACCGTAACCTACTATGCTTCACCGGTGGTTCCGTCTCGCACAAAAATGTACACTTAGCAACTAGTGCTCACAAAAAGGCGCAACGATCCACGAGAAGGCGTTTCTTCACCGTTGCATCTCATACAGCCTGTTGCCCATGGTTCTCCGGAAATGTTGCCTGCTCCTGTGCGGCTTCGCCGTAACCCAGCTATGCTTCACTGGGTGGTTCCATCTCGTAGAAAAAATAGACACTTAGCAACTAGTCCTCACAAAAGGCGCAACGCTCCACGAGAAGGCGTTTCTTCACCGTGGCATCTCATACACACTGTTGCCCATGGTTCTCGGAAATATTGCTCGCTCTGTGCAAACCGCGTAACCCAGCTATGCTTCACCGTGGTTCCATCTCGTAGAAAAAATAGACACTTAGCAACTAGTCCTCACAAAAAGGCGCAACGATCCACGAGAGAAGGCGTTTCTTCACCGTGGCATCTCATACAGCTTGTTGCCCATGGTTCTCCGAAAATGTTGCCTGCTGCTGTGCAGCTTCGCCGTAACCCAGCTATGCTTCACCGGGTTGTTCCGTCTCATACAAAAAATAGACACTTAGCAACTAGTGCTCACAAAAAGGCGCAACGATCCACGAGAGAAGGCGTTTCTTCACCGTGGCATCTCATACAGCCTGTTGCCCACGGTTCTCTGGAAATATTGCCTGCTCCTGTGCAGCTTCGCTGTAAACCAGCTATGCATCATCGGGTGGTTCCGTCTCGTGGAAAGAATTGAGACTTAGCAACTAGTTCTCACAAAAAGGCGCAACGATCCACGAGAGAAGGCGTTTCTTCACCGTGGAATCTCATACAGCCTGTTGCCCATGGTTCTCCGGAAATGATGCTCGCTCCCGTGCGCTTCACCAGTAACCACTATGCTTCACCGGTGGTTCCGTCTCAGAGAAAAATAGACACTTAGCAACTAGTCCTCACAAAAAGGCGCAACGATCCACGAGAGAAGGCGTTTCTTCACCGTAGCACCTCATACAGCCTGTTGCCCATGGTTCTCTGGAAATGTTGCCTATTGCTGTGCAGCTTCGCCGTAACCCATCTATGCTTCACCGGGTGGTTCCGTCTCGCATAAAAAAACAGACACTTAGCAACTAGTGCTCACAAAAGGCGCAACGATCCACGAGAGAATGCGTTTCTTCACGTTGCATCTCATACACTGTTGCCCATGGTTCTCCGGAAATGTTGCTCGCTCTGTGCGGCCGCCAGAAACCAGCTATGCTTCACGGGTGGTTCCATCTCGTAGAAAAAATAGACACTTAGCAACTAGTCCTCACAAAAGGCGCAACGCTCCACGAGAAGGCGTTTCTTCACCGTGGCATCTCATACACTGTTGCCCATGGTTCTCCTGAAATGTTGCTCGCTCTGTGCGGCTTAGCGAACTCCAGCTATGCTTCACCAGTGGTTCCATCTCGTAGAAAAAATAGACAGTTAGCAACTAGTCCTCACAAAAAGGCGCAACGATCCACGAGAGAAGGCGTTTCTTCACCGTGGCATCTCATACAGCATGTTGCCCATGGTTCTCCGGAAATGTTGCCTACTGCTGTGCAGCTTCGCCGTAACCCAGCTATGCTTCACCGGGTGGTTCCGTCTCATACAAAAAATAGACACTTAGCAACTAGTGCTCACAAAAAGGCGCAACGATCCACGAGAGAAGGCGTTTCTTCACCGTGGCATCTCATACAGCCTGTTGCCCACGGTTCTCCAGAAATGTTGCCTGCTCCTGTGCAGCTTCACTGTAACCGAGCTATGCTTCACTGGGTGGTTCCGTCTCGCAGAAAAAATTGACACTTAGCAACTAGTCCTCACAAAAAGGCGCAACGATCCACGAGAGAAGGCGTTTCTTCACCGTGGCATCTCATACAGCCTGTTGCCCATGGTTCTCCGGAAATGTTGCCTGGTCCTGTGCAGCTTCACCGTAACCCAGCTATGCTTCACCGGGTGGTTCCGTCTCGTAGAAAAAATAGTCACTTAGCAACCAAAGGCTCACAAAAGGCGCAACGATCCACGAGAGAAGGCGTTTCTTCACCGTGGCATCTCATACAGTCTGTTGCCCATGTTTCTCCGAAAATGTTGCCTGCTCCTGTGCAGCTTCGCCGTAACCCAGCTATGCTTCACCGGGTGGTTCCGTCTCGTCGGAAAAATAGACACTTAGCAACTAGTCCTCACAAAAAGGCGCAACGATCCACGAGAGAAGGCGTTTCTTCACCGTAGCACCTCATACAGCCTGTTGCCCATGGTTCTCTGGAAATGTTGCCTACTGCTGTGCAGCTTCGCCGTAACCCATCTATGCTTCACCGGGTGGTTCCGTCTCGTACAAAAAACAGACACTTAGCAACTAGTGCTCACAAAAAGGCGCAACGATCCACGAGAGAATGCGTTTCTTCACCGTTGCATCTCATACAGCCTGTTGCCCATGGTTCTCCGGAAATGTTGCCTGCTCCTGGGCAGCTTCGCCGTAACCCAGCTATGCTTCACCGGGTGGTTCCGTCTCGTACAAAAAATAGACACTTAGCAACTAGTGCTCACAAAAAGGTGCAACGATCCACGAGAGAAGGCGTTTCTTCACCGTGGCATCTCATACAGCCTGTTGCCCATGGTTCTCCGGAAATGTTGCCTACTGCTGTGCAGCTTCGTCGTAACCCAGCTATGCTTCACCGGGTGGTTCCGTCTCGTACAAAAAACAGACACTTAGCAACTAGTCCTCACAAAAAGGCGCAACGATCCACGAGAGAAGGCGTTTCTTCACCGTGGCATCTCATACAGCCTGTTGCCCATGGTTCTCTGGAAATGTTGCCTGCTCCTGTGCAGCTTCACCGTAACCCAGCTATGCTTCACCACGTGATTCTGTCTCGTAGAAAAAATAGACACTTAGCAACTAGTCCTCACAAAAAGGCGCAACGATCCACGAGAAAAGGCGTTTCTTCACCGTGGCATCTGACACACCCTGTTGCCCATGGTTCTCCGAAAATATTGCCTGCTGCTGTGCAGCTTCACCGTAACCCAGCTATGCTTCACCGGGTGGTTCCGTCTCGTAGAAAAAATAGACAATTAGCAACTAGTCCTCACAAAAAAAGCGCAACGATCCACGAGAGAAGGCGTTTCTTCACCGTGGCATCTCATACTGCCTGTTGCCCATGGTTCTCCGGAAATGTTGCCTGCTCCTGTGCAGCTTCGCCGTAACCCAGCTATGCTTCACCGGGTGGTTCCATCTCGTAGAAAAAATAGACACTTAGCAACTAGTCCTCACAAAAAGGCGCAACGATCCACGAGAGAAGGCGTTTCTTCACCGTAGCACCTCATACAACCTGTTGCCCATGGTTCTCTGGAAATATTGCGTACTGCTGTGCAGCTTCACCGTAACCCAGCTATGCTTCACCGGGTGGTTCCGTCTCGTACAAAAAACAGACACTTAGCAACTAGTGCTCACAAAAAGGCGCAACGATCCACGAGAGAATGCGTTTCTTCACCGTTGCATCTCATACAGCCCGTTGCCCATGGTTCTCCGGAAATGTTGCCTGCTCCTGGGCAGCTTCGCCGTAACCCAGCTATGCTTCACCGGGTGGTTCCATCTCGTAGAAAAAATAGACACTTAGCAACTAGTCCTCACAAAAAGGCGCAACGTTCCACGAGAGAAGGCGTTTCTTCACCGTTGCATCTCATACAGCCTGTTGCCCATGGTTCTCCGGAAATGTTGCTTGCTCCTGTGCAGCTTCGCCGTAACCCATCTATGCTTCACCGGGTGGTTCCATCTCGTAGAAAAAATAGACACTTAGCAACTAGTCCTCACAAAAAGGCGCAACGTTCCACGAGAGAAGGCGTTTCTTCACCGTGGCATCTCATACAGCCTGTTGCCCATGGTTCTCCGGAAATATTGCCTGCTCCTGTGCAGCTTCACCGTAACCCAGCTATGCTTAACCGGGTGGTTCCGTCTCGTAGAAAAAATAGTCACTTAGCAAACAGTGCTCACAAAAAGGCGCAACGATCCACGAGAGAAGGCGTTTCTTCACCGTGGCATCTCATACAGCCTGTTGCCCACGGTTCTCCAGAAATGTTGCCTGCTCCTGTGCAGCTTCACTGTAACCGAGCTATGCTTCACTGGGTGGTTCCGTCTCGCAGAAAAAATTGACACTTAGCAACTAGTCCTCACAAAAAGGCGCAACGATCCACGAGAGAAGGCGTTTCTTCACCGTGGCATCTCATACACTGTTGCCCATGGTTCTCGGAAATGTTGCACGGTCTGTGCGGCTTCACGTAACCCGGCTATGCTTCACCGGGTGGTTCTGCTCGTAGAAAAATAGTCACTTAGCAACCAGTGCTCACAAAAAGCGCAACGATCCACGAGAGAAGGCGTTTCTTCACCGTGGCATCTCATACGATCTGTTGCCCATGTTTCTCGAAAATGTTGCTGCTCTGTGCGGCTTAGCGTAACCAGCTATGCTTCACCGGTGGTTCCGTCTCGTCGGAAAAATAGACACTTAGCAACTAGTCCTCACAAAAAGGCGCAGCGATCCACGAGAGAAGGCGTTTCTTCACCGTAGCACCTCATACACTGTTGCCCATGGTTCTCTGGAAATGTTGCTCATCTGGCTGTGCAACCGCGTAACCCATCTATGCTTCACCGGGTGGTTCCGTCTCGTACAAAAAAACAGACACTTAGCAACTAGTGCTCACAAAAAGGCGCAACGATCCACGAGAGAATGCGTTTCTTCACCGTTGCATCTCATACAGCCTGTTGCCCATGGTTCTCCGGAAATGTTGCCTGCTCCTGGGCAGCTTCGCCGTAACCCAGCTATGCTTCACCGGGTGGTTCCATCTCGTAGAAAAAATAGACACTTAGCAACTAGTCCTCACAAAAAGGCGCAACGTTCCACGAGAGAAGGCGTTTCTTCACCGTTGCATCTCATACAGCCTGTTGCCCATGGTTCTCCGGAAATGTTGCTGCTCTCTGTGCGGCTTAGTAACCCAGCTATGCTTCACGGTGGTTCCATCTCGTAGAAAAATAGACACTTAGCAACTAGTCCTCACAAAAAGGCGCAACGATCCACGAGAAGGCGTTTCTTCACGTGGCATCTCATACAGCATGTTGCCCATGGTTCTCCGGAAATGTTGCTTACTGCTGTGCAGCTTCGCCGTAACCCAGCTATGCTTCACCGGGTGGTTCCGTCTCATACAAAAAATAGACACTTAGCAACTAGTGCTCACAAAAAGGCGCAACGATCCACGAGAGAAGGCGTTTCTTCACCGTGGCATCTCATACAGCCTGTTGCCCATGGTTCTCCGGAAATGTTGCCTGGTCCTGTGCAGCTTCACCGTAACCCAGCTATGCTTCACCGGGTGGTTCCGTCTCGTAGAAAAAATAGTCACTTAGCAACCAGTGCTCACAAAAAGGCGCAACGATCCACGAGAGAAGGCGTTTCTTCACCGTGGCATCTCATACAGTCTGTTGCCCATGTTTCTCCGAAAATGTTGCCTGCTCCTGTGCAGCTTCGCCGTAACCCAGCTATGCTTCACCGGGTGGTTCCGTCTCGTCGAAAAAATAGACACTTAGCAACTAGTCCTCACAAAAAGGCGCAACGATCCACGAGAGAAGGCGTTTCTTCACCGTAGCACCTCATACAGCCTGTTGCCCATGGTTCTCTGGAAATGTTGCCTACTGCTGTGCAGCTTCGCCGTAACCCATCTATGCTTC
This sequence comes from Dendrocalamus sinicus, assembly GCA_036346575.1. Lineage (NCBI taxonomy): Eukaryota > Viridiplantae > Streptophyta > Magnoliopsida > Poales > Poaceae > Dendrocalamus > Dendrocalamus sinicus. The sequence goes on along the minus strand of JAYEVI010000354.1, from coordinate 65,318 downwards.
ACCGGGTGGTTCCGTCTCGTACAAAAAACAGACACTTAGCAACTAGTGCTCACAAAAAGGCGCAACGATCCACGAGAGAATGCGTTTCTTCACCGTTGCATCTCATACAGCCCGTTGCCCATGGTTCTCCGGAAATGTTGCCTGCTCCTGGGCAGCTTCGCCGTAACCCAGCTATGCTTCACCGGGTGGTTCCATCTCGTAGAAAAAATAGACACTTAGCAACTAGTCCTCACAAAAAGGCGCAGCGTTCCACGAGAGCGTTTCTTCACCGTGGCATCTCATACACTGTTGCCCATGGTTCTCCTGAAATGTTGCTGCTCTGTGCGGCCGCGTAACTCCACTATGCTTCACGGTGGTTCCATCTCGTAGAAAAATAGACACTTAGCAACTAGTCCTCACAAAAAGGCGCAACGATCCACGAGAAGGCGTTTCTTCACCGTGGCATCTCATACACCTTGTTGCCCATGGTTCTCGGAAATGTTGCCTCTCTTTGCAGCTTACCACAGAACCCCAGCTATGCTTCACGGGTGGTTCCGTCTCATACAAAAATAGACACTTAGCAACTAGTGCTCACAAAAAGGCGCAACGATCCACGAGAGAGGCGTTTCTTCACCGTGGCATCTCATACACTGTTGCCCACGGTTCTCCAAAAATGTTGCTGCTCTGTGCGGCTTCATCAGAATCGAGCTATGCTTCATCGGGTGGTTCCGTCTCGCAAAAAAATTGACACTTAGCAACTAGTCCTCACAAAAGGCGCAACGATCCACGAGAGAAGCGTTTCTTCACCGTGGCATCTCATACGACTGTTGCCCATGGTTCTCCTGGAAATGTTGCTGCTCTGTGCGGCTTCACCAGTAACCCCACTATGCTTCACCGGGTGGTTCCGTCTCGTAGAAAAATAGTCACTTAGCAAGCAGTGCTCACAAAAAGGCGCAACGATCCACGAGAGAAGGCGTTTCTTCACCGTGGCATCTCATACAGCCTGTTGCCCATGTTTCTCCGAAAATGTTGCCTGCCCCTGTGCAGCTTTACCGTAACCCAGCTATGCTTCACCAGGTGGTTCCGTATCGTAGAAAAAATAGACACTTAGCAACCAGTGCTCACAAAAAGGCGCAACGATCCACGAGAGAAGGTGTTTCTTCACCGTGGCATCTCATACAGTCTATTGCCCATGTTTCTCCGGAAATGTGGCCTGCTCCTGTGCAGGTTCGCCGTAACCCAGCTATGCTTCACCGGGTGGTTTCGTCTCGCAGAAAAAATAGACACTTAGCAACTAGTCCTCACAAAAAGGCGCATCGATCCACGAGAGAAGGCATTTCTTCACCGTAGCATCTCATACAGCCTGTTGCCCATGGTTCGCCAGAAATGTTGTCTGCTCCTGTGCAGCTTCACCGTAACCCAGCTATGCTTCACCGGGTGGTTCCGTCTCGTAGAAAAAATAGGCACTTAGCAACAAGTCCTGACAAAAAGGCGCAACGATCCACGAGAGAAGGCGTTTCTTCACCGTGGCATCTCATACAGCCTGTTGCCCATGGTTGTCTGGAAATGTTGCTAACTGCTCTGCAGCTTCGCTCTAACCCGGCTATGCTTCACCGGGTGGTTCCGTCTCTTTGAAAAAATAGACACCTAGCAACTAGTGCTCACAAAAAGGCGCAACGATCCACGAGAGAATGCGTTTCTTCACCGTGGCATCTCATACAGCCTGTTGCCCATGGTTCTCCGAAAATGTTGCATGCTCCTGTGCAGCTTCACCGTAACCCTGTTATGCTTCACCGGGTGGTTCCGTCTCGTACAAAAAATAGACACATAGCAACTAGTGCTCACAAAAAGGCGCAACGATCCACGAGAGAAGGCGTTTCTTCACCGTGACATCTCAGACAGCCTGTTGCCCATGGTTCTCCGGAAATGTTATGCGCTCTGTGCGGCTTCGCAGAACTCCACTATGCTTCACCGGTGGTTCCTCTCGTAGAAAAAATAGACACTTAGCAACTAGTCCTCACAAAAAGGTGCAACGATCCACGAGAGAAGGCGTTTCTTCACCGTCGCATCTCATACAGCCTGTTGCCCATGGTTCTCCGGAAATGTTGCCTGCTCCTGTGCAGCTTCGCCGTAACCCAGCTATGCTTCACCGGGTGGTTCCGTCTCGTAGAAAAAATTGAAACTTAGCAACTAGTCCTCATAAAAAGGCGCAACGATCCACGAGAGAAGGCATTTCTTCACCGTGGCATCTCATACAGCCTGTTGCCCATGGTTCTCCGGAAATATTCCCTGCTCCTGTGCAGCTTCGCTGTTACCCAGCTATGCTTCACCGGGTGGTTCCGTCTCCTAGAAAAAATGGACACTTAGCAACCAGTGCTCACAAAAAGGCGCAATGATCCACGAGAGAAGGCGTTTCTTCACCGTGGCATCTCATACTGTCCGTTGCCCATGTTTCTCCGGAAATGTTGCCTGCTCCAGTGCAGCTTCGTCGTAACCTAGCTATGCTTCACCGGGTGGTTTCGTCTCGTAGTAAAAATAGACACTTAGCAACTAGTCCTCACAAAAAGGTGCAACGATCCACGAGAGAAGGCGTTTCTTCACCGTCGCATCTCATACAGCCTGTTGCCCATGGTTCTCTAGATATGTTGCCTGCTCCTATGCAGCTTCACCGTAACCCAGCTATGCTTCACCGGGTGGTTCCGACTCGTACAAAAAATAGACACTTAGCAACTAGTGCTCACAAAAGGCTCAACGATCCACGAGAGAAGGCGTTTCTTCACCGTGGCATCTCATACAGCCTGTTGCCCATGGTTCTCCGAAAATGTTGCCTGCTCCTATGCAGCTTCGCCGTAACCCAGCTATGCTTCACCGGGTGATTCCGTCTCGTAGAAAAAATAGACACTTAGCAACTAGTCCTCACAAAAAGGCGCAACGATCCACGAGAGAAGGCGTTTCTTCACCGTGGCATCTCATACAGCCTGTTGCCCATGGTTGTCCGGAAATGTTGCCTGCTGCTGTGCAGCTTCGCCCTAACCCAGCTATGCTTCACCGGGTGGTTCCGTCTCGTAGAAAAAATAGACACTTAGCAACTAGTCCTCAGAAAAAGGCGCAACGATCCACGAGAGAAGGCGTTTGTTCACCGTGGCATCTCATACAACCTGTTGCCCATGGTTCTCCAGAAATGTTGCTTGCTCCTGTGCAGCTTTGCCGTAACCCAGCTATGCTTCACCGGGTGGTTCCGTCTCGTACAAAAAATAGACACTTAGCAACTAGTGCTCACAAAAAGGCGCAATGATCCACGAGAGAAGGCGTTTCTTCTCCGTGGCATCTTATACAGCCTGTTGCCATTGGTTCTCCGGAAATGTTGCCTGCTCCTGTGTAGCTTCGCCGTAACCCAGCTATGCTTCACCGGGTGGTTCCGTCTCGTAGAAAAAATAGACACATAGCAACTAGTCCACACAAAAAGGCGCAACGATCCACGAGAGAAGGCCTTTCTTCACCGTGGCATCTCATACAGCCTGTTGCCCATGGTTCTCCAGAAAAGTTGCCTGCTGCTATGCAGCTTCGCTATAACCCAGCTATGCTTCACCGGGTGGTTCCGTCTCGTACAAAAAATAGACACTTAGCAACTAGTGCTCACAAAAAGGCGCAACGATCCACGAGAGAAGGCGTTTCTTCACCGTGGCATCTCATACAGCCTGTTGCCCATGGTTCCCCGGAAATGTTGCCTGCTCCTATGCAGCTTCGCTGTAACCCAGTTATGCTTCACCGGGTGGTTCCGTCTCGAAGAAAAAATAGACACTTAGCAACTAGTCCTCACAAAAAGGCGCAACGATCCACGAGAGAAGGCGTTTCTTCACCGTGGCATCTCATACAGCCTGTTGCCCATGGTTCTCCGGAAATGTTGCCTGCTCCTGTGCAGCTTCGGCGTAACCCAGCTATGCTTCACCGGGTGGTTCCATCTCGTAGAAAAAATAGACACTTAGCAACTAGTCCTCACAAAAAGGCGCAACGATCCACGAGAGAAGGCGTTTCTTCACCGTGGCATCTCATACAGCCTGTTGCCCATGGTTCTCCGGAAATGTTACTCGCTCTGTGCGGCCACAGTAACCAGCTTATGCTTCACCAGGTGGTTCCGTCTCGTAGAAAAAATAGACACTTAGCAACTAGTCCACACAAAAAGGCGCAACGATCCACGAGAGAAGGCATTTCTTCACCATGGCATCTCATACAGCCTGTTGCCCATGGTTCTCCGGAAATGTTACTGCTCTGTGCGGCCGCACAGAACCCACTATGCTTCACCAGGTGGTTCCGTCTCGTAGAAAAAATAGACACTTAGCAACTAGTGCTCGCAAAAAGGTGCAACGATCCACGAGAGAAGGCGTTTCTTCACCGTGGAATCTCATACAGTCTGTTGCCCTTGGTTCTCCGGAAATGTTGCCTACTACTGTGCAACTTCGCCGTAACCCAGCTATGCTTCACCGGGTGGTTCCATCTCGTACAAAAAATAGACACTTAGCAACTAGTGCTCACAAAAAGGCGCAACGATCCACGAGAGAAGGCGTTTCTTCACCATGGCATCTCATACAGCCTGTTGCCCATGGTTCTCTGGAAATGTTGCCTGCTCCTGTGCAGCTTCGCCGTAACCCAGCTATGCTTCACCGGGTGGTTTCGTCTCGTAGAAAAAATAGACACTTAGAACTAGTCCTCACAAAAGGCGCAACGTTCCACGAGAAGACGTTTTTCACCGTGGCATCGATCTGACTGTTGCCCATGGCTCTCGGAAATGTTGCCTCTCACTGCGCACTTCACCGTAACCCAGCTATGCTTCACCGGGTGGTTCTGTCTCGTACAAAAAATAGACACTTAGCAACTAGTGCTCACAAAAGGCGCAGCGATCCACGAGAAGGCGTTTCTTCACCGTGGCATCTCATACGACTGTTGCCCGTGGTTCTCCGGAAATGTTGCACACTCTTTGTGCGACTTATTTGTAACACAGCTATGCTTCACTGGGTGGTTTCGTCTCGTAGAAAAAATAGACACTTAGCAACTATTGCTCACAAAAAGGCGCAACGATCCACGAGAGAATGCGTTTCTTCACCGTGGCATCTCATACAGCCTGTTGCCCATGGTTCTCCGGAAATGTTGCCTGCTCCTGTGCAGCTTCGCCGTAACCCGGCTATGCTTCACCGGGTGGTTTCGTCTCGTAGAAAAAATAGACACTTAGCAACTAGTCCTCACAAAAAGGCGCAACGTTCCACGAGAGAAGGCGTTTCTTCACCGTGCCATCTGATACAGCCTGTTGCCCATGGCTCTCCGGAAATGTTGCCTGCTGCTGTGCAGCTTCACCATAACCCAGCTATGCTTCACCGGGTGGTTCCGTCTCGTACAAAAAAATAGACACTTAGCAACTAGTGCTCACAAAAAGGCGCAATGATCCACGAGAGAAGGCGTTTCTTCACCGTGGCATCTCATACAGCCTGTTGCCCATGGTTCTCCGGAAATGTTGCCTGCTCCTGTGCAGCTTTGCCGTAAACCAGCTATGCTTCACCGGGTGGTTCCGTCTCGTAGAAAAAATAGACACTTAGCAACTAGTCCTCACAAAAAGGCGCAACGATCCTTGAGAGGTGTTTCTTCACCGTGGCATCTCATACAGCCTGTTGCCCATGGTTCTCCGGAAATGTTGCCTGCTCCTGTGCAGCTTCACCGTAACCCAGCTATGCTTCACCGGGTGGTTCCGTCTCGTAGAAAAAATAGACACTTAGCAACTACTCCTCACAAAAAGGCGCAACGATCCACGAGAGAAGCCGTTTCTTCACCGTGGCATCTCATACAGCCTGTTGCCCATGGTTCTCCGGAAATGTTGCCTGCTGCTGTGCAGCTTCGCCGTAACCCAGCTATGCTTCACCGGGTGGTTCCGTCTCGTAGAAAAAATAGACACTTAGCAACTAGTCCTCACAAAAAGGCGCAACGATCCACGAGAGAAGGCGTTTCTTCACCGTGGCATCTCATACAGCCTGTTGCCCATGGTTCTCTGGAAATGTTGGCTGCTGCAGTGCAGCTTCGCCGTGACCCAGCTATGCTTCACCGGGTGGTTCCATCTCATACAAAAAATAGACACTTAGCAACTAGTGCTCACAAAAAGGCGCAACGATCCACGAGAGAAGGCGTTTCTTCACCGTGGCATCTCATACAGCGTGTTGCCCATGGTTCTCTAGAAATGTTGCCTGCTTCTGTGCAGCTTCGCCGTAACCCAGCTATGCTTCACCGGGTGGTTTAATCAAGTAGAAAAATAGACACTAAGAACTAGTCCTCACAAAAAGGCGCAACGTTCCGCGAGAGAAGACGTTTCTTCACCGCAGCATCTGATACAGCCTGTTGCCCATGGCTCTCCGGAAATGTTGCCTGTTGCTGTGCAGCTTCATCGTAACCCAGCTATGCTTCACCGGGTGGTTCCGTCTCGTACAAAAAATAGACACTTAGCAACCAGTGCTCACAAAAAGGCGCAACGATCCACGAGAGAAGGCGTTTCTTCACCGTGGCATCTCATACAGCCTGTTGCCCATGGTTCTCCGGAAATGTTGCCTGCTCCTGTGCAGCTTCGCCGTAACCCAGCTATGCTTCACCGGGTGGTTCCGTCTCATAGAAAAATAGACACTTAGCAACTAGTTCTCACAAAAAGGCGCAACGATCCACGAGAGAAGGCGTTTCTTCACCGTGGCATCTCATACAGCCTGTTGCCCATGGTTCTCCGGAAATATTGCTTGTCATTGCAGCAGCGCATCAGAACCCAGCTATGCTTCACTGGGTGGTTTCGTCTCGTAGAAAAAATAGACACTTAGCAACTAGTGCTCACAAAAAGGCGCAACGATCCACGAGAGAAGGCGTTGCTTCACCGTGGCATCTCATACAACCTGTTGCCCATGGTTCTTTGGAAATGTTGCTCGCTCTGTGCGTACCAGCAGAACACGCCTATGCTTCACCGGGTGGTTTCGTCTCGTAGAAAAAATAGACACTTAGCAACTATTGCTCACAAAAAGGCGCAACGATCCATGAGAGAAGGCGTTTCTTCACCGTGGCATCTCATACAGCCTGTTGCCCATGGTTCTCTGGAAATGTTGCTCGCTCTGTGCGTGCCGCGTAACTCCACTATGCTTCACTTGGTGGTTCCGTCTCGTTGAAAAAATAGACACTTAGCAACTAGTCCTCACAAAAAGGCGCAACGATCTACGTGAGAACGCGTTTCTTCACCGTGGCATCTCATACAGCCTGTTGCCCATGGTTCTCCAGAAATGTTGCCTGCTCCTGTGCAGCTTCGCCGTAACCCAGCTATACTTTACGGGGTGGTTCCGTCTCGTAGAAAAAATAGACACTTAGCAACTAGTTCTCACAAAAAGGCGCAACGATCCACGAGAGAAGGCGTTTCTTCACCGTGGCATCTCATACAGCCTGTTGCCCATGGTTCTCCGGAAATATTGCCTGCTCCTGTGCAGCTTGGCCGTAACCCAGCTATGCTTCACTGGGTGGTTCCGTCTCGTAGAAAAAATAAACACATAGCAACTAGTCCTCACAAAAAGGCGCAACGATCCACGAGAGAAGGCGTTTCTTCACCGTGGAATCTCATACAGCCTGTTGCCCATAGTTCTCCAGAAATGTTGCCTTCTGCTGTGCAGCTTCACCGTAACCCAGCTATGCTTCACCGGGTGGTTGCGTCTCGTACAAAAAATAGACACCTAGCAACTAGTGCTCGCAAAAAGGCGCAACGATCCACGAGAGAAGGCGTTTCTTCACCGTGGCATCTGACACAGCCTGTTGCCCATGGTTCTCCGGAAATGTTGCCTGCTCCTGTGCGGCTTCACCGTAACCCAGCTATGCTTCACCGGGTGGTTCCGTCTCGTACAAAAAATAGACACTTAGCAACTAGTGCTCACAAAAAGGCGCAACGATCCACGAGAGAAGGCGTTTCTGCACCGTGGCATCTCATACAGCCTGTTGCCCATGGTTCTCCGAAAATGTTGCTCTTCTTGCGCTTCCCATAACCCACTATGCTTCACCGGTGGTTCCGTCTCGTACAAAAATCAGACACTTAGCAACTAGTGCTCACAAAAAGGCGCAACGATCCACGAGAGAAGGCGTTTCTTCACCGTGGAATCTCATACAATCTGTTGCCCATGGTTCTCCGGAAATGTTGCCTGCTGCTGTGCAGCTTCGCCGCAATCCAGCTATGCTTCACCGGGTGGTTCCGTCTCGTACAAAAAATAGACACTTAGCAACTAGTGCTCACAAAAAGGCGCAACGATCCACGAGAGAAGGCGTTTCTTCACCGTGGCATCTCACACAGCCTGTTGCCCATGGTTCTCCGGAAATGTTGCCTGCTGCTGTGCAGCTTCGCCGTAACCCACTATGCTTCACCGGGTGGTTCCGTCTCGTACAAAAACAGACACTTAGCAACTAGTGCTCACAAAAAGGCGCAACGATCCATGAGAGAAGGCGTTTCTTCACCGTGGAATCTCATACAGTCTGTTGCCCATGGTTCTCCAGAAATGTTGCCTGCTGCTGTGCAGCTTCGCCGTAACCCAGCTATGCTTCACCGGGTGGTTCCGTCTCGTACAAAAAATAGACACTTAGCAACTAGTGCTCACAAAAAGGCGCAACGATCCACGAGAGAAGGCGTTTCTTCACCGGGCATCTCATACAGCCTGTTGCCCATGGTTCTCCGGAAATGTTGCTCGCTCTGTGCGGCCAGCGTAACCACTATGCTTCACCGGGTGGTTTCGTCCCGTAGAAAAAAATAGACACTTAGAACTAGTGCTCACAAAAAGGCGCAACGTTGCACGAGAGAAGGCGTTTCTTCACCGTAGCATCTGATACAGCCTGTTGCCCATGGCTCTCCGGAAATGTTGCCTGCTGCTGTGCAGCTTCACCATAACCCAGCTATGCTTCACCGGGTGGTTTCGTCTCGTACAAAAAATAGACACTTAGCAACTAGTGCTCACAAAAAGGCGCAACGATCCACGAGAGTAGGCGTTTCTTCACCGTGGCATCTCATACAGCCTGTTGCCCATGGTTCTCCGGAAATGTTGCCTGCTCCTGTGCAGCTTCGCCGTAACCAGCTATGCTTCACCGGGTGGTTCCGTCTCGTAGAAAAAATAGACACTTAGCAACTAGTTCTCACAAAAGGCGCAACGATCCACGAGAGAAGGCGTTTCTTCACCGTGGCATCTCATACAGCCTGTTGCCCATGGTTCTCGTAAATGTTGCTCGCTGCTGCAGCAGCGGCTTCGCAGAACCCAGCTATGCTTCACCGAGTGGTTGCGTCTCGTACAAAAAATAGACACTAAGCAACTAGTGCTCGCAAAAAGGCGCAACGATCCACGAGAGAAGGCGTTTCTTCACCGTGGCATCTCATACAGCCTGTTGCCCATGGTTCTCCGAAAATGTTGCTGCTCTGTGCGGCTTCACCAGTAACTCCACTATCCTTCACGGGTGGTTCGTCTCGTAGAAAAATAGACACTTAGCAACTAGTGCTCACAAAAAGGCGCAACGATCCACGAGAGAAGACATTTCTGCACCGTGGCATCTCATACAGCCTGTTGCCCATGGTTTTCCGGAAATGTTGCCTGCTCCTGTGCAGCTTCGCCGTAACCCAGCTATGCTTCACCGGGTTTTTCCGTCTCGTAGAAAAAAAGACACTTAGGAACTAGTTCTCACAAAAAGGCGCAACGATCCACGAGAGAAGGCGTTTCTTCACCGTGGCATCTCATACCGCCTATTGCCCATGGTTCTCCGGAAATATTGCCTGCTGCTGTGCAGCTTCGCCGTAACCCACTATGCTTCACCGAGTGGTTGCGTCTCGTACAAAAAATAGACACTAAGCAACTAGTGCTCGCAAAAAGGCGCAACGATCCACGAGAGAAGGCGTTTCTTCACCGTGGCATCTCATACAGCCTGTTGCCCATGGTTTTCCGGAAATGTTGCCTGCTCCTGTGCAGCTTCGCCGTAACCCAGCTATGCTTCCCCGGGTTTTTCCGTCTCGTAGAAAAAAAGACACTTAGGAACTAGTGCTCACAAAAAGGCGCAACGATCCACGAGAGAAGGCGTTTCTTCACCATGGCATCTCATACAGCCTGTTGCCCATGGTTCTCCGGAAATGTTGCCTGCTCCTATGCAGCTTCGTCGTAACCTAGCTATGCTTCACCGGGTGATTCCGTCTCGTAGAGAAAATAGACACTTAGCAACTAGTTCTCACAAAAAGGCGCAACGATCCACGAGAGAAGGCGTTTCTTCACCGTGGCATCTCATACAGCCTGTTGCCCATGGTTCTCCAGAAATGTTGCCTGCTGCTGTGCAGCTTCGCCGTAACCCAGCTATGCTTCACCGAGTGGTTGCGTCTCGTACAAAAAATAGACACTTAGCAACTAGTGCTCGCAAAAAGGCGCAACGATCCACGAGAGAAGGCGTTTCTTCACCGTGGCATCTCATACAGCCTGTTGCCCATGGTTCTCCGGAAATGTTGCCTGCTCCTGTGCAGCTTCACCGTAACTCAGCTATGCTTCACCGGGTGGTTCTGTCTCGTAGAAAAAATAGACACTTAGCAACTAGTGCTCCCAAAAAGGCGCAACGATCCACGAGAGAAGGCGTTTCTGCACCGTGGCATCTCATACAGCCAGTTGCCCATGGTTCTCCAGAAATATTGCTCGCTCTGTGCGGCCGCGTAACTCCACTATGCTTCACCGGGTTTTTCCGTCTCGTAGGAAAAAAGACACTTAGGAACTTGTTCTCACAAAAAGGCGCAACGATCCACGAGAGAAGGCGTTTCTTCACCGTGGCATCTCATACAGCCTATTGCCCATGGTTCTCCGGAAATATTGCCTGCTGCTGTGCAGCTTCACCGTAACCCACTATGCTTCACCGGGTGGTTTCGTCTCGTAGAAAAAATAGACACTTCGAACAAGTCCTCACAAAAAGGCGCAACGATCCACGAGAGAAGGCGTTTCTTCACCGTGGCATCTCATACAGCCTGTTGCCCATGGTTCTCTGGAAATGTTGCCTGCTACTGTGCAACTTCACCATAACCCAGCTATGCTTCACCGGGTGGTTCCGTCTCGTACAAAAAATAGACACTTAGCAACTAGTGCTCACAAAAAAGCGCAACGATCCACGAGAGAAGGCGTTTCTTCACCGTGGCATCTCATACAGCCTGTTGCCCATGGTTCTCCGGAAATGTTGTCTGCTCCTGTGCAGCTTTGCCGTAACCCAGCTATGCTTCACCGGGTGGTTCCGTCTCGTTGAAAAAATAGACACTTAGCAACTAGTTCTCACAAAAAGGCGCAACGATCCACGAGAGAAGGTGTTTCTTCACCGTGGCATCTCCTACGGCCTGTTGCCCACGGTTCTCCCGAAATGTTACCTGCTGCTGTGCAGCTGCGCTGTAACCCAGCTATGCTTCACCGGGTGGTTCCGTCCCGTAGAAAAAATAGACACTTAGCAACTAGTGCCCACAAAAAGGCGCAACGATCCGCGAGAGAAGGCGTTTATTCACCGTGGCATCTCATACAGCCTGTTGCCCATGGTTCACCGGAAATATTGCCTGCTGCTATGCGGCTTCGCCGTAACCCACTATGCTTCACCGGGTGGTTTCGTCTCGTAGAAAAAATAGACACTTAGCAACTAGTGCTCACAAAAAGGCGCAACGATCCACGAGAGAAGGTGTTTCTTCACCGTGGCATCTGATACAGCCTGTTGCCCATGGTTCTCCGGAAATGTTGCCTGCTCCTGTGCAGCTTCGCCGTAACCCATCTATGCTTCACCGGGTGGTTCCGTCTCGTAGAAAAAATAGACACTTAGCAACTAGTTCTCACAAAAAGGCGGAACGATCCACGAGAGAAGGCGTTTCTTCACCGTGGCATCTCATACAGCCTGTTGCCCATGGTTCTCCAGAAATGTTGCCTGTTGCTGTGCAGCTTCACCGTAACCCACTATGCTTCACCGGGTGGTTTCGTCTCGTAGAAAAAATAGACACTTAGCAACTAGTGCTCACAAAAAGGCGCAACGATCCACGAGAGAAGGTGTTTCTTCACCGTGGCATCTCATACAGCCTGTTGCCCATGGTTCTCCGGAAATGTTGCCTGCTCCTGTGCAGCTTCGCCGTAACCCAGCTATGCTTTACTGGGTGGTTCCGTCTCGCAGAAAAAATAGACACTTAGCAACTAGTCCTCACAAAAAGGCGCAACGATCCATGAGAGAAGGCGTTTCTTCACCGTGGCATCTCATACAGCCTGTTGCCCATGGTTCTCCGGAAATGTTGCCTGCTCCTGTGCAGCTTCGCCGTAACCCAGCTATGCTTCACCGGGTGGTTCCGTCTCATAGAAAAAAAAGACACTTAGCAACTAGTGCTCACAAAAAGGCGCAACGATCCACAAGAGAAGGCGTTTCTTCACCGTGGCATCTCATACAGCCTGTTGCCCATGGTTCTCTGGAAATGTTGTCTGCTCCTGTGCAGCTTCGCCGTAACCCAGCTATGCTTTACCGGGTGGTTCTGTCTCGTAGAAAAAATAGACACTTAGCAACTAGTCCTCCCAAAAAGGCGCAACGATCCACGAGAGAAGGCGTTTCTTCACCGTGGCATCTCATACAGACTGTTGCCCATGGTTCTCCGGAAATATTGCCTGCTCCTGTGCAGCTTGGCCGTAACCCAGCTATGTTTCACTGGGTGCTTCCGTCTCGTAGAAAAAAAATAGACACTTAGCAACTAGTCCTCACAAAAAGGCGCAACGATCCACGAGAGAAGGCGTTTCTTCACCGTGGCATCTCATACAGCCTGTTGCCCATGGTTCTCCGGAAATGTTGCCTGCTGCTGTGCGGCTTCACCGTAACCCAGCTATGCTTCACCGGGTGGTTCCGTGTCGTACAAAAAATAGACACTTAGCAACTAGTGCTCACAAAAAGGCGCAACGATCCACGAGAGAAAGCGTTTCTTCACCGTGGCAACTCAAACAACCTGTTGCCCATGGTTCTCCGGAAATGTTGCCTGCTCCTGTGCAGCTTCGCCGTAACCCAGCTATGCTTCACCGGGTGGTTCCGTCTCGTAGAAAAAATAGACACTTAGCAACTAGTTCTCACAAAAAGGCGCAACGATCCACGAGAGAAGGCGTTTCTTCACCGTGGCATCTCATACAGCATGTTGCCCATGATTCTCCGGAAATGTTGCCTGCTGCTGTGCAGCTTCGCCATAACCCACTATGCTTCACCAGGTGGTTTCGTCTCGTAGAAAAAATAGACACTTAGCAACTAGTGCTCACAAAAAGGCGCAACGATCCACGAGAGAAGGTGTTTCTTCACCGTGGCATCTCATACAGCCTGTTGCCCATGGTTCTCCGGAAATGTTGCCTGCTCCTGTGCAGCTTCGCCGTAACCCAGCTATGCTTCACCGGGTGGTTCCGTCTCGTAGAAAAAATAGACACTTAGCAACTAGTCCTCACAAAAAGGCGCAACGATCCATGAGAGAAGGCGTTTCTTCACCGTGGCATCTCATACAGCCTGTTGCCCATGGTTCTCCGGAAATGTTGCTCGCTCTGTGCGGCCGCGTAACCAGCTATGCTTCACCGGGTGGTTCCGTCTCATAGAAAAAATAGACACTTAGCAACTTGTGCTCACAAAAAGGCGCAACGATCCACGAGAGAAGGCGTTTCTTCACCATGGCATCTCATATAGCCTGTTGCCCATGGTTCTCTGGAAAGAAAAGGAGTTAGTCACCAATTATGCATATTATTTATATATATATACATTTTTTAAAAGAATAGACGAGTGAAGGAATGAAGGAGGTAAGAGGTAGAAGGATTTTCAAAATGTTCTTATTATATATATGTATATATTTTTGAAAATAAATCCTTAAGGTCGTCCATTCTATTCTACCTACGGTCACGTCTTAGGGTCAACATGCTCTGATACCATCTCTATCGGGACCCGGAGCAACAACTCCAGAACCCTCTGTGTTATTCGCACTATCCTAGGAAAAGCTAGTGCACACAGATTGAGCGATGATACATATCATGCATGATAACCAAACTTTATTATAAAGCAAAAGTACGGGCCTTATGGCCAAGATTACAATAAGGTGGCTTCATGGCCAAACATGAAATAAACAATGAAGGTAAATAAGAGGAGCAGCCCATCCCGCCTTCCCACAAGGCGAATTGACTGTAAGACGTGGCCTATTCGTCGCGATCCTCAACATAGTTGACATCGTCGTCCTCTGGCAACATTGTTTATAGCAAGGTGAGCACATAAAGTACTCCACAAGTTACACCAGGAGATATAACAGATTTGATGCATGCATAAGGGGTTACAAAGAAAGGCATAATGTGGTTCATTTGCATAAACAACCTTATTGAATTAAATACAATAACGTAAGTGCAAAAGCTGAAGTTGATACAATATATAAAAACAAGATTTAACAAAATAATAACGTTAGTGCAGGCAACAACCTAACACTAACCTAACCATGGGTATCCCACCCGACCATCTTTCCAAAAGTTTCACAAATTTCCATAAACCAAATTTTATTAAAACCAAAATCTAATCCGTGAAAAACCATACTAAGCATGTCCTTGACCGTGGACACGGCTATCCAGATAGTTTGTTACTCTGCAGAGGTGTACAACTTTACCCACAAGACATGTTCTCTGTTTGCCACCGGATTACACACTTCCTTAGGTGTGCGGCCGAGGAGATCATGATAAGGCTGTTCCAATGTTCCATTACCAAATTAGCTACGCCGCCACTAAGGTTTCACCACAACATGAATCCACATGTTGGAGCCCCTCTTGTGCCATGTGAGACTTCTCATGGCCTACGCCACGCTCACATTCAGCCTATAGCGAAACTAAAATGGAACTTCACAAATTACTTAGCGGACTGTCCCATACCGGACTTGTGGTAGTACGGTGTGACTTTGTAATAGTACTTCACATCCGGTCCTTAATTTGACTTAGGCCTACCCATACCCCTTGTGCCCGGCAGCCAACATCGAGTCAACAAACTACGACGCATGCCGACAAGCACCCACCACCATACCAATGCCTAAGTCTAAAACAGGTTTTATCCATTTTATTATATCAAAATTTTATAGACCTTCTTGACTCACCAAAGTCAAGAATAGATTTTATAAACCAACATTTCGTGTGAAACCAATCTTCCCACCTAAATTAATCTAAGCATGGCTAAGCAATTCTATAAAATGTTCTAGTTAATACTAATGTACCAACTAGGCTTTCATCTATGGTGACAAGGTATGTTCGTTCAAATTCGAGATTGGCCATACAAAGGGAATTGGGTGTAACTAAAGTTTTAAGCACATTTGAACTAATTTGAATAAAAGTATGCATGCATATTAATTTAAAAAACAACATAAATAATTTAAATTACTGGGATCAGCATGGTCAAAGGTGTAACTTGCCTTGCTCGAAGTCTTGCTGCGATTAAATCGAAGAAATACTCTCGGATTAAATCGTAATCTATACGCAAAGAACCAAAAGAAATTCAAAAAATTCAAATAAAATCCAAAAATTCAAAAAGAGTCCAGAAATGGATAGTTTAGGATTTTAGAAAATTTTAGAAATTTGAACGAGTTAAATCGGAGTTAAAATGAAGAAGTTATGGCCTTCGGAAGTTCTCACAACCACGGCAAACGTGATCGGGCGGAGCTATGACCACGGCAAATGCGATCGGGCGGAGCTACGACCACGTAGTCGACTTACGACCACATGGAAGGTTTACGACCACGCAGTCGACATACGACCACACGGAAGGTTTACGACTACTCAGGGAAAATTACGACTACGAATAAAATGAGAACCTACGACTTCGACTACACAGAAAACCTACGACTTTGACTACCAGAGAACCTACGACTTCGACTACACAGAGAACTTACGACTTCGACTACACAGAGAACCTCGACTCGACTACGAAAAACCTCGACTTGACTACACGAAAAACCTCGACTTCGACTACGAGAGAACTTACGACTCGACTACACAGAGAACTTACGACTTGACTACACAGAGAACTTACGACTTGACTACACAGAGAACCTCGACTTGACTACGAGAAAACCTCGACCCGACTACGAGAGAACTTACGACTTCGACTACACAGAGAACTTACGACTCGACTACACAGAGAACCTCGACTTGAGGCGAATCGACCACTCAAACGAGTTAACGGCTACCTAGTCATTTACGACCACATAGTCGCTCGACTACTCGGCAGCAGCTACGGCTATAGCTAAGACTTACGACTACGGATCTCGACCACACGGAAGGTGTTACCTTCGAAACTGGTTGGCGCGGGGTGGTCGGAGGGAATCGGCAGAGTGGCGGAGACGGCGGATGGTCGTAGAGGTTGATTCGAGTGGAGACGGTCGGTCGGCGAGCAAGCGGCGGCGCTCGAGTCTTCGGCAACAATGGGGCTCCGGTGGCGACGTCGCTCGGCGGAGAGGGGAATGGTGGTCGCCGGCGCTTGGGGATCACGAAGGCGTTGTCGGCGAGGCACGGAAGAGACCAGGGCGGCACCAATTCCTCACCGGAGCTCGCACGGCGGCGGACGAGGAAGCACGGGTCGGGGCCGATTCGGTTCAGGGCGGAGGGGGAAAGAGGTGGCGGCGCACGGGAAGGCGAAGGAGGGGATAACAGGCTCGGGAAGGAGCTTTATAGGGCAGGGACGGAGGTAATGGGCTCGCCGGAGTTAAGGACTTTAGAAACAGTCGCATAACGGCGAGAGGCTTTAAGCCGACAGAAAACGGACGGAGGTGGGGCGGTTACTAGCGCGTGAGCTTAAGGGCCAATAATGCCTTCGGTTGCCGACCGAGGGAAGGAGTAACCGAAGCTTTTAAAGCTCGGATGGGGTGTTAATGGAGGCCGGCCGGTTGGGGGAAGAAGGGAAGAAGGAAACTTCTAAATTTCTTTTTTTTAATTTCCAGAAGTAAATTCTCAAGAGTTAATCAAAACTTAGGGAGGGTTAAGAAAAGAAAAGAAAAAGAAAAAAATAAAATAAACTCTTTTTTTTGCTTTAATAAAATATTTTAAATACATTTTCTTGCTTTAGATTTTTAAATAAAATCCAGATAAATCCAAATAAACTCCAGAAAATCAATAAAAGGCAAAAAAAATTTTGGGATGTTACAAACCTACCCCCCTTAAAGAAATCTCGCCCTCGAGATTTGAACTAGCTAGCAAAGAGATGGGGATGGTTGGCTTTCAGATCTTCTTCCCGCTCCCAAGTTGCTTCGTCTTCTGTGTGATTGCTCCATTGAACTCTACAGAATTTGATGGTCTTTCTTCTGGTCGGGCGCTCGGCTGTCTCGAGAATCTTGATCGGTTGCTCTTGATAGGTGAGATCCTCTTGAAGATCAAGGGTTTCCAAGTTTGCTTGATCCGCGGGTACTCTGAGACATTTCTTCAACTGAGAGACATGGAAGACGTTGTGCACACCTGACATGCTTGGCGGCAAATCCAACTGATATGCAACTTCTCCTTTGCGGCTTGAGATCTTGAATGGCCCAACGAATCTTGGTGCAAGCTTTCCCGACTTGGAATCTTCGACTCCTCGAGCGGAGATACTCGAGATACACATAGTCCCCAACCAAAGTCGTCTCGGCGACGATTATTGGCATAACTTTTCTGCTGGATTGAGCTATCTTTAACTTTGTCTTTGATCTTCCTCACTTGATCTTCAGCATCTTGAAGTAAAGTTGGTCCCGCATCTTGGAATTCTCGGTATTTCCCAATGCAAGGGTGTTCTGCACTTCTGCCATGCGATGCTTCAAAAGGTGCCATTTGCGGTGGCACGATAATCGTTGTTGTAAGAAACCTCGGCATAGGGCAATGGCGATCCCAACTATTTCCAAAATCCAGAGCACATGCTCTCAACATATCCTCTAGCACTTGATTTACTCGCTCGTCGGCCATCCGCATGCGAGGATGATAAGCCGTCTTGAAATTAAGCTTACTCCTAACTCTTCATGAAGTTTCGCCAAAACTTGGAGGTGAACCGACTACCTCATCCGATACTATCTTTTGAACTCCATGCAAGCACACAATTCTAGCCATGTAAATCTCAGCTAACTTACTTCCGAATAAGTAGTCTTGGTCGGTATAAAATGAGCTACTTTGGTCAATCACAATTACCACCCAGTTGAGTCATAGCCGGATTGAGTTCTAGGTAGTCCGGTTATGAAGTCCATACCGATCTCTTCCCACTTCCAATCTGGTATTGGCAAGGGTTGCAAAAGTCTGCGAGTTTCGATGCTCTGCCTTGACTTTCTGGCAGGTATCACAAGCTTCAACAAACTCCGCAATTTCCCTTTTCATACTGACCCACCAGTATCTTTCCCTAAGGTCTTGGTACGACCTGGATGAATTGAGTATGGAGTTTCATGGGCTTCTTCAAAATCATTTTCTTGATCTCTTGATTATTGGGCACACAAATACGGTTTTCAAACCAAACAGTTCCATTCTCATCTTCACTGAATCCTGGCGCTTTGCCTCTTCTCATATTTTTCTTGATTTCTTGAATATCTTCATCCACCTTTTGGGCTTCCATGATTTGATCGGTAAAGTAGGTTGAATCTCTAGAGTTGAGAGAAAACTTTGATTCACCTGGTTTTATACTTAGACGGAGATTCCTTCCAAAGTCGAATCGATCTTCTTTTGACAACACACCGCTTGCATAAGTCCTTCGCTTAGCGCATCGCCACAATATTTGCTTTGGGATGATAATGAATTCCAATATTATAATCCTTGATCAACTCTAACCATCTGCGCTGCCTTTGGTTGAGTTACGCTTGAGTGAAAATGTATTTCAAACTCTTGTGATCCGTGTATACTTCACAACGATTACCGATGAGGTAATGACGCCAGATCTTCAAAGCATGCACTACGGCCGCTAATTCCAAATCATGAGTAGGATAATTGCACTCATGTGGTCTTAGTGGCGCGATGCATAGGCTACCACTCTACCTTCTTGCATAAGAACACATCCCAAACCTTGACGGGGCGCCACGAAAACTTCAAAATCCTTATGCACATCCGGAAGGATAAGCACCGGGCTGAAACTAACTTATTCTTGAGAGTCCGAAACTCGTTCACAAAGCTTTCGTCCATTCAAACTTCTTTTCTTTCTTGAAGCTGAGTCATGGGTTTGGCTAACTCAAAATCCTGCTATGAAGCGGCGATAGTAACCAGCAATTCCAAGGAAACTTCGACTTATTCTCGTCTTGGGTGGCTGCCATTCCATTACGGCTTGCACTTTAGAGGATCCACCGCAATTCCTTCAGCTGTCACAATATGACCAAGAAAAGCAACCTCCTTTAGCCAAAATTCGCATTTACTGAATTTGGCATAAAGTCGATGCTCTCTAAGCTTTCCCGTGATTATCCAAGATGATTCTCATGCTCTTCTTCATTCTTGGAATAGATAAGAATGTCATCTATGAAGATTACAACAAACTTATCTAAATACTCCATGAATACACTATTCATCATGCTCATGAAGTAAGCAGGCGCATTTGTTAGTCCAAAAGACATGACAGTGAACTCATAATGTCCATAACGGGTAGAGAATGCAGTCTTAGGGATATCTTCTGCACGGATCTTCAACTGGTGATATCCTGATCTCAAATCTATCTTGGAGAAGACTCTGGCTCTCTTCAGCTGGTCAAACAGATCATCGATCCTGGGCAACGGGTACTTGTTCTTAATAGTAACCTCATTAAGCACTCTGTAATCTACACACATTCTCATGCTTCCATCCTTTTTCTTGACGAACAAAACAGGTGCACCCTAAGGTGAAGAACTTGGTCGAATATACCCTTTATCCTCCAATTCTTGAATCTGTTTCTTCAACTCGGCTAACTCATTAGCCGGCATACTGACGGTCTCTTGAAATCGGGCCGTGCGGGACTAGGTCAATCACAAACTCGACTTCCCTATCCGGTGGCATCCTCGGTAAATCCTCCGAAATACATCCGGGTATTCCCGCACTCATCGTACTTTTTCTTGCACTTGAAGATGAGTGAGAACACATTCTCCTTCTGCGGGGTTTCAGGGAAAAGTTTACTTCTACTCCTTGATCATTGGTGAGGGTTATGGATCGGGTAGCACAATTAATCTGACCATTGTTCTTAGCTAACCAGTTCATGCCAAGAATTACATCCAATCCTCGAGATTCCAACACTATTAAGTCCGCTAAGAACAGAACCCCATTTATGATTAACTCTATTCTCGGACACAAGGTCCTTGTTCTCATTTCCGCTCGGGGAGAGAACTATCATGGGTGTACTAAGAGAAACCATACCCAACCCATTCTTAACCACAAAATCCAAGGAAATAAAAGAATGGGAAGCTCGAATAAAAAGAACTGCCGTCGCATCGAGTTTACAAGGAACATACCCAAGACGACATCCGGTGCAGCTGAGCTTCTTCGGCGGTGATGTGGTTCACACGCCCCTTAACATAGTTTTCGCTTCGAATCGCGACCTTGATTCGACCTCCCAAGCATTTGCATTAGCTGCAGCTTGAAGCTTCTTGGGGCAAGACTTGGCATAATGCCCTGTTTCCTGCAATAGAAACAGTCACTCCATCGATGTAGTATTACTCTTACGAGCTTGACCACCGGTAGGAGGAACAGAAGTCGCTGATGCTTGGGGCGGTTGACTTGGAAAGTTGGCCGGTTAGTAGCTGGCTGAAGTCGCTTGATTGAGGCTTGAAGTTCTTTGAGTGCGGCAGAACGCCCAACCCGAGGTGGGTTACTACGGGGCTTGGGAAAACCTCCGTGGTTAGCCTTTTGCGTGGCCATCCTTCTCTTCCGATTTTCCATCTCTACAAACTTGCCCTCTGGCGAATGGCTTTGCTAACCAAGCGATGAAAGTCTGCGTAGTCACTTGATATCAATCGGGCGAAATATTGTCATTTAGACCCTCCAAATCTTTCTTGCTTGGCTTCATCGGTAGCCACATCCTCCGTGCATAGCGCCAATTGATTGAACTTTTGCGGTACTCATTCATTGTGCGGCTTCCTTGTGACGCAGCTCTCAATTCCTTCTTCTTCGTGGTAATGGTGCGGATGGAATATGAGCCTTGCGAAACTTCGAACAAACTCATCCCATGCGATGGCCTCGAGGGTTGGCATGAGAAGCAATCAAGGTATCCCACCACTCGGATGCAGGTCCATTAAGTCGGTGAGAAGCAAACAAGACCCTTTCTCGATCAGTGCATTGCAGAATATCTAACTTCTTGCCTATCGCGCGGAGCCAATCATCAGCATCCATTGGCTCGGCACTGCTTGAGAAGGTTGGAGGCCTTATCCTCAAAAATTCTGACATCCGGTTTTGAGGAGCTTGAGCCGTGGTGAGGAGCTTCTTTGAGCAGGGGTTGTTGATAGCTTGAGCTAACAGTTGAATCAAGCTGATTTTGATTTGCCATCATTTGAGCCCGATCGGGTCCAAATGCTGGCGGAGGAGGAGGGATGGGGACGGATCGACTTCCTTGCGCTCGGTGTTGTTGGCGTTGTCATTGACATTCCTCCTTGTGTTCACCATCTGCTAGATTCTTCTAGATTTAGAGGAAAGAAAGAGAGAGAACTAGGAGAAGGTCTATGTAACATTCCCACCACGAAACAAGAAACACAACAAAACTCAAGGAACAACCAACCATATTATTTTATTGAATATAACCTTGAGGTCATTGACAAAGGAATAACAACTCACAAGTATCGTTCTATAACTTTAAACTTAAACTATGGTTTCTATGGGCTGGTGCTACTACTAGTAGGCTGGATTTTAAGTTTCTTTGGGGGTGGTCCTGTAACAGAAGAACCCTCATCTTCCAAGCGGTACCTAGCTAATTCTTCTTCTGCTGCGGAGTCGCCGCGCCATGAGGCTCAACTCCTTCAAGGTGTTTTGGTACACATAGTCCAAGGACTTGGTGTACTGCACCGCTGAACAAGCCGAGGATTACTCTCAAATTCTGTCGAGGAGAAGACGCCGCCGAGCCGGGCAGGTACTTGCCGGGAAGTATCGAGATGTGGTGCGTTGAAGCTCTTGGGTGTAGATGTCCCTCATCCGCCGAATTGCTTCACGAGCTGCATCTTGGATTCTGTTGAAGAAGGTGTCCCGGTAGAGGAGCATCAAAGGTGTGACATGCTTCTTCATCTCCCACGTTGGCGTGAGATCAGCACTTCCACTCTCCAACGTTCTTGATCTCCATAGGTTCCCGAATATCCTTGGTACACGGGCGTGCCGTAACACCCAACTCTTGAAGGAGATCCCAAAGGCAGTCGGCTAGGTGTCCAGCTAGGATTCCATGGCTGGCTGTGGTAGGACGTTCAGCCATCTACAATTTTGAAAAAGAAAAGGAGTTAGTCACCAATTATGCATATTATTTATATATATATATATACTTTTTTTTTAAAGAATAGACGAGTGAAGGAATGAAGGAGGTAAGAGGTAGAAGGATTTTCAAAATGTTCTTATTATATATATGTATATATTTTTGAAAATAAATCCTTAAGGTCATCCATTCTATTCTACCTACGGTCACGTCTTAGGGTCAACATGCTCTGATACCATCTCTATCGGGACCCGGAGCAACAACTCCAGAACCCTCTGTGTTATTCGCACTATCCCAGGAAAAGCTAGTGCACACAGATTGAACAGTGATACATATCATGCATGATAACCAAACTTTATTATAAAGCAAAAGTACGGGCCTTATGGCCAAGATTACAATAAGGTGGCTTCATGGCCAAACATGAAATAAACAAATGGAAGGTAAATAAGAGGAGCAGCCCATCCCGCCTTCCCACAAGGCGAATTGACTGTAAGACGTGGCCTATTCGTCGCGATCCTCAACATAGTTGACATCGCCGCCCTCCGCAACATTGTTTATAGCAAGGTGAGCACATAAAGTACTCCACAAGTTACACCAGGAGATATAACAGATTTGATGCATGCATAAGGGGTTACAAAGAAAGGCATAATGTGGTTCATTTGCATAAACAACCTTATTGAATTAAATACAATAACGTAAGTGCAAAAGCTGAAGTTGATACAATATATAAAAACAAGATTTAACAAAATAATAACGTTAGTGCAGGCAACAACCTAACACTAACCTAACCATGGGTATCCCACCCGGACCATCTTTCCAAAAGTTTCACAAATTTCCATAAACCAAATTTTATTAAAACCAAAATCTAATCCGTGAAAAACCATACTAAGCATGTCCTTGACCGTGGACACGGCTATCCAGGATAGTTTGTTACTCTGCAGAGGTGTACAACTTTACCCACAAGACATGTTCTCCTGTTTTGCCACCGGATTACACACTTCCTTAGGTGTGCGGCCGAGGAGATCATGATAAGGCTGTTCCAATGTTCCATTACCAAATTAGCTACGCCGCCACTAAGGTTTCACCACAACATGAATCCACATGTTGGAGCCCCCTCTTGTGCCATGTGAGACTTCTCATGGCCTACGCCACGCTCACATTCAGCCTATAGCGAAACTAAAATGGAACTTCACAAATTACTTAGCGGACTGTCCCATACCGGACTTGTGGTAGTACGGTGTGACTTTGTAATAGTAGTTCACATCCGGTCCTTAATTTGACTTAGGCCTACCAAGATACCCCTTGTGCCCGGCAGCCAACATCGAGTCAACAAACTATGACGCATGCCACAAGCACCCACCACCATACCAATGCCTAAGTCTAAAACAGGTTTTATCCATTTTATTATATCAAAATTTTATAGACCTTCTTGACTCACCAAAGTCAAGAATAGATTTTATAAACCAACATTTCGTGTGAAACCAATCTTCCCACCTAAATTAATCTAAGCATGGCTAAGCAATTCTATAAAATGTTCTAGTTAATACTAATGTACCAACTAGGCTTTCATCTATGGTGACAAGGTATGTTCGTTCAAATTCGAGATTGGCCATACAAAGGGAATTGGGTGTAACTAAAGTTTTAAGCACATTTGAACTAATTTGAATAAAAGTATGCATGCATATTAATTTAAAAAACAACATAAATAATTTAAATTACTGGGATCAGCATGGTCAAAGGTGTAACTTGCCTTGCTCGAAGTCTTGCTGCGATTCGTCGAAGAAATACTCTCCGGATTCGTCGTAATCTATACGCAAAGAACCAAAAGAAATTCAAACAAAATTCAAATAAAATCCAAAAATTCAAAAAGAGTCCAGAAATGGATAGTTTAGGATTTTAGAAAATTTTAGAAATTTGAACGAGTTAAATCGGAGTTAAAATGAAGAAGTTATGGCCTTCGGAAGTTCTCACAACCACGACAAACGTGATCGGGCGGAGCTACGACCACGGCAAATGCGATCGGGCGGAGCTACGACCACGTAGTCGACATACGACCACATGGAAGGTTTACGACTACTCAGGGAAAATTACGACTACGGCCACAGACCAGTCTACGACTACGAATAAAATGAGAACCTACGACTTCGACTACACAGAAAACCTACGACTTTGACTACCAGAGAACTTACGACTTCGACTACACAGAGAACTTACGACTTCGACTACACAGAGAACCTACGACTTCGACTACACAGAAAACCTACGACTTCGACTACACAGAAAACCTACGACTTCGACTACCAGAGAACTTACGACTTCGACTACACAGAGAACTTACGACTTCGACTACACAGAGAACTTACGACTTCGACTACACAGAGAACCTACGACTTCGACTACACAGAAAACCTACGACTTCGACTACCAGAGAACTTACGACTTCGACTACACAGAGAACTTACGACTTCGACTACACAGAGAACCTACGACTTCGAGGTCGAATACGACCACTCAAACAGGTTAACGGCTACCTAGTCATTTACGACCACATAGTCGCTACGACTACTCAGGCAGCTACGGCTACAGCTAAGACTTACGACTACACGGATCTACGACCACACCTGAAGGGTGTTACCTTCGAACCGGTTGTACGGGGTGGTCGGAGGGAATCAGCGAGTGGCGGAGACGGCGGATGGTCGAGAGGTTGATTACGAGTGGAGACGGTCGGTCGACGAGACGCGGCGGCGCTCGAGTCTTCGGCAACAATGGGGCTCCGTGGCGGCGTCGCTCGGCGGAGAGGGGAATGGTGGTCGCCGGCGCTTGGGGATCACGGCGTCGCTGGCGGGCGCGAAGAGACCAGGCGGCACCAATTCCTCACCGGCTCGCCGGCGGCGGGACGAGGAAGCACGGTCGTACGATTCGGTTCAGGCGGGGAAAGAGGTGGCGGCGCACGGGAAGGCGAAGGAGGGGATAACGAGCTCGGGAAGGAGCTTTATAGGGCAGGGACGGAGGTAATGGGCTCGCCGGAGTTAAGGACTTTAGAAACAGTCGCATAACGGCGAGAGGCTTTAAGCCGACAGAAAACGGACGGAGGTGGGGCGGTTACTAGCGCGTGAGCTTAAGGGCCAATAATGGCTTCGTTGCCGTCACGAGGAAGGAGTAACCGAAGCTTTTAAAGCTCGGATGGGGTGTTAATGGAGGCCGGCCGGTTGGGGGAAGAAGGGAAGAAGGAAACTTCTAAATTTCTTTTTTTTAATTTCCAGAAGTAAATTCTCAAGAGTTAATCAAAACTTAGGGAGGGTTAAGAAAAGAAAAGAAAAAGAAAAAAAAATAAAATAAACTTTTTTTTTTGCTTTAATAAAATATTTTAAATACATTTTCTTGCTTTAGATTTTTTAAATAAAATCCAGATAAATCCAAATAAACTACAGAAAATCAATAAAAAGCAAAAATTTTTTTTGGGATGTTACACTTAGCAACTAGTGCTCACAAAAAGGCGCAACGATCCACGAGAGAAGGCGTTTCTTCACCGTGGCATCTCATACAGCCTGTTGCCCATGGTTCTCCAGAAATATTACCTGCTACAGGGCAGCTTCGCCGTAACCCAGCTATGCTTCACCGGGTGGTTCCGTCTCGTAGAAAAAATAGACACTAAGCAACTAGTGCTCACAAAAAGGCGCAACGATCTACGAGAGAAGGCGTTTCTTCACCGTGGCATCTCATACAGCCTGTTGCCCATGGTTCTCTGGAAATGTTGCTCGCTCTGTGCAAACCACAGAACTCCACTATGCTTCACCGGGTGGTTCCGTCTCGTAGAAAAAATAGACACTTAGCAACTAGTGCTCACAAAAAGGCGCAACGATCCACGAAAGAAGGCGTTTCTTCACCGTGGCATCTCATACAGCCTGTTGCCCATGGTTCTCTGGAAATGTTGCCTGCTCCTATGCAGCTTCACCGTAACCCAGCTATGCCTCACCGGGTGGTTCCGTCTCGTAGAAAAAGTAGACACTTAGCAACTAGTCCTCATAAAAATGCGCAACGATCCACGAGAGAAGGCGTTTCTTCACCGTGGCATCTCATACAGCCTGTTGCCCATGGTTCTCTGGAAATGTTGCCTGCTGCTATGCAGCTTCACTGTAACCCAGCTATGTTTCACCGGGTGGTTCCGTCTCGTACAAAAAACAGACACTTAGCAACTAGTGCTCACAAAAAGGCGCAACGATCCACGAGAGAAGGCGTTTCTTCACCGTGGCATCTCAAACAACCTGTTGACCATGGTTCTCCAGAATTGTTGCCTGCTGCTGTGCAGCTTCGCCGTAACCCAGCTATGCTTCACCGGGTGGTTCCGTCTCGTTGAAAAAATAGACACTTTGCAACTAGTCCTCACAAAAAGGCGCAACGAGCCACGAGAGAAGGCGTTTCTTCACCGTGGCATCTCATACAGCCTGTTGCCCATGGTTCTCCGGAAATGTCCGAAAATGTTGCCTGCTCCTGTGCAGCTTCACCGTAACCCAGCTATGCTTCACCGGGTGGTTCCTTCTCGTAGAAAAAATAGACACTTAGCAACTAGTTCTCACAAAAAGGCGCAACGATCCACGAGAGAAGGCGTTTCTTCACCGTGGCATCTCATACAGCCTGTTGCCCATGGTTCTCCGGAAATGTTGCCTGCTGCTGTGCAGCTTCACCGTAACCCAGCTATGCTTCACCGGGTGGTTCCGTCTCGTAGAAAAAATAGACACTTAGCAACTAGTGCTCACAAAAAGGCGCAACGATCCACGAGAGAAGGCGTTTCTTCACCGTGGCATCTCATACAGCCTGTTGCCCATGGTTCTCCGGAAATGTTGCCTGCTCCTGTGCAGCTTCACTGTAACCCAGCTATGCTTTACCGGGTGGTTCCGTCTCGTAGAAAAAATAGACACTTAGCAACTAGTCCGCACAAAAAGGCGCAACGATCCGCGAGAGAAAGCGTTTCTTCACCGTGGCAACTCATACAGCCTGTTGCCCATGGTTCTCCGGAAATGTTACCTGCTGCTGTGCATCTTCACTGTAACCCAGCTATGCTTCACCGGGTGGTTCCGTCTCGTAGAAAAAATAGACACTTAGCAACTAGTGCTCACAAAAAGGCGCAACGATCCACGAGAGAAGGCGTTTCTTCACCGTGGTATCTCATACGGCCTGTTGCCCATGGTTCTCTGCAAATGTTGCCTGCTGCTGTGCAGCTTCACCGTAACCCAGCTATTCTTCACCGGGTGGTTCCGTCTCGTACAAAAAATAGACACTTAGCAACTAGTGCTAACAAAATGGCGCAACGATCCACGAGAGAAGGCGTTTCTTCACCGTGCCATCTCATACAGCCTGTTGCCCATGGTTCTCTGTAAATGTTGCCTGCTCCTGGGCAGCTTCGCCATAACCCAACTATGCTTCACCGGGTGGTTCCGGCTCGTAGAAAAAATAGACACTTAGCAACTAGTCCTCACAAAAAGGCGCAACGATCCACGAAAGAAGGCGTTTTTCACCGTGGCATCTCATACAGCCTGTTGCCCATGGTTCTTTGGAAATGTTGCCTGCTGCTGTGCAGCTTCACTGTAACCCAGCTATGTTTCACCGGGTGGTTCCGTCTCGTACAAAAAATTGACACTTAGCAACTTGTGCTCACAAAAAGGCGCAACGATACACGGGAGAAGGCGTTTCTGCACTGTGGCATCTCATACAGCCTGTTGCCCATGGTTCTCCAGAAATGTTGCTCGCTGCATGCAGCGCTTTCACAGAACCAGCTATGCTTCACCGGTGGTTCCGCCTCGTTGAAAAAATAGACACTTAGCAACTAGTCCTCACAAAAAGGCGAAACGAGCCACGAGAGAAGGCGCTTCACCGTGGCATCTCATACACTGCTGCCCGTGGTTCTCCGAAATGTTGCTCGCTCTGTGCGGCTTCGCCAGAAACCAGCTATGCTTCACCGGTGGTTCCGTCTCGTAGAAAAATAGACACTTAGCAACTAGTTCTCACAAAAAGGCGCAACGATCCACGAGAGAAGGCGTTTCTTCACCGTGGCATCTCATACAGCCTGTTGCCCATGGTTCTCCGGAAATGTTGCCTGCACCTGTGCAGCTTCGCCGTAACCCAGCTATGCTTCACCGAGTGGTTCCGTCTCATTGAAAAAATAGACCCTTAGCAACTAGTCCTCACAAAAAGGCGCAACGATCCACGAGAGAAGGCGTTTCTTCACCATGGCATCTCATACAGCCTGTTGCCCATGGTTCTCCGGAAATGTTGCCTGCTCCTGTGCAGCTTCGCCGTAACCCAGCTATGCTTTATCGGGTGGTTCCGTCTCGTAGAAAAAATAGACACTTAGCAACTAGTCCTCACAAAAAGGCGCTATGATCCACGAGAGAAGGCGTTTCTTCACCGTGGCATCTCATACAGCCTGTTGCCCATTGTTCTCCGGAAATGTTGCATGCTCTGTGCGACACAGAACTCCACTATGCTTCACCGGGTGGTTCCGTCTCGAGAAAAAATAGACACTTA
This sequence comes from Dendrocalamus sinicus, assembly GCA_036346575.1. Classification (NCBI taxonomy): domain Eukaryota; kingdom Viridiplantae; phylum Streptophyta; class Magnoliopsida; order Poales; family Poaceae; genus Dendrocalamus; species Dendrocalamus sinicus. Next base: position 36,428 of record JAYEVI010000354.1, on the reverse strand, counting down.
GCAACTAGTCCTCACAAAAAGGCGCAACGATTCTCGAGAGAAGGCGTTTCTTCACCGTGGTATCTCATACAGCCTGTTGCCCATGGTTGTCCGAAAATGTTGCCTGCTCCTATGCGGCCACAGAACTCCACTATGCTTCACCGGTGGTTCCATCTCGTAGATAAAGCAGACACTTAGCAACTAGTCCTCACAAAAGGCGCAACGATCCACGAGAGAAGGCGCTTCTTCACCGTGGCATCTCATACACTGTTGCCCATGGTTCTCCTGAAATGTTGCTCGCTCTCGTGCGCACTTCGCCAGAATCCCAGCTATGCTTCACCGGTGGATCCGTCTCAGAGAAAAAATAGACACTTAGCAACTAGTGCTCACAAAAGGCGCAACGATCCACGAGAAGGCGTTTCTTCACCGTGGCATCTCATACACTGTTGCCCATGGTTCTCCTGGAATGTTACTCGCCTTTGTGCTTCACAGAACTCCACCATGCTTCACCGGGTGGTTTCGTCTCGTAGAAAAAATAGACACTTAGCAACTAGTGCTCACAAAAAGGCGCAACGATCCACGAGAGAAGGCGTGTCTTCACCGTGGCATCTCATACAGCCTGTTGCCCATGGTTCTCCAGAAATGTTGCCTGCTCCTATGTAGCTTCGCCGTAACCCAGCTATGCTTTACCGGGTGGTTCTGTCTCGTTGAAAAAAGGGACACTTAGAAACTAGTCCTCACAAAAAGGCGCAACGATCCACGAGAGAAGGCGTTTCTTCGCCGTGGCATCTCATACAGCCTGTTGCCCATGGTTCTCCGAAAATGTTGCTCGCTCTCCGTGCCTTCACAGAATCCAGCCTATGCTTCACCGGATGGTTCCGTCTCATTGAAAAAATAGACACTTAGCAACTAGTCCTCACAAAAAGGCGCAACGATCCACGAGAGAAGGCGTTTCCTCACCGTGGCATCTCATACAGCCTGTTGCCCATGGTTCTCCGGAAATGTTGCCTGCTCCTGTGCAGCTTCGCCGTAACCCAGCTATGCTTCACCGGGTGGTTCCGTCTCGTAGAAAAATAGACACTTAGCAACTAGTGCTCACAAAAAGGCGCAACGATCCATGGGAGAAGGTGTTTCTTCACCGTGGCATCTCATACAGCCTGTTGCCCATGTATCTCCTGAATGTTGCTCGCTCTGTGCGGCTTCAGTAACTCCAGCTATGCTTTACCGGGTGGTTCCGTCTCGTAGAAAAAATAGACACTTAGCAAGTAGTCCTCACAAAAAGGCGTAACGATCCGCGAGAGAAGGCGTTTCTTCACCGTGGCATCTCATACAGCCTGTTGCCCATGGTTCTCCAGAAATGTTACCTGCTGCTGTGCAGCTTCGCCGTAACCCAGCTATGCTTCACCGGGTGGTTCCGTCTCGTAGAAAAAATAGACACTTAGCAACTAGTGCTCACAAAAAGGCGCAACGATCCACGAGAGAAGACGTTTCTTCACCGTGGCATCTCATACGGCCTGTTGCCCATGGTTCTCTGGAAATGTTGCCTGCTCCTGTGCAGCTTCGCCGTAACCCAGCTATGCTTTACCGGGTGGTTCCGTCTCGTAGAAAAAATAGACACTTAGCAACTAGTCGTCACAAAAAGGCGCAACGATCCACGAGAGAAGGCGTTTTTCACCGTGGCATCTCATACAGCCTGTTGCCCATGGTTCTCCGGAAATGTTGCCTGCTGCTGTGCAGCTTCACTGTAACCCAGCTATGTTTCACCGGGTGGTTCCGTCTCGTACAAAAAATAGACACTTAGCAACTAGTGCTCACAAAAATGCGCAACAATACACGAGAAAAGGCGTTTCTGCACCGTGGCATCTCATACAGCCTGTTGCCCATGGTTCTCCAGAAATATTGCATGCTACTATGCAGCTTCGCCGTAACCCAGCTATGCTTCACCGGGTGGTTCCGTCTCGTTGAAAAAATAGACACTAAGCAACTAGTCCTCACAAAAAGGCGAAACGAGCCACGAGAGAAGGCGTTTCTTCACCGTGGCATCTCATACAGCCTGTTGCCCATGGTTCTCCAGAAATGTTGCTCGCCTCTCATGCACTTCACCAGAACCTAGCTATGCTTCACCGGTGGTTCCGCCTCGTAGAAAAATAGACACTTAGCAACTAGTTCTCACAAAAGGCGCAACGATCCACGAGAAGGCGCTTTCTTCACCGTGGCATCTCATACAAGATGTTGCCCATGGTTCTCCGAGAATGTTGCATGTCTGTGTGTGCCTTCCGCGTAACTCCAGCTATGCATCACCGGGTGGTTTTGGTCTCGTTGAAAAAATAGACACTTAGCAACTAGTGCTCACAAAAAGGCGCAACGATCCACGAGAGAAGGCGTTTCTTCACCATGGCATCTCATACAGCCTGTTGCCCATGGTTCTCCGGAAATGTTCCTCGCTCCCGTGCGGCTTCTCCAGAACCCACTATGCTTCACCGGGTGGATCCGTCTCGTAGAAAAAATAGACACTTAGCAACTAGTGCTCACAAAAAGGCGCAACGATCCACGAGAGAAGGCGTTTCTTCACCGTGGCATCTCATACAACCTGTTGCCCATGGTTCTCCGGAAATGTTACCTGCTGCTGTGCAGCTTCACCGTAACCCAGCTATGCTTCACCGGGTGGTTCCGTCTCGTTGAAAAAATAGACACTTAGCAACTAGTGCTCACAAAAAGGCGCAACGATCCACGAGAGAAGGCGTGTCTTCTCCGTAACCCAGCTATGCTTCACGGGGTGGATCCGTCTCGTAGAAAAAATAGACACTTAGCAACTAGTGCTCACAAAAAGGCGCAACGATCCACGAGACAAGGCGTTTCTTCACTTTGGCATCTCATACAGCCTGTTGCCCATGGTTCTCCGGAAATGTTACCTGCTGCTGTGCAGCTTCACCGTAACCCAGCTATGCTTCACCGGGTGGTTCCGTCTCGTTGAAAAAATAAACACTTAGCAACTAGTGCTCACAAAAAGGCGCAACGATCCACGAGAGAAGGCGTGTCTTCTCCGTGGCATCTCATACAGCCTGTTGCCCATGGTTCTCCGGAAATGTTGCCTGCTCCTATGCAGCTTCGCCGTAACCCAGCTATGCTTTACCGGGTGGTTCCGTCTCGCAGAAAAAATAGACACTTAGCAACTAGTCCTCACAAAAAGGCGCAACGATCCACGAGAGAAGGCGTTTCTTCACCGTGGCATCTCATACAGCCTGTTGCCCACGGTTCTCCGAAAATGTTGCCTGCTCCTGTGCAGCTTCGCCGTAACCCAGCTATGCTTCACCGGGTGGTTCCGTCTCATTGAAAAAATATACACTTAGCAACTAGTCATCACCGTGACATCTCATACAGCCTGTTGCCCATGGTTCTCCGGAAATGTTGCCTGCTCCTGTGCAGCTTCGCCGTAACCCAGCTATCCTTCACCGGTTGGTTCCGTCTCGTAGAAAAAATAGACACTTAGCAACTAGTGCTCACAAAAAGGCGCAACGATCCACGAGAGAAGGTGTTTCTTCACCGTGGCATCTCATACAGCCTGTTGCCCATGTATCTCCGGAAATGTTGCCTGCTCCTGTGCAGCTTTGCCGTAACCCAGCTATGCTTTACCGGGTGGTTCTGTCTCGTAGGAAAAATAGACACTTAGTGACTAGTCCTCAGAAAAATGCGCAACGATCCACGAGAGAAAGCGTTTCTTCACCGTGGCATCTCATAGAGCCTGTTGCCCATGGTTCTCTGGAAATGTTGCTCGCTTCCCGTGCAGCTTTGCCAGAACCCACTATGCTTCACCGGTGGTTCTGTCTCGTAGGAAAATAGACACTTAGTGACTAGTCCTCGTAAAAATGCGCAACGATCCACGAGAAAGCGCTTCACATCTCATAGAGCTATGGTTCTCTCGGAAATGTTGCTCGCTTCTCGTGCAGCTTTGCCGTAACTCCACTATGCTTCACCGGTGGTTCCATGAGAGAAAAATAGACACTTACAACTAGTCCTCACAAAAAGGCGCAACGATCCATGAGAGAAGGCGCTCACACCGTGGCATCTCATACACTTTGCCGCCCATGGTTCTCCGAAAATGTTGCTCGCTTCTGTGGCCAGCTTCAGAACTCCAGCTATGCTTCACCGGTGGTTCTGCCTCGTAGAAAAATAGACACTTAGCAACTAGTCCTCACAAAAAGGCGCAACGATCCACGAGAAGACGCTTCTTCACCGTAGCATCTCATACGCCTTGTTGCCCATGGTTCTCCGTAAATGTTGCTCGCTTCCTGCGCAGATTCGCCAGAACTCCAGCTATGTTTCACCGGGTGGTTCCGTCTTGTTGAAAAAACAGACACTTAGCAACTAGTCCTCACAAAAAGGCGCAACGATCCATGAGAGAAGGCGTTTCTTCACCGTGGCATATCATACAGCCTGTTGCCCATGGTTCTCAAGAAATGTTGCTCGCTTCACATGCAGCCAGCACAGAACTCCAATTATGCTTCACCGGGTGGTTCCATCTCGTAGAAAAAATAGACACTTAGCAACTAGTGCTCACAAAAGGCGCAACGATCCACGAGAGAAGGCGTTTCTTCACCGTGGCATCTCATACAGCCTGTTGCCCATGGTTCTCCGGAATGTTGCTCAGACTCATGCGCTTCGCCAGAACTCACTATGCTTCACCGGTGGTTCCGTCTCGTAGAAAAAATAGACATTTAGCAACTAGTGCTCACAAAAAGGCGCAACGATCCACGAGAGAAGGCGTTTCTTCACCGTGGCATCTCATACAGCCTGTTGCCCATGGTTCTCCTAAATGTTGCTCGCTCCCATGCGGCCTTCGCAGAACCTAGCTATGCTTCACCGGGTGGTTCTGTCTCGTAGAAAAAATAGACACTTAGCAACTAGTCCTCACAAAAAGGCGCAACGATCCACGAGAGAAGGCGTTTCTTCACCGTAGCATCTCATACAGCCTGTTGCCCATGGTTCTCCGAAAATGTTGCCTGCTCCTGTGCAGCTTTGCCGTAACCCAGCTATGCTTCACCGGGTGGTTCCGTCTCGTAGAAAAATAGACACTTAGCAACTAGTGCTCACAAAAGGCGCAACGATCCACGAGAGAAGGTGTTTCTTCACCGTGGCATCTCATACAGCCTGTTGCCCATGGTTCTCCGAAAATGTTGCCTGCTCCTGTGCAGCTTTGCCGTAACCCAGCTATGCTTCACCGGTGGTTCCGTCTCATAGAAAAAATAGACACTTAGCAACTAGTCCTCACAAAAGGCGCAACGATCCACGAGAGAAGGCGTTTCTTCACCGTAGCATCTCATACAGCCTGTTGCCCATGGTTCTCCGGAAATGTTGCCTGCTCCTGTGCAGCTTCACCGTAACCCAGGTATGCTTCACCGGATGGTTCCGTCTCGTTGAAAAAATAGACACTTAGCAACAAGTTCTCACAAAAAGGCGCAACGATCCAGGAGAGAAGGCGTTTCTTCACCGTGGCATCTCATACAGCCAGTAGCCCATGGTTCTCCTGAATGTTGCTCTTCTCACTGCGGCCGCGAACTCCACTATGCTTCACCGGGTGGTTCCGTCTCGTAGAAAAAATAGACACTTAGCAACTAGTGCTCACAAAAGGCGCAACGATCCACGAGAAGGCGCTTCACCACCGTGGCATCTTATACACTGTTGCCCAAGGTTCTCCTGAAATGTTGCTCGCTGCTGTGCGGCCACAAACCCACCTGTGCTTCACCGGTGATTCCATCTCGTTGAAAAAAATAGACACTTAGCAACTAGTCCTCGAAAAAGGCGCAACGCTCCACGAGAAGGCGCTTCTTCACCGTGGCATCTCATACACCGCTGCCCATGGTTCTCCGGAAATGTTGCTCGCTTCCGTGCGGCTTGGCAGAACACGTGCTATGCTTCACCGGTGGTTCCGTCTCGTACAAAAAATAGACACTTAGCAACTAGTGCTCACAAAGGCGCAACGATCCACGAGAAGGCGTTTCTTCACCGTGGCATCTCATACACTGCTGCCCATGGTTCTCCTGAAATGTTGCTCGCTTCCCAGGCAGCCTCGTAGAACCCACTATGCTTCACCGGGTGGTTCCATCTCTCAGAAAAAATAGACACTTAGCAACTAGTCCTTCACAGAAGGCGCAACGATCCATGAGAGAAGGCGCTTTCACCGTGTGGCATCTCATACAACTGCTTAGCCCATGGTTCTCCGGAATGTTGCTCGCTCATGTGCAGCCACAGAACCCACTATGCTTCACGGGTGGTTCTGTCTCATAGAAAAAATAGACAATTAGCAACTAGTCCTCACAAAAAGGCGCAACGATCCACGAGAGAAGGCGTTTCTTCACCGTGGCATCTCATACAGCTTGTTGCCCATGGTTCTCCGGAAATGTTGCTCGCTTCCTGAAACTTACCACAAACCCAATATGCTTCACCGGGTGGTTCCGTCTTGTTGAAAAAACAGATACTTAGCAACTAGTCCTCACAAAAAGGCGCAACGATCCAAGAGAGAAGGTGTTTCTTCACCGTGGTATATCATACAGCTTGTTGCCCATGGTTCTCCAGAAATATTGCTCGCTCAGTGCAGCCTTCACCAGAACTCCACTATGCTTCACCGGGTGGTTCCATCTCGTAGAAAAATAGACACTTAGCAACTAGTGCTCACAAAAGGCGCAACGATCCACGAGAAGGCGCTTCACCGTGGCATCTCATACACTGTTGCCCATGGTTCTCCTGGAATGTTGCTCGCTTCTGTGCGTACTTCACAGAACCTAGCTATGCTTCATCGGTGGTTCCGTCTTGTGCAAAAATAGACACTTAGCAACTAGTGCTCACAAAAGGCGCAACGATCCACGAGAAGGCGTTTCTTCACCGTGCCATCTCATACACCTGTTGCTCATGGTTCTCCGGAATGTTGCTCGCTTGCAGCCGCCAGAACCCAGCTATGCTTCACCGGTGGTTCCATCTCGTAGAAAAAATAGACATTTAGCAACTAGTGCTCACAAAAGGCGCAACGATCCACGAGAAGGCGTTTCTTCACCGTGGCATCTCATATAGCTCGTTGCCCATGGTTCTTCTGAAATGTTGCTCGCTCTCCGTGCAGCTTCACCGTAACTCCAGCTATGCTTCACCGGTGGTTCCATCTCGTAGAAAAATAGACACTTAGCAACTAGTCCTCACAAAAGGCGCAACGATCCACGAGAGAAGGCGTTTCTTCACCGTGGCATCTCATACACCGTTGCCCATGGTTCTCCGTAAATGTTGCTCGCTTCCAGTGCGCTTTACCGAACTCCACCTATGCTTCACCGGTGGTTCCGCCTCGTAGAAAAATAGACACTTAGCAACTAGTGCTCACAAAAAGGCGCAACGATCCACGAGAAGGTGTTTTTCTTCACCGTGGCATCTCATACGAGATCGCATGGATAAAGGAACTGAAACAAGATACCCATAGCTCAAAGAACTTCTGAGAATTTATTTCTTGAGAGTACTACAGGAGTCCCAATACGCATGGACATTTGGACATGAGGAATGATTACAAGTAGACTCAGCTCATCCTCTCCTTCTCATCCTCAAGAACACCAAGAACTACATGATTCTTGGGAGGAACACAACACGAGCTACGAAGGAGACAACAACACACCTCTGCTCTCCCGCTCTCACCTACTCAACCGAAAAGAGAAAGCAAAAGACCCCAATCCTTGGAGCTACATGCAGAGACACCCTCCTTTTATAGCCTCCACTATCGGGTTTGCTTTCCTCTTTACCCATTAGTGAGAGTCGCCCAGTTGTTTCACAGATACAGCTTCCTTTACAGCTTTTCGCATTTCTCCAAAATGCCATCCGGCTGCCTTCCCGAAGCTTCCTCCGCCTTGCCTCTCAAGTCTTGCAACCACCTCGCACTCGCCGCCTTCAGCACCTCCCCGGCCGCTTCTTGACCTCAAGACGGCTCGGCTCAGTCTCGCCCTCCATGCCTCGCCACGACTAGTCTCAAAGTCCCGCAAACATCATCGATTAAGCAAACCATTACATAGCACCGCCACAATAGTATCCAACCACTTGAGCCAAAAATCAAAACTTAAATCATACTCTTACCAAGTCGTGATACCACCCACGCACCAATGAGAATAGAGAACAATGAATGCACACGACATACGACTGTTTCCATAGTCCATACGACCACCCCAGTGGTCCATACGACCAACTCAAAGCTTGCTACGACTTACAAGCCAAGCAAAGCTCAAGGCCCTACGACCTCATCCCAAGTCGATACGACCGATTTCTAGGTCTTGCGACCGCTTATCGCGAGATCGATCCACCTTCCAACCATGATCATCGCTTTCTACCGTGGTCGAACCCTTTTCCGTTCTCGTACGACTTGACTCACCATGGTCGAAACCTTCCACCAACGCCGCCACCTCCGATCTGCTCCAAACTCGTCGACCTCATCCGACCGACCTACGACCACGTTTGCCCATAGCGAGGTCGAAACCCGCTTTCATTCTCAGGAAGACAACCACAGCGATCGTCGCGCGACTCGTGACCACAGACCACAGCCAATGTGGTCGTACCAGGTTTCGACCACGACCAACGTGGTCGTATTGGCCTTCGACCATGGCCAACATGGTCGTATTGGCCTTCGACCATGGCCAACGTGGTCGTACCAGCTTTCGACCACGACCAACGTGGTCGTAAACCTCTCAAGTGTCTTTCGACCAAACCCAAAGTGGTCGTATACTTCTCGGAGGCTTGAGATCACGGCCAAGCGTGGTCGAAAACTTTTGCTACTGCCTTTCGACCACAGTCCAAGTGGTCGTAGACCACCCTAGTGACCTACGACTACGCCCAATGGCCGTAAAGGAGTCGGAGACTTCCTTCGATCGCGGTGGTCGTAGCGGCTTGCCTCGCCCCCCGACATGATAACGTGGTCGAACCGTCCGCAAGCTTCCGACCACGCACCAAAGTGGTCGAACGAGCCTACGACCATGACCGGACGCTACGACTTAGCAGAAACGCCAAATCAAACTCAAACTTTCCAAACCAAGTGTCAATAACTCATCACAAACATGGGGGCACCTCCACATGGTCTCTCAATCTCCCCCTTGATGAGTATATTGACAAACTCAGAAAAAGCTTTTTAAGAAGAGTTTGAGTTTGAAGAAACCAACATGGTCCAAGGAAAGAAATGAAGCTAATGACCATGTCGACAGAAGGAACCACTAGAGCAACAACTGAAAGAGCAAATTGATCTCCAAAGCTCTAAAATGATCCCAATGCACTTTTTCTTCTCTATTCTCCCCTTTTGGCAATAAACACATCAAGATGCAATAGATAGAATATGACATGTCAATGGATGAATATGGCTGAAGTTTGTTTATTTAAGCATTTAGAGCCATGAGAGTTATCCATAATGATCATAATGTAATACACCAAGCCATAACTCAATAAAACGCTATCTAGATCCTGACAACATATATATAAACCAGCTAGAGCACATAGATGACAATCTGAAATGTAATGCATTTTGTGAGCAAGTCACGTCATCAATGAGTAAAGTCTAGCTAGAGACATCCAAGGATGATGCAGCCATGTCAATAAGCTAAGCGGAACAGAAGCTAACATTGAGTCCAAATAGAGTGCTATAAGCTCAAGATTGAAACATTGGTTAAGGTACTTGGCTCTGATTGTAGATTAAGCAAATTGAGCACATTAAACATTGTCTTTGAAAGCATATGGTTGTTTTCAACCCAATTTTTGTTTATGTGCTAGATCTCAAGCCTTATGCGACTACTCCAAGCAATAAGCTTAAGAAGATAGTCTAGGTCATCCAAAACTCCCCGAGTTCATGCCTAGTGCAATGGCAAGTCTGTCTCATGAGAAGAAATTGGTGAAATCAGTTTTTCAGACAAATATGGTGGTTGTCAACCAACACTTTGTTTTATCATGTGCTAGATCTCAAGCCTTATGCGACTACCCCAAGCAAGAAGCTTAAGAAGATAGTCTAGGTCATCCAAAACTCCCTAAGTTCATGCCAAGTGCAATGGCAAGCCGCCTCATAGGAAAGAATTGGTGAGATCAGCTTTTTCAGACAAAAGAGATCTTTTGCTTTTAACACATTGTACTAACTCATGTATCATCAGAGACTAAAACACTCAAACTAAGGCTCAATATAGATTCAACGCTCTACTCACCTATTTGACATGGCATGAATCATAAAAGGATAGCTCAAGAAAGACTAAACTCAAATGCTAGCATGACAAGTTTAATTTAAGTTGATCAATTTTACTTAACTTATCATGGCAAACGCTAGTTCTACATATGAAGTCATGATAAATTTAGCAAGCTAAGCACAAGTCATGGCAAGGTGTAAAGCATTGAAGCATGTCATAACAGATAATAATCAAGGCTCAATGCGCTTTGATTATAATGCGAAATGCTGAAAATGCATGAAAGACCAGCTCCCTCAACATTAGATGCAACTTTAGATCAAGTTGAGTTATGTCACAATTAAGCTCCAAGCTCCCAAAAGAACTCTCCCAACCAAAGCAATAAATCGAGAAGTCGCAATAAAACCAAAACAAAAATTCTTAAAGCATAGATAAGATATAGAGACAACTATGGCTCAGATCGACTCTCATCTACTCCCATATGACTCCGTGACAATCACCGACAAGAAATCACACACTAGAGAGCAAACACGCACTGCTCTACCCGAGGTTGGCCCAACCTCGCTAGAACCTACAAGAAGTGAGTGAGCTCGACCTAGTGAGATAAGAAACAACAATCCTGGAAGCACAAGATAAGAGTTAGAAGTCTAGCATCTTGGCAAGAGAAGCACTCTAACCTATGCCGAAGGACTAAACCCAAATGCACCCCAAGTGCAAAGCAACGAATGAGACAAAGCATAATTAATATAATAAAGCAAGAAAGCCCAAGCTCCCCTCACTACAAATCCGTAAGCACAAACCACCCCAAGCTCTCTCGCAGAGCTGAAAACCTCGAATCGCCCAAAGGCTTGGTGAAGATATCACCAATCGTGGTCACTTCACAAACTGGAGCACTATGTCACCTTTCTCTACATGGTCTCTAAGGAAGTGGAAGAGAATATCAATATGCTTGGTCCGAGTGTGCCGACCGGTTCTTAGCAATGTTGATAGCAGATGTTATCACAAAAGAGTGGAACATCGCCTAAGGCTAACCCAAAGTCCCGCAGGTCGAAACCATCCAGTACCGGTCTGCAAAGAATCGCAAGCAGCAACGTTGTAACATCCCAATTTTTGCTTTATTTGGAAGAAATAATTTTAAATTAATTATCTCAATTTATTTGGATTTTTCAGAATATAAAGATCTGTTTAAAAATAAAAATTTAATATCAAAATAGGTTGGGAATATTTTTCATATGTTCAAAACATTATCGAGTGAATTATGTGAATTTTTCTGCAATTTTTGGAATTTGTTTGGTATTTTTCCGACTATTTTAAAGCCTCCTATTGATTTCTCAAATCTATAAAAGATTTAAATTTAAATCCTCCCCGCCACGTGGCGCCCATCCATCCGCCCATCTCCGCCCGACCGATCCCGCCGGCCGCGCCATCCCGCCTCCTCCTCTCCGTGGCGCCACGTGTCGTACATCCGCCGGCTTCCTCAGCCTAATCTCAAAGGGATTACCTACCCTTATTGGGTAGGCAATGCCTCCCGCCCGATCGGTTTACACCGCCGCTCTTCCTCCCCGCCTCCCTGCTGCTCGAGCCTCGCCCGCGCGAGGTTGAGTTTCTTTTGTTTTTGCGCCGGCTGCCGGCCCCACTGCCGAGACCGCAGTTCACGAGGTCACCGCTGCCGGTCCCACCGCCGCCTTCGCCCCTCGCGCGACCGCTTTCTACTACGCGCTGCGCCGCCATTATTGCGCCGCCGCCGAGCTCGCCTCGCCGCTCTCGACCGCTTTCGCCGCCATTCATGAACCCCGAGCTCCCGCGGCCGCGCGCACTCACTCCATCACTCCGCCCGCCGCCACCGTAAACCGTCGATAACTCGCCGCGAACGCGCGCCGCTTTTCCTCCGCCGCGTATAAACCGGACCCGCCACCCCCTCACCCCCTTTGCACTCTCCTCTCTCCTGCTTCGCGTGTGTGTCGCCGCTGCTCAAACCGCCGCCGCCGTGATTTGGTCGCCGTAAGTCCTCCGCCGCGCCTCCGTTTCGCGCCGCCTCGGTCCGCGCGGAGACGCCTCGCGACGCCCGCCCTCGCCGCGCGCCACGCTCGCCGCCACAAGGCTGGCGTCGCGACGCCAGGCGACGCGCTTCGACACGCGCTGCCGACGCTCGGATTCCGCCGCACCGCGCCATCTTCACCGTTATTTCTCGATGGTTTTGATGCGCCTACGCGCCCTCATCTCGCCGCCCACGCCCGCACCGCCTCCCGCGCCGCGCGCCGCGCCACACGGCATCCATCCACCGGACGCCGCTCTCCGCCGCTTCATCACCGCCGCCATCCGATTCGAGCTAACGCCGGGATCGAGCCACGCGCTCAAATCCCGGCCGCCCGATCCACTCTCGCCGACACCGCACGCACGCCGCGCCGCCTCCGCCACTCGGCCTCCACGCCGCCCTATCCGACGTGTCAAGCCACGTGGCGACACGCGTTTGCCACGCCGCCACGCCACCAAACCTTTCGCCCCATGCCACGCCAAGATCGCCACGCCGCGATGCCACGTGTCACTCTCGATGCGCCATGTCGCAATTTTGTGGGTCCGTGACTTGGTCCACCGTAATTGCCCCACATGTCGCTTTCAGATTTTTATTTATTTTTAATTCCCTTGCTGACGTCATAATTAGAATTTACTTTTGTAAATTAATTCCCAGAAAATCCATGCTGACGTCATAATTCATTTTCGGTATAAATTTAATTCCAGAAATTTCTTTTTCCTTTTTTGATTCTAAATCTTCCAATGCCATATCTTGCTCATTTTAAATCCAAATTGATCCATTCAAATTTCTAAATTCATCTAAAATTCTAATCTTTCATTTGGTATATTTAGTTTCAATTTTTGAGTTTTTATTTTATTTTATTTATTTGGATTTCTTGATTTACGTGTAGAGACCGATTTGTCCGAGGAACTTCAAGAGCAAGCCCGTAAAATTTCAACCCAGCACAGGAAGGCAAGTCTCCTTTGATCATTTTGATCCTATGTTTTGCAAGTTTTCTTTGATCAACTTGCTCAAATGATTTATAAAATGATTAGGTAGTTATTTTAAATTATTGCATGCTTATGTTATATCAAGTGATAATTTGATTTAGAAAATTTAGTTAAATACCCAATTTGTTATACCTTCCATTGAAAATTGTTTAACTTGTACCATTGTCAACTTAGGATATCCCTTTGACTTAATAATGAGTTAGTATTACATCCGTTGAATTTGTAAATATTAGCAAATGCTTAGCGTAGCAAATCAATGTAATGCTCAAATAAGTAGCATGTTTGCTAAATGTGTTGTTAAATGATTTGTTTGAACATTGGTAATGGATGTTACCATTGTTAAATGATTTGTTTGAAAAGTGGTAATGGATGTTACCACCGTAATTTAAAAGTAAAAATGATTTTCAAAGGGAAAAGTTGACAAGGGTGGATGGAAGGTTTGGTCGTGCAATTTAGCACGAGAGTTTTTGGGATTGTGAATGAACCACCCGGTCGCTTAAGGACCGACGCTTGTGTTTGTCCAAACTAAGCAAAACAAAGGCAACCACAAGTCTATATGGGTACGACTCTAGCTAACTAACCTATAAAGGTGTAGTTTAGATATCACCAGCTGGTGTATTGAGTGCCGTGTGTAATCGTTACTCATAGTGAGGGACAGTGGTTTATCGTACTCATACGGCGCAAGAGGGGCTCCACTGTGGATTCGAGTTGTGGTGAAACCTTAGCTGTGGTATCTAGCTATACCGAGTAGGTGAAATGCTTTGTGATATTTTATCCGGGTCTCATGCCAAAGGAAGCATGTTGACTATTAAGATAATTTATCTCTTGTGGGTAAAGTGTACAAACTCGCAGAGTAATAAACTATTCGAATAGCCGTGCCTACTGGTCAAGGGCTGCAAGGAATGCATTCACATGGTAGAAGTTTGATTTTGATTTTAAAATAATATGGTTTGTCAAACTTGGGAGTGGTGTAACTCTCGTGATTTAAATCTGGTGGTGTAACCAGATCAGGTGGTTTAACCTGAGTTTTGAAAGTTGGCAGATAGCCTGAGATTTAGTGTGGGTGGTTTAACCTTCACTAAGTTATTTATCTAATTTCATTTATGAAAAACAAGATGTTTGTCAAATGGCCTTTGAAGTAATTATGTAGATTTGAAATAAAATGCTGATTTTTGCAAAAGAACCATATAGCCTTCCTTTGTGAAGCCTTGCATCTATGCATTTTTCCCAAGACTTCATGAGTACAATTTTGTACTCACATGTTGCTCTACAAATACCTTAGCAGAGGATGAAGAAGCTCAAGTTGAGAATTCGACTTCGTGCCGAGTGTGGATACTGTGGATTCTTCCCTGATGCTTAGGACTCGCTTTCCCACCAATTGCCCGTGGCGTATTGATGGGTCTTGCTTTAGTTTCTTTTGCTTCCGCTGTAATTTTCTTTTTGTTGTGAGGTCTTAAAACCTCATTTGTAATAAAGGCTTCAAGGTCTTAATCTCGATTATGATAATAAAGCGTTGTTGGCAATGTATCATCTTTTCTGCTTGATCCGTGTACTAGCATTGATCCGGGACTAGTATCGTAATGCATGTGAGGTCCTAAGTTTCTACTCCGGTCTCATGTATGGTATCGAGCCATCTTGATCAGAGGATCTAACCCTAGGTATTGGGAAGTTTTAAGGACTTATGTTTAAAAAGAATATATTAAAAATATATAAGCTTTTGCTTCTACTCTCCTCTTACTTAGTATCTTGTTTCTGTCCTCCTTTTTCACTATTTAAAAACTTTATCGATCTCTCCTCTTTCCAACTTGTAGATGGCGGTTCATCATCATCACCCGTGGGATCACCATTCTCATGGCGAGAGCGAGGAGCTTTGCGACTTTCTACTACGGCAGCTAATGCAGCATCCAAGTACACCCAACAAATTATCTTCAGAGGGCGGAACACACGAGTGATGAGCACGGACTCTGAGCATGGAGGTGTTCATTTACGCCCAGACGGAGGATTGACCCAGCTTGAGCGCCATATTGAGTATCCACGGACCTTCCGCTCAGATGCGATCCAGATGCAAGACAGCTTGGTTATCTCGAGTTGTGCAGAGGCACAAGGAGGAGCTACGATACCACCTTTTGCTTCTTCCCGACGACGAGAGCAGATGACTCATCCAGAGCTTTTCCAGCTGGTGGTGGACGACCCGCGCTGTCTCACCAGTGCAAGACACTGGCAGCCTTCAATGACTTACGCCAGAGCTCGCAGAGATCGGACTTCTGAGGTCGCCACGCCGAGCTACGACCACCCGACACTCTCCGAGCCCAGCCATCGCAGAGTGAGGTTGCCCACGCCGACGCCGCTCAGATAGGATCGCCGCCGAGGCGCAGGTAGAGCGCTTCGAGCCGCTACCACTACACCGACTCCACCAGCCTCCGCTGCTTCTCCACCAGCTTACGGACCTCGCACTAGGCTTATCGCGAGGAAGAGTGTGCGACGCCCACCGCCACCCGACGCTGATATTGGAGGATCTAGCCGAGGACGCCAGCCTATCTCGCCCGGTTTTTCCGATTTCACCAGAGTCGATCACGGCCGCGCTTCACCGAACAACCGCCGTGGTTGTGGACAGAGACACTTATCGGATTCGAGGAGGACCCCGAGGAGGATCCGAGGAGCGATCATCGTGGAGGATGAGTAGTTAGTTGAGTCAATAGTACCCAAATAATTGTCCACGCTTTTTAGAACGCTTTATCATATTTTGGTGTGTTGGATGGATGCATTAAGCCTATGTGCACTTGTGGTGCAGCCATTCATAAAATTATCTTGATTTCAATAAAGTTTTCCTAAGTGGTTGCCGGTTTCTTCTTGTGTGTTGGCTTGGGATGTTATTTAGTTTTCCCTAACCTCTTATCTATGCTAGTTCCTCTTACCTTTTGCTAACCCCGAAACTGCTTCAGATGGTGAACACAAGGAACAACCCGGCAGAGTCAGAACCCTAATGCTCAACCGTAAGACAACATTCCACCTCCGCCACTCAAGCTCCCAACATGGAATGATGATGGCCATGCAGCATAACTACTTCAAGCTTTGGCCCAAAATCAAGTCCAACAAGCCCAAAGAAGCACCAGGCTCAATGTACCACGCCTAAACTTGGGGAATTTATGAGAACCCGACTCCGACCTTTGCAGATCTCACCCTTTGGAGGCGGATGATTGGATTAAAGAAATAGAAAGGAAACTCAATTTGGCTCAATGTGCAGAGCATGAGAAGGTTCTTTACGCGCCCACCAACTCAAGGGAGTTGCCGCTAATTGGTGGGATAACTATCGTGCCGCACATCAAGATGCCTGCATATTGCATGGGAAGAATTTTTGAAGCCTTCCGATCGCTTCATATTCCTATGAGTATAATGGAAATGAAGAGGAAGGAGTTTCATCACTACAACAAGGAAACCTTAGTGTTTCCGATATCCGAGTAAATTTATCCAATTATCAAGATATGCACTGAAGATGTGGCGATCGATGCCGCAAGGATCCGAGGTTTATGGGAGGAATGGACCCCAACCTCAAAGTTCAGCTTAGTCTCCAATGACTACCCTACTTTTCAACATCCGTGAACAAAGCTTTAGTACAAGAAGATGCTCACACGCCTTTTGATGCTAGGAAAAGGAAGTTTCAAGCCCAACAGCTTGCTAGCGCTCCGCCAACGCCTACTCAACAACAAGACAACCGCCTCCAAAGCATAATCATCCAAGGACACCCATTTCGCGCCGCCTTTGCCTCAAACTCCTAGAACTCGAAATGCAGCTCAACAATGTTAGTAATAGAAATGTAGCCGCAGGAGTGCAATGCTACAATTGCAAAAATATGGGACACTATGCCGCAGCTGCCCACGTAAGCGCAAGCGTAACCCGGTCCGCTTCAACCTCGATCCTACACCAAGAAGAGCTCCAACTACCGGCCAAGGACGTGGAAGCCCTCGACACCTCGCACTCCACACCATTCAACAGAGGGCGATCAATCATGTCACCGTGAGAAGAAGCGGAAGATGCACCGCACGTAGTTCGTAAGTTCTCGTTAATTCAAGCATCAAAGAATTATATTATTTGATTCTCGAGCTACACATTCATTCGTAAATAAAAGCTTTTGCTGAAAGAAATAATTGGAATATTTGTGTGCTAAAGAACCTTATGATAGTCCAATCTTCCGAAAAGAATTGAGGACTAAATTGGTTAGCCCTAGCAACCATAATTATAAATGGAGTAAAGTTCCTAGCTAACCTTATTATAATAGACTCGATGGCATAGATATAATACTTGGTATGGATTGGTTGATCAAGTATAAAGGATGATAGATTGTGCCAATCGTGCCATTAGTCTTACCAATTCTCGACGGAATTCAGATAAGACATGAGGCGCTTATGCGCCAAAGAAGAACATTATGTTAACCAACTTAAAAGGGAAAAGTTGGAGGATGTGTCAGAGCTTATGAATACCGATGTTTTCCCCGAGGAATTGCCAGATTGCCACCAGATCGAGAGATTGAATTTGTTATAACTGCACCGCACAACCCCAATATCAAAAAGACCTTATCGGATGTCACCGACGATTTAGCTGAAATCAAGAGGCGATTCAAGAATTACAAGAGAAAAGCTTCATTAGACCAAGTTCTTCACCTTGGGAGCCCTGCTTTTGGTAAACAAGAAGGATGGTAGTCAGCAGATGTGTGTGGACTATAGAGCTTTAAATGAAGTAACTATAAAGAATAAGTATCCCTTACCCCCGATCGACGATCCGCTCGATCAACTCAAAGGATCAAGTGTCTTCTAAGATTGATCTTCGGTCGATATCACCATTGAAGATTAGACCGTAAGATATACCAAAGATGTTTTTCGCCACAAGATATGGACTATATGAGTATACTGTGATGTCTTTCTGCCTAACAAATGCTCCAAAGATACTTCATGAATTTGATGAATAAAGTATTTATGGATTATTTAGATAAGTTTGTTGTTGTCTTTATAGATGACATTCTTATCTATTCGAGAAACGATAAAGAACATGAGGATCATCTAAGGATAGTGTTGCAAAGACTCGTGAACACCGCTTATATGCCAAGTTTAGCAAGTGTGCTTGGTTAAAGGAAATTGAGTTTTGGGACACGTAATTTCAGCAGTATGAGTATCTCAGAGATCCCGGAAAAGTTAAGGATGTATTAAATTGACTCCACCCAAGACAAGAACCGAGATCGTAAGTTTTCTGGTTTAGCTGTTTACTATCGTCGATTCATTGAAGGCTTTTCCAAGATTGCCGACCTTTAACTCAGCTTGTTAAAGAAAGAAAGAAAATTTGAATGGAACAAATCTTGTGAGGATAGTTTTCAAGAGTTAAAGAGGAGGTTAACTTCAGCACCAGCTCATGCACGGATATTAGAAAAGATTTTGAAGTTTATTGTGACGCATCCAAACAAGGTCTTGATGTGTACTAATGCAAGAAGGAAAGGTTGTTGCTTATGCGCCAAGGCGCTTAAGACCTCATGAAGAAAATTACCCCACTCATGATTTAGAGCTAGTCAGAGTGCATGCTCTAAAGTTGTGGAGGCATTATCTAATTAGTAATCGGTGTGAAATATATACGGATCATAAAAGTCTAAAGTATATATTCACTCAACCCGATCTTAACTGAGACAAAGAAGATGGCTTGAACTCGATAAAGGATTATGATGTGGGAATACACTATCATCCAGAAAGGCCAATGTAGTGGCAGATGCTTTAAGTCGGAAGATCCATGTTAGCAAGATGTTGATTCAAGATACCATTCAACTCTTCGTGAAGAATTTCAGCGCCTCAATTTGGGAGTGATAAATGAAGGAATTCTGTCTTACATTAAAGGTCCAACCCACTTTAGAAGATCGATCAAGGCACTGTAAAGAAGATGAGTATGTTAAAGCAATAAAAGATAACATGAAGAAAGGCAAAGCACATGGATTCTCAGAAGATGAAGAAGGAATTCTTTGGTTTGGAAAAAGGATTTTAGTACCTGAGAGAAAGGAAATAAAAGATTTAATTCTAAAGGAAGCTCATGAATCAGGATATTCCATTCATCCCGGAAGTACAAAGATGTACCAAGATCTAAAGGAAAGTTACTGGTGGACCAGTATGAAACGAGAAATTGCAGAATATGTAGCTTTATGTGATATATGTCAAAGGGTTAAAGCAGAGCACCAACGACTCACGGCTTTTTACAACCTCCGCAGATACTGAATGGAAATGGGAGGAAATCGAATGGATTTCATAACAGACTACCAAGAACCAAGTCGTATGATTCAACTGGGTTATAGTGGATCGCTTAACAAAGGTTGCACATTTCATACCAGTAAGACTACCTATTCAGAGATAGATTGGCGAGCTCTATATGTCAAGAATTGTATGTTTGCATGGAGTACCAAAGAAGATCGACGGATAGAGGAACTCAATTTACCTCAAGATTTTGGCGTAACTTCATGAAGTTTTGGGCACCAATTTAAATTTCAAGATCGCTATCATCCTCAAACAGATGGCCGATCAACGAGTGAATCGATATTGGAAGATATGCTAAGAGCGTGTGCTTTAGCCAATAAAGTCGCTTGGGATCAAAGTTTACCCTACGCGAATTTTCCTATAATAACGCTTATCACCCATCAAGATGTCTCCGCTTGAAGCCTTGTATGGCGTGAAATGCGAACGCCATTATATTGGTCGAGATCGAGAAAGTCAAGTATTCGACCCGATGTCTTGAAGCTAGTCAAGAGCAAGTTCGATTAATACGAGACCGATTGAAGATAGCATGCACTGCATAAAAGAGTTATGCGATAATCATCGCAGAATGTTGGAATTCGCACAGGATCATGTGTATTTGAAGGTGTCACCTTTAAAAGGGATGCGACGCTTCAAGGTCAAGTGGAAAGCTTGCTCCAAGGTATATCTGACCATTTCTAGTTATAGCCGTAAGAGGTGAAGTTGCATATCGCTTAGAGCTTCCTCCTCGCTTGTCGATGTACATGATGTATTTCATGTATCACAATTGAAGAAGTGCTTAAGAGTACCAGAGGAATTAATATCTTTAGAAGAGGTGGATTTAAAAGAAGACTTGACGATCCGCACTTCCTGTCAAGATTTTAGAAGAAGCAGAGCGCTGCACAAGAAACAAGACTATCAAATTTTGCAAAGTGCAAGGAATAATCATCCAGAATCTAAGCAACCCGGGAGCGTGAAGAGGATCTTCTGAGCAGAGTTCCTCGATCTATTTTTCATTCCTTCCAATCTCGGGTCGAGATTCCTTCTAAGGGGGTAGGTTTGTAACATCCCAATTTTTGCTTTATTTGGAAGAAATAATTTTAAATTAATTATCTCAATTTATTTGGATTTTTCAGAATATAAAGATCTATTTAAAAATAAAAATTTAATATCAAAATAGGTTGGGAATATTTTTCATATGTTCAAAACATTATCAGTGAATTATGTGAATTTTTCTGCAATTTTTGGAATTTGTTTGGTATTTTTCTCACTATTTTAAAGCCTCCTATTGATTTCTGAAATCTATAAAAGATTTAAATTTAAATCTTCCCGCCGCCACGTGGCGCCCATCCATCCGTCCATCTCCGCCCGACCGATCCCCGCCGCCCGCGCCATCCCGCCTCCTCCTCTCCGTGCGCCACGTGTCGACATCCGCCGGCTTCCCAGCCTAATCCTCAAAGGGATTACCTACCCTTATTGGGTAGGCAATGCCTCCCGCCCGATCGGTTTACACCGCCGCTCTTCCTCCCCGCTCCTCCTGCTGCTCGAGCCCCTCCCGCGAGGTTGAGTTTCTTTTGTTTTTGCGC
Source organism: Dendrocalamus sinicus (assembly GCA_036346575.1). NCBI lineage: Eukaryota > Viridiplantae > Streptophyta > Magnoliopsida > Poales > Poaceae > Dendrocalamus > Dendrocalamus sinicus. Next base: position 15,410 of record JAYEVI010000354.1, on the reverse strand, counting down.
CGACAAGCGCCCCACTCGCCGAGACCGCAGGTCCGCGAGGTCACCGCCGGGGTCCCACTGCCGTGCCTTCGCCCTCGCGCGACCGCTTCCTACTCGCGCATCGCCGCCATTATTGCGCCGCCGAGCTCGCCCGCCGCCTCTCGACCGCTTTCGCGCGCCATTCATGAACCCCGAGCTCCCGCGCGCGGCGCACTCACTCCATCACTCCGCCGCTTCGCCGCCACCGTAAACCGCAGATAACTCGCCGCAACGCGCGCCGCTTTTCCTCCGCCCAGATAAAACCGACCCCGCCACCCTCACCCCTTTGCACTCTCCTCTCTCTCTGCTTCGCGTGCGTGTCGCCGCTGCTCAAACCGCCGCCGCCGTGATTTGGTCGCCGCCGTAAGTCCTCCGCCGCGCCTCCGCTTTCGCGCCGCCTCGGTCCGCGCGCTGGGAGACGCCCCGCACGCCTCGCCCTCGGTCCGCGCGCCGCGCCGCGCTGCGCGCCGCTCAAGGCTGCCGGCGACGCGGCGACGCGCCGACACGCGCTGCCGACGCCTCGACTTCGCCGCACCGCGCCATCTCCACCGTTATTTCCTCGATGGTTCGGATGCGCCACGCGCTCATCTCGCCGCCCACGCCCGCACCGCCGCCTGCCGCCGCCGCGCGCGCACGCGGCATCCATCCACCGGACGCCCGCTCTCCGCGCCATCACCGCCGCCATTCGATTCGAGCCAACGCCGGATCGAGCCACGCTTCAAATCCCACCGCCCGATCCACTCTCGCCGACAATACCGCGCGCACCCGCTGCCGCTCCCGCCACTCGCCCTCCACGCTGCCCTATCCGACGTGTCAAGCCACGTGGCGCATACGCGTTTGCCACGCCGCCCGCGCGCCACCAAACCTTCGCCCATGCCACGCCAAGATCGCCACGCCGCGATGCCACGTGTCACTCTTTGGCCGCCATGTCGCAATTTTGTGGGTCCGTGGACTTGGTCCACCGTGGGCCCCACATGTCGGCTTCAGATTTTTATTTATTTTTAATTCCTTGCTGACGTCATAATTAGAATTTACTTTTGTAAATTAATTCCTAGAAAATCCATGCTGACGTCATAATTCATTTTCGGTATAAATTTAATTCCATAAATTCTCTTTTCCATTTTTGATTCTAAATCTTCCAACACCATATCTTGCTCATTTTAAATCCAAATTGATCCATTCAAATTTCTAAATTCATCTAAAATTCTAATCTTTCATTTGGTATATTTAGTTTCAATTTTTGAGTTTTTATTTTATTTTATTTATTTGGATTTCTTGATTTACGTAGAGACCGATTTGTCCGAGGAACTTCAAGAGCAAGCCCTAAAAATTTCAACCCAGCACAGGAAGGCAAGTCTCCTTTGATCATTTTGATCCTATGTTTTGCAAGTTTTCTTTGATCAACTTGCTCAAATGATTTATAAAATGATTAGGTAGTTATTTTAAATTATTGCATGCTTATGTTATATCAAGTGATAATTTGATTTAGAAAATTTAGTTAAATACCCAATTTGTTATACCTTCCATTGAAAATTGTTTAACTTGTACCATTGTCAACTTAGGATATCCTTTGACTTAATAATGAGTTAGTATTACATCCGTTGAATTTGTAAATATTAGCAAATGCTTAGCGTAGCAAATCAATGTAATGCTCAAATAAGTAGCATGTTTGCTAAATGTGTTGTTAAATGATTTGTTTGAACATTGGTAATGGATGTTACCATTGTTAAATGATTTGTTTGAAAAGTGGTAATGGATGTTACCACCGTTAATTTAAAAGTAAAAATGATTTTCAAAGGGAAAAGTTGACAAGGGTGGATGGAAGGTTTGGTCGTGCAATTAGCACGAGAATTTTGGGATTGTGAATGAACCACCCCGTCGCTTAAGGACCGACGCTTGTGTTTGTCCAAACTAAGCAAAACAAAGGCAACCACAAGTCTATATGGGTACGACCTAGCTAACTAACCTATAAAGGTGTAGTTTAGATATCACCGTGGTGTATTGAGTGCCGTGTGTACTGGTTACTCATAGTGAGGGACAGTGGTTTATCGTGACTCATACGGCGCAAGAGGGGCTCCACTCGTGGATTCGAGTTGTGGTGAAACCTTAGCTGTGGTATCTAGCTATACCGAGTAGGTGAAAGGCTTTGTGATATTTTATCCGGGTCTCATGCCAAAGGAAGCATGTTGACTATTAAGATAATTTATCTCTTGTGGGTAAAGTGTACAAACTCGCAGAGTAATAAACTATTCGAATAGCCGTGCCCACGGTCAAGGGCGGCAAGGAATGCATTCACATGGTAGAAGTTTGATTTTGATTTTAAAATAATATGGTTTGTCAAACTTGGGAGTGGTGTAACTCTCGTGATTTAAATCTGTGGTGTAACTGATCGTGGTTTAACCTCGAGTTTTGAAAGTTGGCAATAGCCCGAGATTTAGTGTGGGTGGTTTAACCTTCACTAAGTTATTTATCTAATTTCATTTATGAAAACAAGATGTTTGTCAAATGGCCTTTGAAGTAATTATGTAGATTTGAAATAAAATGCTGATTTTTGCAAAAGAACCATATAGCCTTCCTTTGTGAAGCCTTGCATCTATGCATTTTTCCCAAGACTTCATGAGTACAATTTTGTACTCACATGTTGCTCTACAAATACCTTAGCAGAGAATGAAGAAGCTCAAGTTGAGAATTCGACTTCGTGCCGAGTGTGGATACGGTGGATTCTTCCTGATGCTTAGGACTCGCTTTCCAGTCAATTGCCCGTAGGCGTATTGATGGGTCTTGCTTTAGTTTTTTTGCTTCCGCTGTAATTTTTTTGTTTGGTGAGGTCTTAAACCTCATTTGTAATAAAGGCTTCGAGGTCAATGTAATCTCGATTATGATAATAAAGCGTTGTTGGCAATGTATCATCTTTTCTCGCTTGAACTGTGTACTAGCATTGATCCGGGACTAGTAATCAGAATGCACAGAGGTCCAGAGTTTCTACCCGGTCTCACAAACGTATCGCCTCTCGCAGTGGATCAGGTAACACCTGATTCGTCAAGACCAGAAACGAGAAGTGCCAATGAACCGGCAAAGTGGAAGTGCTCTTCCTATCTATCCTCACTACAAAGCAAAGTTCGCATCCGAAAGGCTCTCAAGGAAAGACAGATGAGGAAGAGTACCGTATACCATAGTCAATGGTAGCTCGAAGGTACCGAAGATGCGCTTCACCGCTCGCGTGAGATACGCGAGAGAAGCTCGAACGAGCACAGCATACGGCCGTGAGAAGTGTATGTCCGGTCTCGAGGCGTTGAGGTAAAGAAGGGAGCCGATCATACTTCAACTCTTTCGATCAATCGCTCGCCGTCCTCATCTCAGGTCAAGATAGGTCAGAGAAGCCATCCGAGTTGACACCGCTTACTATCACTCATATCGGCGCTTCAGAGGTCACGATGTACTTTCTTTGATGAAGAAATGTACCTCCCGAGTGCGCTAATTTGGAAGCCAAGGAAGAATGTCAACTCACCCATCATACTCATTTCAAACTCTGCTCACGACATCCGAGAATTGAGAAACCAGAGTATGAGAAGAGCCGCCAAAGATAATGTCATCGACATAGATTTGGACGAGCAGAAGGTCATTGCCATGCCATGGGATGAACAAGGTCTTATCAACTTTACCCGTATCAAAACCATGACTTAATAAGTAGGACTTAAGCCTCTCATACCAAGCCCCGGGGCCCGCTTAAGTCCATACAACGCTTAGAAAGCTTGAAGACATGGTTTGATATTTGGGTTTTCAAACCAGAGGTCGTTTGACGAGACCTCTTCCTCAATAAGGCCATTGAGAAAGGCACTCTTGACGTCCATCTGTAGAGCTTGAATCCTTAGAAGTGCAAAGGCAAGCAGGATTCTAATGGCTTCAAGTCTAGCTACAGGCAAAGGTCTCTCAAATCTAGACCATCAACCGGGAGAACCCCGAGCAACCAGGGCCAGCCTTGTTTCAATAACCACTCCATCCTCGCTCTCGCTGCTCTTGTACACCCACTTAGTTCCAATAATATTGTGACTCGTGGGGCTCGTTTAGCGACTGCACTTGTTCCTTTCGAAATTTTCTAGCTCCTCATGCATGGCATTGACCCAAGACTCATCGGATAAAGCATGAGAAACATCTTGGGCTCAAAGGCAAGCAATGCGAGTAATGGAGACAACTGAGATAAGCCGTGATTTTGAGCTGTAACACGCTCAAGAGGTCTCCAATGATCCGCTCTGAGGGATGGTCTTTTGAATGTGTCTAGGAGGTTCGTGATGAGATGAAGAGGTGGCCTCTACCTCGTGAGTCGACGAGGTAGGAACAGAGCCACCACTCCGTAAGAAACAGTAAGGCAGGGTGGGTCACCTCGAGGTGCGTGGAAGACGGCACCTCAAGGGGTGGATGAGGGACAGGATCAGTAGACACCGCCGCCTCCATCATCCTCATCATCCACGAAGATGGTCTCGGATCGCTCTAAAGAACTCGAGATATCGTGCCCAGTCCCCGGACCGGCCTCACAAAGGTCACCTCACAAAGTCTCTACCATTTTGCTAGACTCACGCCCAAACCCTATAAGCCCGCTAAGAAGGCGAGTAACCTAGAAAGATCCCATCACAAGAACGTGACTCGAACTTATCTAGGTTCCCTGCCTTCGTAACAAAGCACTTGCAACCAAACACACGAAATGAGACGCTGGCTTTCACCGTATCTCAACTCATAAGAAGTGCGGTGCAAGTGTGCCCTAAGAAAGACTCGATTTGAGACATGGCACGCGGTGGCTATAGCCTCACCTCAAAACTTCCGCGGTAGAGTACTCATCAAGCATCGTCCCGGCCATCTCGACTAAGGTACTGCTTCTTTCTTCCACAACGCCATTCTCACGAGGACGATGGAGAAGAGAACTCGTGCTCTACACTGCCTCACCACAGTAAACTCAAAGTAGGTATTCTTGAACTCCGTGCCATTGTCATGCATGATCGCTCGTAAGGCACCCGAAGCTCAACAGAAAGCCTACTAAAAAGACTCGGAAAAGTGAAAACGCCTCATCCTTCGAGGCTAAGAAAAACACCCAAGAAAACCTCGAGAAGTCATCGACCACAACAAGAACATACCACTTCCTCTCCGCCGATCAAGCCGAGCTGGTCCAACGTGTCCATGTGGAGCGCTTGTCCCGGTGCATCGGCCATAGTAATCGTGGATCGAGGATGAGAAGCGGCAACCATCTTGCCATGCCGCATGGAGCGCAAACAAGATCTTTGACCATCTTGAATTTCGCGCATCACGCAATGAGATCGTGGCCGCTAACTCGGTCAAATGGTCAAATCCAATATGACCAAGTCTCCTATGCCGTAAAGAGAGGTCGCGGGACTCGATAAACTAAACACCGAGAGGATCACCGTAAGACTCGAAAAATTAGCACGAAAGATCCTCCCAAAACGAAATCCCAAAACCAGCACTACCCAAGAATCAAGAATTTTGCAATTATTTTTCTTGAAGCTCACCTCAAACCGCCATCGTAAGTCGAGAAACGGAAAGCAAATTGTACCGCAGCTTACTAACTAAGGCTACATCTTTCAAAATGAAAGAGTCATTAACGCGCATCGTATCTTTGGCGATGACGCGCCTGATGAAGCATCTCCAAGGTGATCGCCTCATCACCGGAGCACGGCAAGGGAAGAAAACTAACGGAGTCTCCGGCCATGTGTCGTGAACACCCGAGTCTACAAGCCAAACCTTTCCTTCCCTCGCCCGCAAACTCGAGTCAAACAGAGTAAAGTCTCGTGATCAAATCAAGAGTGATTTTGGCACCAATACGAACAACACGCCGAGCGTATGAAGTAGCCGGGCACGACTTACCTCTATCTACCCTACGCTCGCCACTCATGCAGTAAGGTCCGTGAGCGACCTGGCGCTGCGGGTCCGATCGCTACGGAGAGCGAGTCGGAACACCGCAACACGCGAACACGCCGCGGGTAATCGCCTCGACGGGGAAACGAGATGTACCTCGGGATTCGCCAAGTCATGAGCAGGAGCAGCATGAGGACGAAAAACAGAAGACTCGTAAAACCAAGTCCTCGATGCTGCCCAAACCCATCAACAGCAGTGAAACCCAGACTCGTCGGCTGGTCCTAGGTGCACTCGTGATCCGGGGCCGACCGAACACGCCTAGGAGACTCAACACGGTCTCTACGCGCGATCTTGGCGCGCTCAAGCATCGATCAACTGTGTCCATCCTTCCGACAGAAGGTGCAAGTGATACTTCATCCTCCGAGAGGTAGAAGTAGCACGGTCGAAGCCGCTTCCGAGAGGCCGGCAGCAGTGCAATCACCTTGTTGTCGTAAACTCTGGACATAGCCCGCTAACTTAAATTGGACTTTCTCGGTCCCGGCTCCTGGTCTCGATCACACTGGTGCTATGGGTCCGAGCACAGCAGGATGCTTCCTCATATCCTCATAATAGTCATATCCTACACCCGATTAAATCTGCAAATCTTGGACTGGTCTAGAATAAGATTAAGCTTCTTCTGCCGCTTACAAATCTCTCGAGAGTGTTCATAAGGTACCGACACTCCCGAAGAGAGAGGTGCAAGAAGAGCAGGGGAAGAGGGAACAGCAGGAGGTAAGGGAGCAGATGAAGAACCAACAAAGAGGGAAGAATGGCTTGTGCACGCACACCGACTCAATGGACAGTCCCCATCGCTAGTCGCTTGGTTCACGCCTAGGCGCTCCACCTTACCCCGGGCTTCTCCCTTTTCAAAGAGATAATACAAGGTAAGGTTGCTTCTCTAGTAGGTCCTTAGTCAGCCACACATTTCTCATCCAATGCAATCAAATCAGATTTTAGTTTGTTACGCTTAATCATAGTGAGCTAACAGGTCCTTAGAAGCATATCGAGCCATTTTCCTATCATGATCAATCATTTCTTGAAACTGCTTGGAGACAACTTCAAGTTCAAAGCTTAACTTGGGACAGCTTCAAGCATGAATCAATCGCTCAAGTAAAGAAGCTTGGAGTTCAGCAATTTTATGATCTCGCCCGCTTTAAGTTCATCTTCAAGTTATTGCAATTTTACAAGGATCGGGCAGATCAAGGAGCATGGCATAAGGTCCTCTAGCAAGAATGTCCTTATCCTCACATGAGGTGGGAGAAGTAGTCTCATCAAGAGGTAAGTAGGGTAATGTACCCATCCTACTCAACTCTAACTCAAAGAAGCGCACTAACATTCTTCACCTTAATAATATCAAGCTCCTGAGGACACACTATCATGAGAGGTCCTTAATTCTCCATGTCATCAAGCAAGGCACGATGTATCACTCGCCACTGGAGGGAGCAGATGTAAGTGAAGTAATCTCCCGTGATGTTCATCTACTTCCTTCTCTAACTCCAGACACCTAGACCTAGCTCTAGCATGAAATCCACCTAGCTTAAGAAAAGCATCATTTAGCTGGTCATAAGAAGGGAGTACTTCATCCGAGTCGAGTACAGCCATTGTCACGAGTTCGCCCTCGAGGCCATGAAGCACATGCCGAGAAGTCGCTGCCGCCATCCTTGGGCTCTTGGTCACCCGTCCTGTCGTCGTCGCCCATCCCTCCACCTCGCTGAGGTCGAGGTCGCCGAAGGTGGTGAGGACGCCGTGGAAGAGCTTCTGGCCTTCCCGGTTGCGTAACTTCTTCTTTCCGCGCCGAGCCGGAGGCTTCTGTTGCGGTTCTTGTCGGTGTAGTCGATCTTGCTCGAATCGCCGTAGTCGTTCTTGCCCTTCTCCAAGCTTGGGGCGCTTGCCCAATGTGGTTGGGGCCACCACACTCGAAGCAAATCACGGGTCCTCCTCTCTTCTCGCTCTCCTACCCTTGTAGGCATGTGAGAACCTTCGGGCTAGGAGGGCTACCGATCATCCGCGAAGTCGCTCTAATCGATCACCGCTATGTCACAGAGAGCAAGCAAGGAGAAACCGCAAGAAGACTCGTAAGAGAGACCGTGCTGAATCGATTGGTGACCAAAGCCATCGATCGTGATTTCGACCGACGAGACAACGCTCAATCTCGTGAGTCTTGAGGCGTGAGTACAGCGCCAAGAGTCGTGGTCGAGAGGTCTCGTCGTGTCTTTGATGGTGGTCACCTTCATCTCCCATACGCGCAGATCGAGTGCCGCAAGCATCCGACGAGCGTTGTCCGAAGTCGGGTATGTGAGACCGACCGCCAAGGTTGCTCAAGGTTTTGTGAAATCGCAAAGCACTCGCCCGTAGACTCACCAAGAAGCATCTCGAATTTGTTGTATTCGCTTTGAACGGTCCCCGCCGAACCGTTTGATCCGGGTGGTGCCCCTCATGGTATGCGCCGAGGGTCACCTGCATGTCGAGGCGACGCATGTGAGATATACGATCAAACTCGCTACGACTCAACCCCGGATGATGATGTTCCTTGCCTTTGCATTTGCCTCAACATCAGCCATGTTCCCGGCATTGATGTTCTCATCGGCAGAACAACAAATCGACCTTAACCTTGCGCCGATGGCATACCCCGAGCTCGATGTATGTTTCCATTCGGCTCTTCCGAAGGGTAATCGATGCCATCGAAAACGCGCGTTTGGTCGAGTACTTGTCCGTCGCCATGGCTCTTGAGACCGTTAAGATCTATTGATTAGAGCTAACCGCTCGATACCAAATGTAGGACCGAAATGGCAACAGAGGGGGGGTGAATGGTGCCTTCAAAAACTCTCCAAGTACCCACTCAACAAATCGGTCGAGAGAACTGGCTTCTCTGGTCGAACACACGTGGTCGTAAGCCAACCGATGGTCGAACACCACGTGGTCAAACACTTGCCCGAGCCGACAAAAGAAATCAAACAGAAAAATCGCGCTGTTGAAACAAGAACGGTGTTTCGGGAAGAATCGCCAAGATGGCCTTGAGGATGATTCCCGCCCAAAGCAAGCCAACACAGCCCAAGGCAAAAGCAGTTCAAAACCAAATCAAGATTGAAACAGAAGGATCAGGAGACTGCACAGATAAAGGAACTGAAACAAGATACCCATAGCTCAAAGAACTTCGGAGAATTTATTTCTTGAGAGTACTACAGAGGAGTCCCCGATACGCATGGACATTTGGACATGAGGAATGATTACAAGTAGACTCAGCTCATCCTCTCCTTCTCATCCTCAAGAACACCAAGAACTACATGATTCTTGGGAGGAACACAACATAGAGCTACGAAGGAGACAACAACACACCTCTGTCTCTCCTGCTCTCACCTACTCTCAACTGAAAAAGAGAAAGCAAAAGACTAGTCTCAAAGTCCTGCAAACATCATCAGACAAGCAAACCATTACATAGCACCGCTCACAATAGTATCCAACCACTTGAGCCAAAAATCAAAACTTAAATCATACTCTTACCAAGTCGTATACCACCCACGACCAGTCGAGAATAGAGAACAATGAATGCACACGACATACGACTGTTTCCATAGTCCATACGACCACCCCAGTGGTCCATACGACCAACTCAAAGCTTGCTACGACTTACAAGCCAAGCAAAGCTCAAGGCCCTACGACCTCATCCCAAGTCGATACGACCGATTTCTAGGTCTTGCGACCGCTTATCGCGAGATCGATCCACCTTCCAACCATGATCATCGCTTTCTACCGTGGTCGAACCCTTTTCCGTTCTCGTACGACTTGACTCACCGTGGTCGAAAACCTTCCGACCAACGTCGCCCACTTCTGACCGTGCTCCAAACTCGTCTGACCTCATCCGACCGACCTACGACCACGTTTGCCCATAGCGAGGTCGAAACCCGCTTTCATTCTCAGGAAGACAACCACAGCGATCGTCGCGCGACTCGTGACCACAGACCACAGCCAATGTGGTCGTACCAGGTTTCGACCACGACCAACGTGGTCGTATTGGCCTTCGACCATGGCCAACATGGTCGTATTGGCCTTCGACCATGGCCAACGTGGTCGTACCAGCTTTCGACCACGACCAACGTGGTCGTAAACATCTCAAGTGTCTTTCGACCAAACCCAAAGTGGTCGTATACTTCTTGGAGGCTTGAGATCACGGCCAAGCGTGGTCGAAAACTTTTGCTGCTGCCTTTCGACCACAGTCCAAGTGGTCGTAAACCACCCTAGTGACCTACGACTACGCCCAATGGTCGTAAAGGAGTCGGGAGACTTCCGACCTTCGACTGTGTGGTCGTAAGTGGCTTGCCTCGCTCCCGATTGGCGACAACGTGGTTGTAACCTGTCCGGCAAGCTTCCGACCACCACCAAAGTGGTCGAACGAGCCTACGACCATGACCAGGCGCTACGACTTAGCAGGAAACGCTCAAATCAAACTCAAACTTTCCAAACCAAGTGTCAATAACTCATCACAAACATGGGGGCACCTCCACATGGTCTCTCACCTGCTCCTGTGCAGCTTTGCCGTAACCCAGCTATGCTTCACCGTGTGGTTCCATCTCGTAGAAAAAATAGAAACTTAGCAACTACTCCTCGCAAAAGGCGCAACGATCCACGAGAAGGCGCTTCTTCAACGTGGCATCTCATACACTGTTGCCCATGGTTCTCCTGAATGTTGCTCGCTCCTCCTGGGCACTGTCAGAACTCCAGCTATGCTTCATCGGTGGTTCCATCTCATAGAAAAATAGACACTTAGCAACTACTCTCACAAAGGCGCAACGATCCACGAGAAAGCGCTTCTTCACCGTGGCATCTCATACACTGTTGCCCATGGTTCTCCGAATGTTGCTCGCTTCCGTGTGCGCTTCAGAACCTCAGCTATGCTTCACCGGTGGTTCCATCTCGTAGAAAAATAGACACTTATCAACTACTCCTCACAAAGGCGCAACGATCCACGAGAAGGCGTTTTCACCGTGGGCATCTCATACACTGCTGCCCATGGTTCTCCTGGAATGTTGCTCGCTTCCCGCAGCAACCGCCAGTAACTCAGCTTATGCTTGACCGGTGGTTACATCCTCGTAGAAAAATGCATACACTTAGCAACTACTCCTAACAAAAAGCGCAACGATCCACGAGAGAAGGCGCTTTTCACCGTGGCATCTCATACACTCGTTGCCCATGGTTCTCCGGAATGTTGCTCGCTGTCCTGGCACTGTCAGAGCTCCACTATGCTTCACCGGTGGTTCCATCTCGTAGAAAAGATAGACACTTAGCAACTACTCCTCACAAAAGGCGCAACGATCCACGAGAGATGGCGCTTTCACCGTGGCATCTCATACACTGTTGCCCATGGTTCTCCGGAAATGTTGCTCGCTTCCTGCAGCATTCACAGAACTCCGCCTATGCTTCACCGGTGGTTCCATCTCGAGAAAAGATAGACACTTAGCAACTACTCCTCACAAAGGCGCAACGATCCACGAGAAGGCGCTTCTTCACCGTGGCATCTCATACAGCTGTTGCCCATGGTTCTCCTAAATGTTGCTCGCTTCCCGTCGGCCTTCACGTGAACCCAATCTATGCTTCACACCGTGGTTCCATCTCGTAGAAAAATAGAAACTTAGCAACTACTCTCGCAGAAAGGCGCAACGATCCACGAGAAGGCGCTTCACCGTGGCATCTCATACACTGTTGCCCATGGTTCTCCTGGAATGTTGCTCGCTTCCTCGTGCAACAAGAAGAACCTCCTATGCTTCACCGGTGGTTCCATCTCGAGAAAAATAGACACTTAGCAACTACTACTCACAAAGGCGCAATGATCCACGAGAGAAGGCGCTTTCACCGTGGCATCTCATACGACTCAAGGCCCATGGTTCTCCGGAATGTTGCTCGCTCTCGTGCGCTTTGCCGAACCCAATGCTTCACCGGGTGGTTCCATCTCGTAGAAAAATACACACTTAGCAACGTCCTCACAAAGGCGCAACGATCCACGAGAAGGCGCTTCTTCACCGTGGCATCTCATACACTGTTGCCCATGGTTCTCCGAAATGTTGCTCGCTTCCCGCAACGGCCGCCAGAACCTACCTATGCTTAACCGGTGGTTACATCCTCAGAGAAAAATAGACACTTAGCAACTACTCCTCACAAAAAGGCGCAACGATCCACGAGAGATGGCGTTTCTTCACCGTGGCATCTCATACAGCCTGTTGCCCATGGTTCTCTGGAAATGTTGCTGCTCCGTGCAAGCAGCGTAATCCACCTATGCTTCTCCGGTGGTTCCATCCCGTAGAAAAATAGACACTTAGCAACTAGTCCTCACAAAAAGGCGCAACGATCCACGAGAGAAGGCGTTTCTTCACCATGGCATCTCATACACTCGTTGCCCATGGTTCTCCTGAAATGTTGCTCGCTGTGCCTTCACCGTAACCCACCTATGCTTCACCGGATGGTTCCATCTCATAGAAAAATAGACACTTAGCAACTACCTCACAAAAGGCGCAATGATCCACGAGAGAAGGCGTTTCTTCACTGTGGCATCTCATACGACCTGTTGCCCATGGTTCTCCGGAAATGTTGCTCGCTCTCCCGGCAGCTCGCAGAATCCGACTATGCTTCACCGGGTGGTTCCATCTCGTAGAAAAAATAGACACTTATCAACTACTCCTCACAAAAAGGCGCAACGATCCACGAGAAGGCGTTTCACCACGTGGCATCTCATACACCCTATTGCCCATGGTTCTCGGAAATGTTGTGCTGCTCTGCCGTGCGGCCGCCATAACTCAGCTATGCTTCACCGTGGTTCCATCCGTAGAAAAAATAGACACTTAGCAACTACTCCTCACAAAAAGGCGCAACGATCCACGAGAGAAGTCGTTTCTTCACCGTGGCATCTCATACAGCCTGTTGCCCATGGTTCTCCGGAAATGTTGTCTGCTCCTGTGCAGCTTCGCCATAACCCAGCTATGCTTCACCGGGTGGTTCCATCCCGAGAAAAATAGACACTTAGCAACTACTCCTCACAAAGGCGCAACGATCCACGAGAAGTCGCTTTCTTCACCGTGGCATCTCATACATTCCTGCTGCCCATGGTTCTCCGAAATGTTGCTTCGCTTCCCTGCACCTTGACATAACCCACCTATGCTTCACCGGTGGTTCCATCTCGTAGAAAAATAGACACTTAGCAACTACTCCTCACAAAAGGCGCAACGATCCACGAGAGAGGCGCTTCTTAACCGTGGCATCTCATACGACTGTTGCCCATGGTTCTCCTGAATGTTGTTCTCGCTCTCGCACGCTTTGCCAGAATCCAGCTATGCTTCACGGGTGGTTCCATCTTGTAGAAAAAATAGACACTTAGCAACTACTCACACAAAAGGCGCAACGATCCACGAGAAGGCGCTTCTTCACCGTGGCATCTCATGCGACTGTTGCCCATGGTTCTCCCGAAATGTTGCTCGCTTCTGTGCAGACACAGTAACCCAGCTATGCTTAACCGGGTGGTTACATCCCAGAAAAAATAGACACTTAGCAACTACTCCTCACAAAAGGCGCAGCGATCCACGAGAGATGCGCTTTCTTCACCGTGGCATCTCATACACCATGTTGCCCATGGTTCTCCGGAAATGTTGCTCGCCCGGTGCAGCAGCAGTATCTCCACCTATGCTTCTCGGTGGTTCCATCCGTAGAAAAATAGACACTTAGCAACTAGTCCTCACAAAAGGCGCAACGATCAACGAGAGAAGGCGCTTCACCGTGGCATCTCATACACTGTTGCCCATGGTTCTCCTGGAATGTTGCTCGCTCCCCTATGCAGCTTCACCCAGAACTCCAGCTATGCTTCAACGGGTGGTTCCATCTCGTAGAAAAAATAGACACTTAGCAACTACTCCTCACAAAAAGGCGCAACCGAGAGAAGGCGCTTCATCACCGTGGCATCTCATACACTGTTTGCCCATGGTTCTCCTGAAATGTTGCTCGCTCTGTGCGTAGCCGCCAGAACTCCAAATATGCTTCACTGGGTGGTTTGATCTCGTAGAAAAATAGACACTTAGCACCTACTCCTCACAAAAGGCGCAACGATCCACGAGAAGGCGTTTCTTCACCGTGGCATCTCATACACCGTTGCCCATGGTTCTCCGGAATGTTGCTCGCTCCTGTGCACTTCACCAGAACCAGCTATGCTTCACCTGATGGTTCCATCTCATAAAAAAATAGACACTTAGCAACTACTCCTCACAAAAGGCGCAACGATCCACGAGAGAGGCGTTTCTTCACGTGGCATCTCATACACCTTGTTGCCCATGGTTCTCGAAAATGTTGCTCGCTTCTCTCAGCGGCCAGAACCCACTATGCTTCACCGGTGGTTCCATCTCGTAGAAAAATAGACACTTAGCAACTACTCCTCACAAAAGGCGCAATGATCCACGAGAAGGCGTTTCTTCACCGTGGCATCTCATACAGACTTGTTGCCCATGGTTCTCGGAAATGTTGTGCCCGCTCCTGCAGCTTTGCCATAACCCACCTATGCTTCACCGGGTGGTTCGATCCCGTGAGAAAAATAGACACTTAGCAACTACTCCTCACAAAGGCGCAACGATCCACGAGAAAATCGCTTTCTTCACGTGGCATCTCATACACCAAGTTGCCCATGGTTCTCCCGGAAATGTTGCCTCCTCTCCCGTAGCTTCACAGAACTCAGACTATGCTTCACCGGTGGTTCCATCTCGTAGAAAAATAGACACTTAGCAACTACTCCTCACAAAAGGCGAACGATCCACGAGAAAGGTGTTTCTTAACCGTGGCATCTCATATAGCCTGTTGCCCATGGTTCTCCGGAAATGTTGCTCGCCTCTGTGCAGCTTGCCGCAGAACTCCACTATGCTTCACCGGGTGGTTCCATCTCGTGAAAAAATAGACACTTAGAAACTACTCACAAAAGGCGCGATCCACGAGAGAAGGCGTTTTTCACCGTGGCATCTCATACAGCCTGTTGCCCATGGTTCTCCGAAAATGTTGCCTGCTCCTGTGCAGCTTCACCGTAACCCAGCTATGCTTCAACGGGTGGTTCCATCTCATAGAAAAAATAGACACTTAGCAACTACTCCTCACAAAAAAAACGCAACCGAGAGAAGGCGTTTCATCACCGTGGCATCTCATACACTCGTTGCCCATGGTTCTCCTGAAATGTTGCTCGCTTCCTGTGCAGCTTCGCAGAACCCACCTATGCTTCACCGGTGGTTTGACCTCGTAGAAAAAATAGACACTTAGCAACTAGTCCTCACAAAGGCGCAACGATCCACGAGAAGGCGCTTCTTCACGTGGCATCTCATACACTGCTGCCCATGGTTCTCCCGAAATGTTGCTGCGCCTTTGCAGCCTTTGCGCCATAACCCAGCTATGCTTCACCGGTGGTTCCATCCCGTGAGAAAAAATAGACACTTAGCAACTACTCCTCACAAAAGCAACGATCCACGAGAGAAGTCGCT